>JAPFQT010000120.1:0-490000 GCA_027627225.1 Congeria kusceri | reverse complement strand
ATTTCCTCCCTTATTTTATTTTCCCGGGGGGTTGGGGTGAGACCCCCCCCCCCGAATCCCCGCCAGTGGAAGGGTGGAAGGGACATACCCATCTTACACCCTCCCTCATGATGAATGTTCTCGTGTGCGTATAATTTATACAACCCCGGCTACGCCCCTGGAAGCAAATTTACATTTTAATATAGTTACAACATTCTATTACAACAAAGTACAATATAATATATGTTCTAATTTCGTAATACATTTAACCTAAACCCATTTTTTTCAAAGTTTACTCGGAAATTATATATATATGCTTATAGTATATTATTCCAAAGGGGCAATTGTTAATTTATAATGTTGATTCTGGTTATATGTTTCAAAATAATTAAGTGGTCGTACTATATCATCTTTTACGCTCATGAACAGGAATATTAATCAAAATAAATAAGCTCCAGAATTCCCTATATGTAAAACATTGTTACGTTTGCTAGTATAATTTGAATTGAGACTGTTTACGGCACTGTTGGTGTGGTCACGTGCTGGGGAAGCGCACCTACTCGGAATGTTGACCTATAACCCAACTCACATACGTCGAACAGAAATCGAACGCCCGAACTGAATATTGTTTGACTTTGAACGTCAATGTCATTTCGACGGCCGAACATGCATGTGCTAACAGGTGCACACTTACTAAAATATTTACAATATGTATATTTACCGACACATAACTATTTTAATATATGGTGTGTGTGTTTTAATTAAATGACCCAAGTATAATTTTGTAGATACACTTTGGTGTCCGAATCATATGGAAGCGTCCTGGTGCCAGGTGTAAAACTAAAAATAAATAAAAAATACTCAATATCAGAAAACTTATCTCGTAATTACGTTTTTTTATCTCGTAATTACGACTAAGTATCTCGTAGTTAAGACTTCTTATCTCGTAATTACAACTTTTTATCAAGTAATTACGACAAAGCATCTCGTAACTACGACATAGTATCTCGTATTACGACTTGTTATATCGTAATTACTACATAGTGTATCGTAATTACGACTTGGTATCTAGTAATAACGACTTTTTATTTCGCATTTGTGCCTTTTTTTTATCTCGTAATTACGAATTTTTATTTCGTAATTACGGCATAGTATCTTGTAATTGCGACATAGTTTATCATAATTACGACTTTTAATCTCGCACTGACGACATAGTATCTCGTAATTAAGACTTAGTATCTCTTAATTATGACTTAGTACCTCGTAATTACGACTTAGTATCTCGTAATTACGCTTTTTATTTTAATATCTCGAAATAACGAGATAAAAAGAGAGTAGTGATGACCCATAAGCCAAGTGTGATATAAGCAGGCTATTGTAGATTGAAATAGTACTAATAGTACACTGTCTGTCTGTCGGTCTGAAAAAAATGCATGTTGATACCTTCATTTAATAAAGATTTGTTATATTGGTATTATTACTTTATTATTATTATTATTATTATCATTATTATTATTATTATTATTATTATTATTATTATTAGTAGTAGTAGTAGTAGTAGTAGTAGTAGTAGTAGTAGTAGCAGGAGTAGTAGTGGTAGTAGTAGTAATAGCAGCAGCAACAGTTGCAGTAAAAATAGTGGTAGTAGTTGTAGTAGTAGTAGTACTAGTAGTAGCAGCAGCAGCAGTAGTAGTAGTAGTAGTACTAGTAGTAGTAGTAGTAGTAGTAGTAGTAGTAGTAGCAGTAGTAGAAGTAGTAATAGCAGCAGCAGCAGAATCAGTAGTAGTAGCAGTAGCAGCAGTATCAGTGGCAGTGGCAGAAGGTAGCAATAGTAGTTGTATTACTATAATAATAATAATAATAATAATAATAATAATAATAATTATTATTATTATTATTATTATTATTGTTATTATTATTATTATTATTATTATTATTATTATTAGTAGTAGTAGTAGTAGTAGTAGTAGTAGTAGTAGTAGTAGTAGTAGTAGCAGTAGTAGCTGGAGTAGTAGTGGTAGTAGTAGTAGTAGTAGTAGTAGTAGCAGCAGCAGAGCAGCAGCAACAGTGGCAGTAACAATAGTAGTAGTAGTAGGAGTAGTAGTAGAAGTAGTAGTAGTAGTAGTAGTAGTAGTAGTAGTAGTAGTAGTAGTAGTAGTAGTAGTAGTAGTAGTAGTAGTAGAAGTAGTAGTAGTAGTAGCAGCAGCAGAGCAGCAGCAACAGCGGCACTAACAATAATAGTAATAGTAAAAAATATATAATATTTCTAAAGATATTCAACTGTTGACCTGCCCAGAAGGGCAGCAGGGAGGAACAACAAAGGAGCAGGGTGCTGCACCCTGCTTTTTAGGTCTGGATCTTTCTCTATTGCAAGACAAGACAATTTAGAATAATTTAAGCCCAGTTTGAACAACAATCGAACTTGAAGGTCCATATCAATTCGTCTGATGAAAATAAGGTGACGATACTATTTCAATATATGAAATACTGCTTCTATTACATTTGGTTTTTATACAGTTTTATCTCGTTATTACGAGATAGAGTCGTAATTACGTGATAATAAGTCGTAATTACGGTATAAGCAGTCGTAAATACGAGATAAAAAAAGTCGTAATTACGAGCAACTCAGTAGTAATTACGATATAAACTGTCGTTATTACGAGATAAAAAGTTGTAATCATGAGATAAAAAGTCTTAATTACGAGATCAGTTTGTTAATATTGATTAATTCTTATTTATTTTTATTTTTACGCTTGACACCAGTACGCTTCCATAGAATCAGGCTTTATTAAAATGTGTTGACACACGCTTGTGCACAAAATACACAATGGCCCGTGATAAACTCGGACATGGAACGCGCTGCAGAGTCTTTGGTCTCGCATTTAGTTTTACCGCTTCTAGGAATAGTCCATTTGGAGAAGCGGGTTAGATAGTCATTTTCTAAATCGAAAGTCTGAACCTTCATGAGACACTTCCAACCATAAAATAAAAAATATGAAAATGTTGAGAGAAGCGGAAAACATATGTTATGGAACAATTCGCAGACGATATCCTGGTGTCAAAAAGCAAACATTCCAAAACTGGATTGACCTCCGCGACACAATCGACTCGCCCTTAGGACTTGTTTTAGACGCAGCTGTATCAGGCAGACGAAAGTTTGGAGTTAATAAGGAAAACGCCGAAATTTCAAAATGAATGACTTCGCTTGCTATGATGCTTTTGCAGAGTATTTGGCATTGCGCAAATGTTTTTTTAGCAATTTCTGAAATACCTGACAGAGTAAATTAAATAAGAATGTGGGTATTGTTTAATGCAGACCAACTCAGTTTGTAAATCATTATGGCAAAAATGAAGTAACAAATACGCTTTTTTTCGATTCTGAAAGGGGTGTAAATATATACAGATTATCAGGACGTATTAAATTCATTTTTATCAATTAAATTGAGTAGGCGTGACGCATGTTTAATAAGATACGTAGCTTCTGTAATTACTGCTGTTATTACTCGGATATGTACATAATGCACGTAACTATTGAATATTTTGTTTTATCATTTGAAGTTCTATTTAGTAGTGATCCTAATTTCAAAATCGGATCCTCGGATCGGTGTGGTAATGAATATTTGTACGCTAATTTTTTGTTAATAAATTTTGCAAGAAGAAGAAGTTACAAATATTGAGTTTGAATTTTAGTACAAACTAAGACAAAAGTATGACCTTCAGATCTCAGCAGATGCCAAAAATGGGCCAGATCGTGTTTCAAACACCAGAGTTATTGCCCTTTGTTTATTATAAAAATATACAAAAATGGACATTGTTCAAGACAGAGACTTCATTTTTCATCCAATTTTCACCAATCTTGCACAGTTTGTCTATTACCGTGAAAATACAGTTGAAGTGGAATATAAGCAAGATTGGACCAGAAATACAGGAGTTATTGCCCTTTGTTTGTGTTTTGAGAGGGAAATTTCCAAAACAGGAATCGCGGAAAACTACTTCTTTTCTTGCAGGCAACAAGTCAGTAAATTGAAACTTGAAAGGGTCTTTCTTCAAAACAGCACAAATTAATGAATGTTTTCTTACCATTTAATTATTTAAGATAATGTATGTCACGTGTGTTATAATGTGTATATCATGTGATGTATTACAATTACAGTTTCTTACAAAGTCAATTTATTACATATGTCACGTCAAATTAATGACACCCCTATTTTTGCTATTTACTTTGAATGTAACCAAAATATTCACCTGGATGTCCTGGAATAAGACCACTAAATTAATGCGCTGCATCGATTATTTTTGACTCATGGAAGTGTTATTTTGTGTTACCGATTCTTATTTTGAATATTTTGACAACAAATTACTACAATGTATTAATATTAAACTGTAGAATGGAAAATCAAGAGCACGCATCGTAAGACCTACTTTTGAGTCAGTAGGCTACAAATCACTAACAATCGATGCTCCTAACTACCACGCTTTATCGGTTATTCTGCATGGCTCGTTGCAGATTGACTTGTTAACTGGCATGTATATAGTTCAGCTGGCGTTAGATAATTAGATTAAACAATATTGATTCACTACTAACGAATGGATGTTTATTATGATGTCGTATACTATTGAATTAGAAGCCATATTATCGAGTTTAAAGGTCAGAAATGAAAATTCATACAAACAAATGTTTTCTTTTTAGCAAAAATGCACTCATAATTCACATGCTTTTAGTTTCTTTTGTCGCCAACAGTCAATAGTTTCTACGCTATCAGCGTTTGATTCATTCAATGTTGACCAAACTTGCACAGTTTGCATATGACCATAAAAAGTGATTGATAAAATTTAATTTCCAACAGTTGCAAACCGTGCATGCAGTTATTTGTACATGCAACATTGATGTCTTCAGAGCCTGCATTAACATCATTCATTGGATAGAAAATTATAAAAGGAAAAAGCAGAACTTGACCTTATAACACAGTCATCGCAATTATCGCATTGCAACTAAGTCTCTAAAACTGTCTTCGAAAAAGACATCAAAATCAACTGTTTCTGCATTTTCCAGAATTGTCAATGACTTAATGAAAAAGGGTCAGGTAAGAATATCAAGAAAAATTATTCGAGAACCATTAGCAAAAACACCGCACATCCAGTACCCAACTCATACTTTAGTTAGCCCATTGCACTAACCGATATTTGAAATCAAATTGATCCTATCCCCTTTTGCATATTGTTCATATACAGTGTACTCCCTCTATACCGAAAAACCGACTGGACCGGACTAAATGTTCGGTTTTCAGGGATATCCGGTCTACTGAGGGATTAAGGCAAAACACAATAATGCATATAGATTATATTAATTTATTCGTTTTATTCAGATTTATTCAACTATGGCATTTTATGAGAGTACTAATTTAAAACTTAATGCATTATTATAACATACAACACTTTTTGAAATCATTGATCAAACATAATACAAAACCAGCACACATCAATTTTAACACACCGCACAATCAAATGTATGTAACAAACCAGCATACATGTATTGGTTAAACTTATACAATGTACGATAATACATGTAGACGATGTTTATACATTTTATTAAGACTAATACAATCCTGACATAATGTGGCATAATATGACGGAAGTAACATTACACATTATTATAAAGTGCAGCACATTTTAAAATCATGATCAAGGGGGAATGCAAAACCAGCACACACACAGTCACACGAGCATCACACATTATCCTATAGCTTACACTTTGCTCAAAAAGTCACTGATCGTAGTCTGCTTTGTAGCGCACCTAGCCTTGACAATCTTCTTATCTGTAACATCAATCAAATTATGTTTTAATTAAAGTAATCATGAATAATTATTACATAATTAATAGTTATTACTTGAGTTATATAAATTGTTTGTAAAATGTTTAAATATTTTCTAAACAAATGTAAACAGTCTAATTAACATACTGTTTGTTGTTCACACCCTTATCTGGAGTCATTATATGATGTCAAACTGTTGCCCCTAATTATCGGATTAAGCGTGCAATCACCCTATGGCAAGACAATCGCGAGCTAAAGATAATCGAAAACAGCAGATTATCACACGTGTTCGGATTACAGCGGTCAATTTGTACTTTGAAACAAAGCGATGTACTGCTCCTGCTGTTCGATATTCAGAATACAGAGGTTCATTGATGTATCTACTTTTCAGCATGTTTACTAAATTTTGGTGGCTCAACTAGTTCAGATGGTAGAGCACGGGACTGTCAATTCGGGGATCTTTAGTTCAAACCCCAGTCAGCTAAGTAAGTTAAGTGGGGATTGGTCATGAAATTATTTCTACAGCCATTCTCCCGCTACCTCTGATTCAAGTTCTGCAGTTTTCAGTTACTGGCGTAAGTATGTGCACTTAGTACTAGTAAACTGCTTAGATGGGCTTAGCTTGCCCAGGAAAAGTGTGAGTAGGTTATTTGACCGACCTGGTTTGATTGCAATACCGTCAAAAACAGCGAAAAATCCTAACAAACAAACAAACAAAACAAATCTTTGTCCAAAGTTAGATGCTGCTGTGTATGGCCCCAAAGCATAATATTTATGCTTGTCAGAGGAGGCAACACAATATCAGTTACGTGTTGGCAAAAATGACGCTTCCTACAAAAGTTATGGTCCTTGTACTCTGCACTTTCTCTCCACATCCGCTATCAATATACATGGTTTTATTTTAAATCACTTCAATACTAATGGAGTTATGCACTGCACAAGAAAATTAACTGAAGTGCAATAACTCCATAAATATTGTAGAAAGAGTTATGGTCCTTGTACTGTACCCTTCCTCTCAATGTCCTCTTATCAATATATGTTGTTTTATATTAAATTCCTTCAATACTAAGGTAGTAATTATCTGCAAAAAAGGGCAATAACTCTGTAAATATTGAAGAATGAGCTATGTTCCTTGTACTCTGCAATTCCTCTCAACGTCCTTTATCAATATATTTGGTATTATTTAAAATCCCTTCAATACTCATGGAGTTCTGCTCTGCACGAAAAAATAAACAAAGGCAGGGGTGTGGAAATGCCAAAATTGTTTACTTCAATACAAGTTTATTGCAAAAATCTATTTGTCCGCACACAACAGTCAAAATAAAATATTGTTTTCATCCCAGGCCTTTCTGATTTATCTTTTCATTAAATGATAAATAAAACATTGTTTTTGTTATTCAAATGTGTAAGAATATAATAATATGATACTACCAACTCTTACATCATTTTTACACCCTGAAATCGTACCTGTCCATGGGAAACTTGACATGAACAATTTACTTGTCAGACAGTAAAATTACCCTGGTCGGACAAGTCGGGCATAGCATTTCCACATTCCTGACTGGTCCTTACTCTCATTGTTCTCTTTCATTAAACTTAGTTTCATTTGAATCCCTTCAAAACTAATGGAGTAATGCGCACCACAAGAACATTAAACAAAGTGCAATAACTCTGTAATATTGAAGTAATATTTATTGTCCTTGTACTCTGCATATCCTCTTGTTGTCAACTACCATTCAATGAAGTTTCATTTGAATCCGTTCAATACTTATGGTAGTATTCTCCGCAAAAGAAAATTAATGCTTCACACAAGAAAATAGAACAAAGGGCAATAACTCAATAAAAATTGAAGGAGTTGTGGTCCTTGTGCTCTGCACTTCCTGTCATTGTCCTCTGTCATTGTATGAAGTTTCATTCGAATTCCTTCATTACTAATGGAGTTGTGCTTTGCTCAAGAAAAATAATTGAAGAACAATAACTCTGTAAATATTGAATATAGTGTTGTGGTTCTTGTGCTCTACACTTCCTCTCATTTTTTTCTATCATTATTTGAAGTATAATTTGAAACCCTTCATTACTAATGGAGATATTCTCCACACAAGAAAATTAAACTAAGGGCAACAACTCCATAAATATTGAAAAAAAGTGTTATGGACCATGTGCTCTGCACTAACTCTCATTGTCCTCTATCATTATATGAAGTTTCATTTGTAAATATTGAAGAAAGAGTTGTGGTCCTTGTGCTCTGCACTTCTTCCCCTTGTCCTCAATCATTATTTAAAATTTCCTTTGAATCCCATCAATACAAATGGAGATATGCTTGGCACAAGAATATTAAAGAAAGGGCAATAACTCTGTCAATATTGAAGAAAGAGTTGTGGTTCTTGTATTCGGCACTTCCTCTCATGGTCTTCTACCATTAGAAATGTGACGGACAGATGGACAGACTGACGATGCGATTACTAGGGAACTTGGGGGGCATTAAAATTCAGATCATGGAAGTTCATATGCTTTGGATTATTCACCGTTTTTAACAGTATTGCAGTCATATAACGGTAGTTAGTTAACCTACTTGCACTTTTCCTGGGCAAGCTTAGCCGATCTGAGTGGTTAACCAGTACTAAGTGCACATACTTGTGCCGGTAACTGACAACTGCCCTACTTGAATCAGAGGTAGGGGGAGAATGGTCGTAGAAATTATTTAATGACCAGGGGGATTGAACTCGCAACCCGCTGATTGACAGTCTGCGCTGTACCAACTGAGCCCGGCTAAAGAAAGTTAAGTAAAGTAAATGTTCTATTGATTTTCAGATAACAGATGTGCTTTACGTCAACCCTACTCGTGTGACATTCCATTGGAGATTATGCCGAATTCACCAAAAGTCTTGAAAGTAGATCCACTAAGTGGGTAAGGATACTCTGACACATAACTGCATATTGTTACCTTAATTTGAGTATTCTTTTATGCATTCCTTTTGAGCTAAGTGTTTCTGTTGGATTAAGATTGAATCATTGTGTTAAAATCTGTCTTAGAAAATGTCTACGTTATTTTGGACTACTTTACTGTTTCAGGTTTCTGTATTACTCCATCTACAACAACGTAGGCAAGAAGGGACTATTTCGACTCGATCTTGCAGACATAGGAAAACATGGTGAACCACACTCGACCCATCTTATTGATGCCGACATCTCCGGCTTTGCAATCGATTATGAAAACCTGTTGATCTACTACCCGAATTCAACCCACAACACCATAATGTCAGCATTTCTGGACGGTTCGGGTGTTTCGGACACTCGCAAAGGCACCGTGGTCAGGCCGCATTTTCTCAACATAGAAAGCTTAGTGAAGTATGATGGGAAGTATTTCTGGACCAATGGGACGCGAGTATTCAGCGAGGAGTACGACGCTGGCAACGGGACTTACTACCATCACTCCTTCCCGCTGTTGGAGCGACATTTCACGAGTTTTAACCTGTACTTCCCCAACTCACAGGTAGTGTGCTGTAACTGTATAAGTAATGTCAACCGTCATATAAGGGAGATATTGCGAGGATGTTTGTGTGTTGTATCCGTCTGCTTGTCACAAATTGTTGTCATCTTCATTGCCTTTTCTGCACTGTGCAGATTTTCAAATAAATAAGCAAATGTTATGTTCAACATGTTTATAATGTATGGCAATGAATGATTTACTTAAATTTAAAGAAGGTCAATGATGCATTGTGGTAGGAGAACTTTGTCGGTTTATTTAAATTTGGTAAAGATGCCAAATAGCAATATGAAATAAAGAACAAGTCAATATTTATATCAGCTATATCATCATTGAAATCCCGCACCTGTTTTTTATTGATGAGTTTTAATGTTGCCATTTGATCATTTCAGGTTATTTATGTGACTGTATTTCTCCCCATTTCTAATTCAGTTCCATTTAATGCACCCCGCGACGTCCAAGTTCTCTTCACTTCAAGACAAGCCTCTGTCACTTGCAAGATGCCGCAGAAATTAAACTACCAGGGTAATTTCCCTTTGCTTGTTTAATGATTATACACAAACTTTGTGATAAAGTGGTGCTATATAGGATTCACGAATTTCCTCCGCCTGTATGTCCATCTGTATGTCCGTCCATATGTCTGTATATACTTCTGTCTGTCCGCCCATGTTTACTTTCCTTTCCATAACTTCTTATTGCCTGAATGGATTTCATTTAATTTCAGATTATTATTGCCGACGACTAGATGATGTGTTGAGTACATGACCAATGCTTGTCTGTCAAAGGTCAAGTTTACAACTGGAGGTTATATGTGTCGAAGCTGTATGTGGGGGTGTTTATCACCTTTAGTGAAAGTAGTTGAATTTATACTTAAACATACTGTAAGTGTTCAATATCCTATTGCAATTGCCCACTCAATGTGGTTGTAGTTTGTACTTGGTGTTTATGATACATTTACAAATTGATATATATCTAGAGGGATTGGCTATTTAGTGCCAGGCAATTTTATACCATTACATATTTTCATAGCTCAAATATATTGCTTAAATATTTTTGTCATGGTAATAAAATTATTTCACTATTTAGCTCACCTGAGCACAAAGTGCTCACGGTGAGCTTTTGTGATCGCCCGTTGTCCGTCGTGCGTGTGTGCGTGCGTGTGTGCATGCGTCCTCAACTTTTCATTCAAGCAACATCTCCTCCTAAACCGCTTGGCAGATTTTCACCAAACTTCACAAGACTGATCCATGGGTGGACCTCTTTCAAAGTTGTTTAAATCTTTCAGGTCCGCTGAATATGTAGGTCACCAGAGCTAAAAATAGATTTAAAACATGAAAACTTTAAAAAATCTTCTTCTATGAAACCCCAAGGCTCAGACCTTTCATATTTGATATGGTACATCCTCTAGAGGTCCTCTACAAAGTTTGTTCTAATTATGCCCCTGGGGTCAAAACTGGCCACGCCCCGGTGTCTCATGGTTTACATAGAATATATAGCAAAATCACTTAAAAAATCTTATCCTCTGAAAAAGCAAGGCCCAGATGTTTCATACTTGGTATGTAACATCCTTAAGTGGTCCTTTACAAAGTTTGTTCAAATTATGCCCCTGGAGTCAAAACGGGCCACGCCCTGGGGGTCACATGGTTTATATAGAATGTATAGCAAAATTACTTGAAAACTCTTCTCCTCTGAAACCACAAGGCTCAGATTTTCAAATTATGTCCCTGGGGTCAAAACTGGCCACGCCCCCGGAGGTCTTATGGTTTATATAGAATATATAGCAAAATGACTTTTAAAATCTTCTCTGAAATCGCAAGGCCCAGAGGTTTCATATTTGGTTTGTAATATTGTTTAGTGGTCCTGAACAAAGTTAGTTCAAATGATGCCCCTGGGGTCAAAACGGGCCACATCCCGGGGTTCACATGGTTTATATTGAATATATAGCAAAATGACTTTTGAAATCTTCTCCTCTGAAACCACAAGGCCCAGAGGTTTCATATTTGGTATGTAATATCCTATAGTGGTCCTCTGCAAAGATTTTTCAAATTATGCCCCTGGGGTCAAATCTGGCCACCCCCCCCCGAGGGGTCACATGGTTTATATAGACTTAAATAGCAAAATGACTTTAAAAAAATCTTTACCTGAAACCGCAACGCCCAGAGGTTTGTTCAAGGTTGTTCAACTTATGCCCTGGGATAAAAACAAGCCATGTCTCTGGGATGCAAATTGCAATTGGGTAACAAGGTCTCAGGTGAGCGTCCTAGGGCCCTCAGCGCCCTCTTGTTCATAATTGTAGTCATTGTAGGCACCAACACTCTCCACGTGTAGCTTGTGTAATTTAAAGCTTAAAAAGTTTAGCTCCACTATTCAGCGAATAGATCAAGCTATACTACTCACCCATTTGTTGGATCTGCGTAATACTCTGGTTCAGGTTTGCGTGCAACAAGGTCATTAATGTGAGGTCTTTGACCAAGGCCCATAAGTGGTATGAAAAGTCTAGCACCCTGTCCTGAGACAGCTCTTATTAACATAGTGGTTTGTAAAGAAACCAAATGTATATGCTTCCAGGCCACGGAGCCTACAACCAGTGGAGTTACGAGGTTGCTGTATTGCGGAAGGACAGGACGCTCATCTGTCACCTAGACGCCTCGAAACACCTCTCCCTGGATATTCCTGACCTTCAGCCTGATACCCACTACAGTGTCAAGGTCAGAGCCCAGTCGAAAGCAGGCAATGGGCCCTGGTCGGGAGTCTTCATTGGGAGAACTTTAAAAGAAGGTAAAACAAGGCTTAGTGCACATTTGTAAAGTGTCGTCCCGGATTAGCCCGTGCGGATGGCCTTCCGATGACACTTTCCACCTACAGTGGATTTATGTTTAGAAGAGACTTCCTTCAAACAGAAAATAACATAAAAGCAGAAAGAGTCATCCCAGATCAGCCTGTGTGGACTGCACAGGCTAATCCAGGACGTCACTTTGCACATGTGCATTTAGCCCTGTTTTTCCCAAGACACACCTAGTTTGTATTTATGCTTAAACAAGTTTAAAAAAGTTTTGTTTTTGTTTATAAATGACAAAAATAAATATATAATGGCAATGTCATTTTCAGATACATGTGTATCTCATGGAACTTAAAAATTTTCAAAATCCTTTAGAAATTTTTTTCATAGAAGTTATGAAAAGGAAAAAGCAGATTTTTTTAAATAAAAGACAAATATTAACGTCATAATTTAGCTATCTAATGTGCAAAGCATCAGTGTGTGACCTGTGTTTACAGCTGACAGTGACAGTGCCTATTTGATTGTGGCCATAAAACATCAGCAGTACAAGACCTGGGAGTTGCAAGAGGTCGCTCTCAATGGGGTTGTGGGTAAAACCATTCTCAACAACACATCACCCATTTACCCAGGAGTAACAGGTTTGTGCTGTACATTTGTAAGAAATAATTGTTTTGGTAATAATTGAATTGAGCAAAGAACAGTAATATTGCAGGTTAATTATGATTGATAATTGATTGTAAAAGATGATGTAAAATAATTAATGAAGTGGTGTTTTTGATGATAATTGAGGAAAGGACAATGATATCCCAGGTTAGTTATGATTGGCGATGGTGATCAGTGGTGTTTGTGATGATAATTAAAGAAAGGACAATGATATCCCAGGTTAGTTATGATTGGCGATGGTGATCAGTGGTGTTTGTGATGATAATTGAGGAAAGGACAATTATATCCCAGGTTAGTTATGATTGGCGATGGTGATCAGTGGTTTTGTGATGATAATTGAGGAAAGGACAATTATACCCCAGGTTAGTTATGATTGGCGATGGTGATCAGTGGTGTTTGTGATGATAATTGAGGAAAGGACAATGATATCCCAGGTTAGTTATGATTGGCGATGGTGATCAGTGGTGTTTGTGATGATAATTGAGGAAAGGACAATGATATCCCAGGTTAGTTATGATTGGCGATGGTGATCAGTGGTGTTTGTGATGATAATTGAGGAAAGGACAATGATATCCCAGGTTAGTTATGATTGGCGACGGTGATAATGGTTTTGATGTAAAATCCATTAAAATTGTAGTGGTGTGGTTTTGGAAGTGATGATGATGATGACAAATGGTGATGGATGATGATGATGATGTTGATGTTGATGCTGTTGATGTTGATGATGACGATGAAAATAATGACAAATGTTGATGGTGATGATGATGATGATTAAGATAACAATGACGATGAAAATAATGATGAAAGTTGATGGTGATGGATGATGTTGATGATAATGATGACCCTGCAAGGCTGACGATTATATTGCTGCTCATGATGATAAATGATGATACTAATGATAATGAGGAGGAGGAGGATTATAATGATACTAATGGTTATTGATGATGATGATGATGATGATGATGATAATGATGATGATGATGATTAGGAGATAAATGATGATGTTGATGATGATTATTATGATGAGAGAGATGAAGATGAAGATGTTGTTGATGCTGCTGCTGATGATGATGAAAGAGATGATAATGATAAAAATGCTTATAATGTTGATGCTATTGACGATGATGATCCAGATCTGATTGTGATGACAATCTGGAAGGTAGAGGAAACAAATCTGTTATTGAAAAACATTGCCCTGTTTGATTGCTGTGTGAATAGAACAATCATGTTGATGTCAGCAACAGATTGTGTTTACTAGATTTAGCCAAATTGTTTGACAAGTTGTTATTATTTTTATCATAGTTTGTTTAACATGTAAAACAACAAATTGTTAACATTTTTTCATATTTGCACTTAACACATTATTTTTTAATCACTTGTTTATTTGGGGATGGGGTTGATGTACCACCTTCTTTTTAGCTCGCCTGGGCACAAAGGGCTCAAGGGTGAGCTATGGTGGTCAGTCTGTGTCCGGCGTCCATCGCCCATCGTCCGTCGTCTACATTTTACTTCTTCTCTGAAACCACTAGGCAGATTTTAACCAAACCTGGCAGAAATGTTCCTGGGATGGTCCTTTATCGAATTCCTTCAACTTATTCAACAGGGGTGTGGAAATACCCAAACTGTTTACTTGTCCATGCAAAAATCTCATTGTCCACAAGCAAACGTCACGTGTCCAATTAAAAATCTAGTCTTTATTTCAGGCTCTTCTGATATATTGTTTTATTATTTAAAAAGAAATAAAACATTTTTTTATTCAAATGTACAAGTTTATAATAATATGATAATTCACTTCAAACTTTTACATCATTTTCACACCCTGAAATTGTACTTGTCCATGGACAAGTAGACAGGAAAAATGTACTTGTCCGACAGTAAAGTTACCCGCGTCGGACAAGTCGGGCATAGGATTTCCACACCCCTGTATTAAAATGTATTGAAAACTCTGGTTGTCATGGCAACCAAATGCTTAAAAATCTTGTCAGAAACCACTGGCTGGATTTGAAAATAGTTTTCACAGAAATGCTCCTTTAATGACCCACTACCAAATTCCTTTAAGTCATTTTGATTTTTTTTTAAACATCGCCGCGAGGGGGCAAGCAGTTTTCCTTATATGGCTTTTTGAAAAGTTTAAAAATCCTCTTGTCTGAAACCACTGGCTGGATTTCAAAATAATTTCACATAAATGTTCCTTGGGTGACCCTCTATCAAATTCCTTGAAATCTTGTTGATTGTTAAAAAACATGGCCTCCAGGAGGCGGGGCAGTTTTCCTTATATGGCTATATTGAAAAGTTAAAAATCTTCGTGTCTGAAACCATGGCTAAATTTCAAAATAATTTCACATACATGTTCCTGTTCTGTTGTTGTATTGTCGTAGTGTAGAGGTTTGTAATACAAATGTATATAGTCCAATGACTTAAGAACAACACAAGTGTGAGGTTATATATTTAATAGCATTCTAATGAAAGCTACGCTCTACAACTACTAACAATGATGTTACTCTTAGCAATGCATACACGAGACTGAAATGTGCGGGCTGTCTGCATCTATTTTATGAATAACCAGTGGGTATGTAAATTAGCTATAGTCTGTATCTATGTATCTGAATAATGGAACATCTCCCTCTTTTTATAAGAAATACATTTTCAAGATGCAAACAACTCTAGAACACATTATGTCAAATATATCACTAAAATATAAGATATATGTAATAAACAAATACACGTAATGATTTCATTAATGATAACACATGTCCACATAGGCTAAACAAAATAATGTATTATCATTATTAAACAAGAACATTCATTCATGACAAATATAATCAAACATTCTCATAGTAAATTTATTGATGTCAGCAACAACATTCCATACTGAAAACAATCAAGTTTATCAGCACTGCCACGCTTCAGGTAGATCATGTTTCAAGTGAAACTCATTCAATGCACGACTGTTATCGTTTAACACCCATAAATGCCAAGATAACACTCACAACACATTGTTATTTACAGTCAATTATTTTACCCATTCATCTCCAGAATACAATTTGTTTGGCTTGACAAGCCTTCCAGATCTTGTTGTTATGCCCGAATTTAGGCAAGTTTGGTTCCCAGGGATAGGATTTGCATCACTGTTTGTATTTGGTGAATTTAATTGCTGTTGATCTGTTGTTTTGCTAGGCTGTGGTGAGTTCACTTGTTTAAACGTGACATTTGGGGCAAATTCCTCAATGTCAAATTTCTCATTTGTTTTCATGAGTAATTGTCGATTTCTGCCGTATATACCCCCATCAGGTGTTTGAATGTTGTATGATCTGTCATTGTGTTTAGAAATAACCTTTGCTGGTAACCATGTTTTACCAACTTGATGCCTAACACACTGATCATATGCCAGTGGTATCTGCTGTTTTGATGACCTATCATAATACTGTTTCTGCTTAGATTTCGCCATGTTGATTTTGTGTGTTACCACTGATGTGTTTACTGCCTTTGGTAACAGTTTCTCTCTTTTCACAGGAATTACAGATTGAGTGCGTCGACCTTGCAACAATTGTGTAGGCGAGAATCCTATATCTTGCAATGGAGTATTTCTGTACTCCAGAATTGCAATGTATGGATCAGACTTGGCTTCTTTTGCCTTGATTAAAATGCGTTTGGCTGTTTTGACCATGACCTCAGCCAAACCATTTGACTGTGCTCTAGTGGGAGAACTAGTTTTGCATGTGAAATTCCATTTTTTTGCAAAGTCAAGAAATGGTTGTGATGTATATTGACTTCCGTTATCACTGAAGAATAAATCTGGCACACCAAATCTACTGAAATGTGCACGCAGTTTCAGTATGACAGTTTGCGAGTTTGCGGTCAGTAGCCAGTCTATCTCAAAATGTCTACTGTAGGAGTCGACTATCAACAGATAATCTTTCCCATCAAAATGAAAAATATCGCTGTGGACAAATTGCCAAGGTCTTGTTGGTGTTTCATGAGACACCATGGGTTCCTTGACATTGGATGCTCTGTGTTTGATACAGATGGGACAATTCAGTACATGGTCTGTAATTTCCCTTACCATCCCAGGCCAGAAAAATGCGTCTTTTGCCCTGCTGATTGTTTTGTCCACACCCATGTGACCAACATGGACTCTTTCAATCAATTCTGCACGTGACTGTTTGGGAATCAAAATTGTTTGTCCCCGAAATATCAAACCATCACCTGTTGACAGCTCGTCTCTGTGATTGAAAAATTCAATTATGGAGTTGTGGCAGCCCTGCCTTGTTTCCGGCCAACCCGTCTCTATAGTCTGTTTTAGTGTTTGCATTTGTGAGTCACGACTTGTGTCAACTCTCAACTGTTCCAGTCTGCTGTCTTTAAATGTCAAACATTTCAGAACTGTGTGAACATGCAAGTCAAGCCCCTCATATTCATCAAGTATATGACTCATTGGCTGTCTAGACAGTAGGTCGCTAATGGGAACTTGTTTCCCAGGCACATATTTGACCTCAATGTCGTATTTCTGAATCATGAGTAACATTCTCTGCAAACGAGGTGGTGCTGCAGACAGAGGTTTTTTCATGATGGCTGCAATTGGCCTGTGGTCAGAGTGAACTATGACCTTACGTCCATACACATACTGATGAAACCTTTGGCAGCCAAAAACTATTGCCAACATCTCACGTTCGATGTTTGCATATGAGCTCTGTGTAGGGGTCAATGTCTTGCTTGCAAAAGCAATTGGTTTGCCGTCTTGCAAAATGGTTGCGCCAACACCATGTTTGCTTGCATCGCATTCTAGCGTAACCTGTTTCTTATTGTCAAAGTACGCGAACACTGGGCTTTGTGTCACTACGTCCTTCATTTTATCGAAAGCGTCAATTTGTGGCTGATCGAATACGAATTCCACGTCTTTCTTTAGTAAAGCACGTAAACTGCTTGTAATGTCAGCCAAATGTGGTGAAAACTTTTGCAGGTAATTCACCATGCCAAGAACTGTTTCAAGTTCTGCCTTTGATTTGGGGTACTGCAAAGAAGTAATGGCTTTGACCTTTCCACTGTCAACTTTAAGACCATTGTCTGTAATGACATGACCAAAGAATGGCACTT
Source organism: Congeria kusceri (assembly GCA_027627225.1). Classification (NCBI taxonomy): domain Eukaryota; kingdom Metazoa; phylum Mollusca; class Bivalvia; order Myida; family Dreissenidae; genus Congeria; species Congeria kusceri. The sequence goes on along the minus strand of JAPFQT010000120.1, from coordinate 472,185 downwards.
TTTTCACGTCAATCAGGAGTTTCTCAGGATTGAAACGTACCCCTTTCTCGCGAGCCCTGTCCAGCAAAGTGAGTAGATTACTGTCATGCTCAGACTTTGTACTTCCCCAAATCAAAATATCGTCAACAACACATGCTACTCCTTTAAGACCTTCAAATGTTTCGTCAATGGTCCTTTGCCAAATGTCTTGACTGCAATTCAGACCAAATGGCATACGTAAGTACCTGTACCGTCCAAACGGGGTACTGAACGTCGTAAGGTAAGAGGACTTCGTGTCCAACTTAATTGACCAATAAGCATGTGTAACATCTAAGACGCTAAAGTGCTTTGCGCCACTTAGCTTACTCGTGACGTCATCAATTGTGCGCATCGGATACTGTGGACGTCTGATAGCCTCATTAAGATGCTTCGGGTCTAGACATACCCTCAACTGACCTGTCTTAGGTTTCTCAACTACTACTAAGGAGTTAACCCAGTCAGTCGGTTCATTTACCTTAGTAATGATCTGTTCTGTTTCCATACTGTCTAGTTTTGTCTTAAGTCTTTTCTTGAGTGCCTCGGGGACTCTCCTAGGCGGATTTACCACAGGAACAGCATCTGGTTTCAAGTACAATTTGCATGTACCGGACATAACCCCAGTGCCTTTAAACAAGTCGCCGTATTCAGTCAAAACTGCGTCACGGTCAAGGTCGTTATTCTCAACTGAGAATGTCAACTGCACTAGTCCAAGATCTAGGCAAGATTGCATACCCAATAATGGACGTGATTTGCTATTCACAATGTAGAAATCAGTTTGAATCACCTTTGATTTACAACTGCATTTGAGATTAATTTGACCTAGTATTGGAAGAGTGTTGCCTGTGTAGCTTGTAAGAGTGTGAACTGCTGGCTGTAATGGATGAGAAATTTTCATGGCTCTATATTGTGCAACTGGTAGTATGTTCACTACAGATCCTGTGTCAATTTTGAAACTTATCGCAGTATTAGAAGGACCCACCAAAAGTTCAACAAAAGCTCGATCTGGAGAACTTGTACTCACCATACCAATGTCATCATTGTAGTCTGTTTCTTCACACTTGGAGGTACACTCACTGTCACAAACACAGTTTACTGCTCTACACTGAGATGCAAAGTGATTGAGTTTGTTACATGCATGGCATGTTTTCCCATATGCGGGACAGTTTCGTTTCGCGTGTGAACGTCCGCAGTTGTTGCACGATTTGGTGCTCCGATGTGGAATGCCACGGTCACTCTTCGGTAACGCTCGTCTGGCCATCCCGGTATCCTTGACCTTCGATCCAGCGGTAGCCCCTTTGTTGGACTGCTTCCTCCGCCCTGGTTTCGCGACTGACGCGACGTCATTCGATGCCCAAGATTGCATCGACTTTAATTGCTCCCGACTGTACTCGTACGACTGAGCAATTTGCACCGCTTTATCTAATGTAAGCTTTGCACCTTCGTTTATCAGTTTTTCCCTGATTTTCGAAGAGTTCGTCCCGAAGACAATACGATCCCTGATCATCTCGTCAGTGTCTTTAAAATCACATTCCTTTGCGATCAGACGAAGCCTAGTGACGAACTGATCGATGGTGTCCTGTTTCTGGCTGTAGAACTTGAAACGGCTGAATATTGTATTGATTTTCGGCTGTAGATGTGAGGCGAACTTAGAAAAATAAGTGTCCAATTTCTTACTGTCTGATTCACTCAATTGCCAAGTGCTATGTATGTCTCTGCCTTTCTCACCAATCCACAACAATAAATAGCTGACCTTCTCTTCTTCCGTCTTATTCTTTAACGGACCGGAAAAGACAAAATTGACATGACGTTGGAATTTCTTGAAGGCGTCTGATGGATTTGAATCATCCCAGTTCATAACAGGTGGTGCTATTCCAGCAAGCTCCATGATGATAAATGTACAGTATTAAATGTCACAAGATAAATAATTGTCCATAAATCCAGTTGAAATCACTTTTATTCTGACACCATGTTCTGTTGTTGTATAGTCGTAGTGTAGAGGTTTGTAATACAAATGTATATAGTCCAATGACTTAAGAACAACACAAGTGTGAGGTTATATATTTAATAGCATTCTAATGAAAGCTACGCTCTACAACTACTAACAATGATGTTACTCTTAGCAATGCATACACGAGACTGAAATGTGCGGGCTGTCTGCATCTATTTTATGAATAACCAGTAGGTATGTAAATTAGCTATAGTCTGTATCTATGTATCTGAATAATGGAACAGTTCCTTGAGTGACTGTCTACCAAATTCCTGGAAATCATTTTGATTCGTTACAAATAATGGCTGCCGGGGTGCAGCCATTATATGGCTATATTGAAGTCTTGAACAATCTTTTTGTTAAAAGCCATTATGATGTTTTACACTTAGGTGAGCAACCTAGGGCAATCTTGGCCCTCTTGTTTTGAATGTATATGTATGTTGATTAATCTAGATGCGTTAGTTGCAGTTAAGGTATTTAAAAAATATGGAAAGATTCTGTTAATAAGCCTTTGGTGAATATTGCTATAGTTCTGTGAAAAAATGTTGATCAATGCAGATGCATTAGCTTTTTCAGTTTAGAAATTTAAGAAATTTTAAAACAAATTGTAAATATGCAAATAAGCCCCTTTAATACTAAAAATGTCTATACTGGTATGAATGTTGGCCGGATAATGTAATATGGTATTTTTAGATCTGGGGTGGTACGAGGACAAAGTGTTCTGGACGACCAATGACGGAGACATCTTCCTGTTCCTGCAGGCTGGACTTCGTGCACGATGCCCGATGTGTGGCGTTTGATTGGCTCGGACAGAAAATCTATTGGTCCGAGTACAGAAATGCTCAGGTGAGAACTGTGGTTTGCATGTTGAAAGCATAATACTTTGTTTGGAAAAGTAAATTATAATATTACTTTCTCTTGCAACAGTTCATAGCAATAATTTGATATTTGTGGTCACAATATCATCTTTACTTTTTGCAGATAAAGCGAGCAGATATGTATGGAAACAGTGCTCAGTTTATCTACTTGGCACAAGCACGTCACATGACCTTGGACAGTATCGAAGGTCGTCTTTACTGGGTTACCATGACAACCGTAGAATCAACCACACTAAATGGAGATGATCATTTGGAATACTTTGGACTGGAGCCGTTCTCAAGTAATCAGATTATAAGCTTGACAATTGACCAGGATATGAAGAAGCTTGTATGGTACTTGAAAGGTTTTGACGACCAGGCACTTGATGTGGCTGACCTTGTGACCTCCAGTAACTTTGGCAACAAGGAGGACATCATTAAATCAGTGACACTGAGTGGGAAAATGTATGATATAGATAGGTAAGTGATCACTGGGAATAGCATTAAGTTTGGAGTCTATTCGAGACCACATTTTGCAAGTTTAAAATTAACCTTAAAAGAATGTTCAACATTCAAAAATTAAAATGGAGAAACATCGCTTTATTGTTTATTACTATTTCTGCAGGTCCATGTAACAGGAATAAATGTATAGGAAATCTATGTATTTGTGTTACCCAATAAAACTACCTTGTCTTATAATAAAATATCTTATGTCAGAAATCATGTTCATTAATATTGTCGTTTTATACAGTGAATGCACATTGTCATTACTCTCTGTTGACTTGCTGTGTTTTTTATGTAGTTTATTATACAGATTATGCATTTGCATATCTTTGAAAATCTTTGTTTATATGTTTTTTCTTTCATCTCTCCCAGGTATTCAGTTCTTCAACATTTTTCCCATCGCCTGGTGTGGATCGATGCCTCGGAGAGAGTGCGTATAGGTGACCCACTTGCCAATTCATCCGCGGCCATCTCTACCACGGAGCTACCAGTAACCATGGTGACACTGGTCCACAACTCTTTGCAACCATATCCTGGTAGGTGCATGTATTTTGTTAATTATTAACAAAATTATTAAGTAAATTAAAGCCGCAGTCCATAGAATATAATTCAATACATCTTAAATTGGAATTTAGTTCTAATGAACATTAGTGAAGTTTATTTGACTGCAAACTGTTTCTTATTTACGAACAGCATTTTATTATGTCTATGTTCGAAAAAGCTTGGTACGAACGGAATATACACTGATGTACATGTTGATTTACTCCAGAGCCATTACCAGATAAAGAATATTTTACAATAAAAGGTTACCAAAATGTTAATATTTTATCGATTTCAATGTGGATTTTTGTATTTTGATCAATAAGAATATGATAAGACATTATATATTTTTAAGAATTTTATCGTTTTTTTAAAACAAGTTTTTGTGTGGGCATTTTTTGCCTGCATAAAAGCATTATTATTTGTCCAATGTCTGGTAATTTTTAAGTGTGATAAAACTGAATACCAAAATATTGTTTGTTACCAAGATTTATTTTTGTTCTCAGCTGGTTTGAACAGCAGCACCGTTCGAGTAATCCCACAATCCATCAGGCGTGATTCCATTGGTTGCCGAGGGGAGTGGTCGAATTTCAATGTCACCTGGCAACCGGCTACAGAGGTGAACCATGGGAAAGTGTACTACGAACTCTCCATAGAAACCGAGGGTCGCCCAAAAATTTTGCAGGTATGCATTTTGGTAATGACGGCTGAGCAAAAATATTTAAAAAATTATTAATGGTACGCAGCAATAAAAATGTATTTTTGATTTATAAGAGGGGTATATTTATTAAAAAATTTCAGTAGATCTATTATTATAAGTTATAGTATTTCAAAAAAATCCAATAGAAATTATGATAAACAAATTTACTTGTATGTAGTGTTAAAGGAATCTGATTTCAGTAATTTCAAAAATCTGTATTTCTACACTTGTGTGATTTAATTAAATAAAAAATTTCATGACATAAAAAAATGGATTTACTCTACTGAACCAGGTGAAAGATATACGGCCATGATGGCCCTATGATGGCTCTTGTGCAGTTTAATTAAGTCAAGCAATTCTTGACAGAAAAGAAATAATTTTCTGTAACAAATATTTGTTGGTACATGATCCGGTGGTGAAGGACTCATGGTATGAAGTATCTGGGCTGGCTCCGTACTCCTCGCTGGTTGTGTCCCTGCAGGCCTTTACAGTGTGGGGAACCAGTAAAAGGATCCTTACTACTGTCCGCTCACCCATGTCAAGTAAGAAAATTGATACTTTAGTATTGACAATGGCTGGTTTTAACAAAGGGAAATATTACCTTTTGTTCTAATTAAGGGAAAATTACAGAGTCTATGTGAAATCTAATGACTTCTGTTGACAAAATAGTGAAAAAACTAAACATCTAAGCAAAACTTACTAGTTTAGAACGCTTAATGTAAAAAGACCTATACATGAAACAGCCATAGACTTAAGGAATTTTATAAATTGTAAATTAAATTTAAGTTTTTCCTAATGAGTTTGTGAAGATGGGCCTATATCCCCTTAAAGTAAATGTCTTACAATCATATAAGTCCTTAAGTCTTTGACTGGCTCATTTAAATTTAATTAAGTTTTCTCTAATGAGTTTGTGAATATGGGCACATATCCACACTGCTCCATAAAGTAAATCTCTTACAATCATATAATTCCTTAAGTCTTCGACTTGTTCACTTAAATGTTATGTTTTTAAAGGTTTTTGTCAGAATATGAATCAACATGTGCCTCTTATTTTTACAATATTTCAAATATAAAATATTGATTTTCACAAGAAAAATTTTATTGACATTTTTCACTTAAATCTGACTTAAGTTAAGATTTGTCTAAGGAGCATTCCTAATTTTTACAATATTTTAAATGTAAAATATTCATTTACACAAGAAAACTGTTAATGACATTATTTCACTTAAATATGACTTAAGTTAAGATTTTTCCTAGAGGCATTGTGGATAAGGTCCCAGTTCTGGGGTTGGGTGGGTCATAGTCTAAAAGAGATGAGATAAATGAGGAGCCGATTTTCTCATAAAACATAAAGCTTTCATTATATCTTGTTTCTGAAAGAACTGATTGCCTTGGATGCTCAGACAAATTTTCCAGAAATGTTTTCGTGCATTTGTATTAAATTCCAAAATGCTCTCAGTAAAAATGTTCTGTTGGAGTGCTTAAGTTGCATTGATAAATTATTGTTTAAGGCTTCAGTCAGAATTGTATTCCTTTAATCTCTGGACTTCACAGACATCTTCCTGAATTAAAATGTATTTATAAATGTGCAGTCTGTTAGAACTTTCCACAAAGATCATTTAAGTGCCTTTGATAAAAGCAATTTGTTTTAAGTCTGCATTTTGAAAATCGTTTGGCGGAAAGGATGCATTGAGACATCCAGTCTGATTCTTTGCTTGGATTAGTTTACAAGCTGAAGGTTTTTGTTTAGATTTTGCAATGAATTTGCAAAAAAAACATCCCAGTATTCTGTAACGAGATACTTACATTATTTGCTTCTTTCTGTTTCTAGTTCCAGGGCAACCAGTGGGACCAAAAGTGTATGTAACCCAAAGAAAAAATGCAGCAACGTCCCGACAGACCCTTGCTGCAGACGTCCGCTGGATGGAGCCCGCCACATTGAACGGTGTGCGCAGTAACCAGAATATCTACTTCTGGCAGAGCAGTGACCCAACGGCTGTTACAACTACCTCCCTCTCTTCGTCTGCAAGGCTTTTCCTACTGGACGAGTTGATGAGTAACATAACATACTTCTTTCAGGTATTTTTGTAGTGTCTTTTACTGAGTAAAATTTAAATATTTTTTTAAAACCTATTTCTTAATACTTTCACAACAGGCTGCACGCAAACAAAGTTAAACAACTGAAAGGAATGGGACTGTATAATGTCAAAAAGCCAATGAAGTTGATTGTTTCAAAACTTATCATAAATAAATTTCATTGGCTAGTCAAACCAAGATGAAGACATTAAATTACATGTAGGATTAGAAGACAAAGGATCCACACATTGATACTTTTATAACAATTATTTTCATTTAGCTTCTTTGGGTATCTGTGTTGTTTTTGTGTGTGTCTTTTTTTACTGGTACATGTAAATACTTGTCAGATGTGTAATTTAACAATGCAGAAAGTCTTTATGGCAAAACAATGGCCTTGAAATGCTTTCCGAATGACTTACTACATGGTGATTTAGCTTTTCAGCTGTACTAGATATTGTAACTCAAATATATTGCACTCAGCTATATTGTTTCTCCACAGGTGGAGTATTGCACAAAAGTTGGGTGTGGTCCGAGATCGGCAGTCGTGAATGCCACCACAGACGGTAACTATGGTCCTTAAACAGCATGTGACCACTTCAGAAATACCATTTGTGTAGCTCTAGTATATGTTAGACAATTAAGACGCTGCAGATGTTTGGTTGGTTAATTGAAAGAGCTTATTTCAGGTGTGCTCGTAGAAAACATTGTTTCAGAAATGCCATAAGCATGTTCCAGTGATGATATCCAATTCTTACAAAAGTGAAAAACTACTGCAGAGTGTTCAGAGTGCAATGATTTAATGTCACAATTTCACTCCCATAATGCAATGATTATTATCCCTCACTGGTACTTTCCACTGGTGATTTATCATTAGTCTCTTACGGGTGTTTCACTGAATACTGCAGTAACTCAAGAAATTGGTGAGATTTGATCATGAATCTTTGTATACTATTTATCTTGCACATAGCATTGATAATGGTTTCACTGGTAGGGGACGGTTGTACACGTAATTCTTGCAATACTGTCAAAGCCTTGATCTGTTGGTCATTCATCTCATGTTGTTGTTTCAATTCCGTGTTTTCCTTATTTCTTGAAATTCGCCCTCCAGCTGTCAACCCGGTACCCAAACTGCTTATCGCCACAACCACGGGTGTTTTGGTTGCCGAGGCTGACAACGTGTTGAACACTCCCGTAACCGAGGCAACCAAGCACGTGACCTCTCTCGCTCACCTGTCACAGGATGATACATTTTTCTGGATCACGCGAGAAGGAAATCTGGAGCGGTTGCCGTCAAAAGATAATAAAAAGGTTTGTAAACTTGCCAGACTGCAAAATGCATACTTCGATAATTGTGTATAACAGTAAACTGCAAAGGAAAAACTGGTTCCACCTGTTTTCTGTAAATGTTTATTTGAGAATATAACTATTTGCGATGAGATGTTAATTAATCTCCGCACCTTATTCAATAAAGTTTTTGTACCATATATAAATTGCTCCGTTTATTTTCTATTATCATTGTAGAAGAGTGGCAACATCAAACTTTTTGCTTTAGCTAGTTCATTTTTTGTTTGTTCAGTGACTTCCAAGTTTAACTTATAATTCATTTCAGTCGCTATGCTTAATGTGTGTTTTTTTCCATTGCATATTGATTTCAGCTACTTCATGTAACATGACCTTGGACTGGGTCAGTAGGTCACTGTATGTTGCCCATAGCAACCAGTCCAATGCCGCCATCTTGAGATACGAGATTGATCAAGGCACCTACGAGACAGTGATTGAGAGATTGTCACCAGTAGTTTACATGGTTGTGGATCATTTTACTAGGTAACCAAGTGAAAATTTTGTGATATTACAGCAGCTTTTATGCCCCCGGCATCTTGATGCGGGAGGCATATAGTCATTGTCCTGTCCGTCCGTCCTTCCATCCGTCCGTCCGTCCTTTCGTCCGTGACAAGGTTAAGTAGATTTTACCGTTTCGTCTAGCATCAACACCACCTACTACAACACTTGGACACTTAGAGAGTTGTTGCCTATGACCATTTCCTAACCACCCATATCACCCAGCCTTACTTTGACCTTGACCTTGATCTAATTTGCACTTAAAATAATTCAAATGGGCTGTTTCTTTGTTAACCAGATTTTACCGTTTTGTCTAGCACCAACACAGCTTACTACAACACTTGGATACTTACACAGCTGTTGCTTATCACTATCCCCAATCTACCCATATCACCCAGCCTCACTTTGACTTTGACCTTGACCTAATTTGGACTAAGAAATGGGCTATCCAGCACAACCGGGTGAATGTGTGTTTATCAAACACAGAATCGTGTTTTTCTGCATAGTGTGTTAAAGCTAGCACACTTTTTATTGTTTTCCAATGCTGCATATCATATAATGCATGAATTAATCAATTCTAAGTGTTTGTGTGTGTGTGTGTTAACAAACATTTCAATGATTATTTAGTACTTTTCTTGTAGTTTTGTTCTATGATTACCTACATTTAAGTATTTGAATTTTATTTCTACATAAATGTTATTGCAACAGTTTTATGTCCAAAACAGTCCTTCCGTAAGATTTTGAAATAATTGTACTTGTCAGGTGATATGCAGTATTATAAATAAATAACTTAAAGTATTACAATAAAATAACCATAATCCAAATACAGAGGTATAATTTAATGTATATTACATTTAAAAAGAATCTAAATGAAAAGGTATTTTATTTATACTTTCAGCTCGTTAATTTGGACAGAGCTCATCAACGGACAGGGTGAGATCTTCAGGTCAAGTACTAATACAGTTTATACACGTTATTAAATGTCCATCTATCAAGAGCCATCCACATTTAAACCCTTATCTCAAATTGTTAATGATAAGCATTATCATGAAAACACAAAGACTATGAAAATGTTTATCGGTTAAACATTCATCTGTCACGCTTAGAAGTTTGACTGACTGTCACAATGCTTAACTTACACAGAAACACATTATCTTAACATATCATACAAACGAAAGTTAATCAATTTAATACATTTATCAACAACAATCACAAGTTCTGCTTCAATGTTTAACTGACTCAAAAACACAAAAAGCATTAACATATTATATAAAAAAGTTCATAAATTGAACATTCATCTGTCAAAAGCAGTCACAAGTTCGAACCACTGTCTCAGTGCGTCGCTAAGCACCATTGGGGGAAACGGAAGGAATCCATGTAGGACTTGATCTCCGGAATCTGGCCTGCCTCCTTGAATACAGGAACCTTGATGTCCAGAATGGAATCCTGAAAATATTTTATTGTATCAGTGAAACAATGGAATACAATATTTATACATTAACATTTAACATTTCACATATTAAGAATGCCTGCATTTTATGTCAATTGTCTTCTTTTTTTATATACAGGCATAGATATTGTGAGAAAACACGCTAAATAAAGTTATGTCCAAATTAAATGTAGACTAACTAATATTCTGATCAAAAGTCTTTATAAATTAAAATTCATTTACATTAGCAGGTTAAATTACATTAGAAGACAGGTTAAATTACATTAGAAGACAGGTTAAATTACATTAGAAGACAGGTTAAATTACATTAGAAGACAGGTTAAATTACATTAGAAGACAGGTTAAATTACATTAGAAGACAGGTTAAATTACATTAGAAGATAGGTTAAATTACATTAGAAGACAGGTTAAATTACATTAGAAGACAGGTTAAATTACATTAGAAGACAGGAAGCGTACAAATATACCTATTTATGTATTTACATTCGTTGTAAAATTTTCACTTATTACATGTATCCATTAACAGTTGTATAATGATACCAACAATTGTATGGTTCAATCAACTCTTTGACTGTGTTTTTATGGAATTAAATATTATATTGTTAGTACTAATAGATGTACACAATATTTTATATGCTGGTACTCTAACTGCCTAAAATGGTAAAGTTTTGCGCTTTGTGATAATCTTAACATGCTACGTAAACTTGTAGATACTTTTTTCTTCAAGATACCTTATTGACAGGGTTATCGATGATGACAAACACAATGAATATGTTGGCCTCTCGAGCATTTCTGACGGCCGTCTTTACGACCTCCATCCCTTCCATGAAGAGTCCCCGCCCATCAGAAACTATAAGCAGCAGCTGAGATGTCTCGGGATTACCCATAGTGCCTTGCTGCTTCTGCCGGGCATCGAGCATTTCCCTCGTTGCGTGTTTTAATAACTAGAAATATTGTAAATAACTGGCAATATAGTATACTTGAAACTTGCATAGCTAGAAAAACACTTGAGTTTGCTAAGTCCTTCAAATTGTGCACCATTTGAGTAATAGCCGCATTTGAGTGATCAACTGTTCTCTGTTTCCAAAAATTACAGAAATACGCAAATTCTAATGTATTTGCACACAGACACAATCCTATAGTTTACTGTTAACATGGTTTACAAAAACACATAAGGTATCAAAGCTTGTGCAATGCTTGTGAGGTAAGATGAAGCTAGGTGAATGGAAATCAATCCTTTAACAATAGTTAGGGACGAGTTTTAAATGTAAGTACCCGCAACACAAAATAGAAAAGTCGAATAACTGTTATGAGAAAGCAAAAATGTTAAGAGAATTTTCTATGATAAAAAGGTTGCAAAAATTATAAACTGACAAGAACATAATGTACTGTAATGTATGGAAAGGCTTCAAAGCATACCTGAGCTATTTTTGTCTTCTTTTGCTCGAAGGTGAGATACTGCAGAAGGTGTGCACCTGATTGACTGGTGAACTGCTGTGAGAATGGGTGGAGAACACGGACATCTTCACCGAAAATGGGAACATAGGAAATACAGGTATGAATGAGAACGATAGGAGAACTTGCCCATCCTCATCAACACTGTGAACATAGGAAATACAGGTTTAAATGAGAATAGGTGCAGAACATGGTCTGAAAGAAGTATACCCTGGCTTACAAGTGTTATGCAATGGCTTTTTCCAATGATTTCTTGAATTGGTAATACTGAATATTGGCAAACAAAATGTCTGGAATTAATAAATAATTTCAATTTATCTGTTTATCGGCTTAGTTATAGCTCTAAACACCGGTCTGGTATTCTGATGTGTAGGAATTAAATATCTAAGGTGTTTAATCTGCAATTACAATGCAAACTATTTTACAGTTTCGGAATATATTTTTTTGAGTTGTTTACTGCAGGTTAAAATTTGTTTCTTTGTCTATACAAAACTCTGCAATTGTCATGTTAGAAGTGTTTTATATCTAGGCAAATAGTATAAGAATGTGTGCTTTAGCTTTAATATATATTAATATGAACAAAAAGAAACAACATTTCAATCATCATTAAAACAAGATTAGGATATGTTACTGTACAAAACAAATATCAGTAAATCTATTCAAATACAAAACACTCAAGTGGTCACATAGATGAATATTAAGGCTTAGAGAAAACATACCTGCATATGGACAACTGGCCTGCTTCCAACAATGTCAAGGCATTGGAGACTAGAGAGAGAGACTCAAACGCCATCTGGAATGTTAACCATACATGTACAGTTTCAACAAAACAGCTTGCACTATGTTGTAGGTATAAATGTATCACGGTTAACAAATATTGCAATAGTCTGCGTTTATTAAACACTCATGTATAAGGCTTGTCATTCATTACAAAAGTGTTTTATGTGCACAGAAGTACATTTGTGAAATAGTGACAAAGAAGATGTGAGGCATCTTGTGGGAAAAACCTGCGCTTAATTCATGTGCTTAAGTGTTGTCACAGATCAGCCTGTGCAGTCCTGATTAAGCCTGGGTTTCCCATGACATGCTCATATCAACAACAAATCCTATCTACATATTATAGTTGATGAAGTAAACATTAGCATAGCTTCCTGTAGGCATGTACCTGTGATTTTTCTCCAGCGATGAATTTCAATATATAAAAATGTTTTATAAAAAGAAGATGAGGGGCAATCTTTGTTGGTTGTGTAGATACTTTGTTGTCAATATAAATATATTTAATAAATAGAATCACATACATGTATTTTTTAAAAACCCAGTTTAGCTTCAATTCAGTTGTTTGCAACTTATGTCAAACACCCCAGTTATGTTAAATGTCAAATGTGTTTTTTGTGCTTATACATTTTTAGAGCTATGTCCCTGGTACACATGGATAACTAAAAACTTTTTGGTTTAAACAGTATTTTGAAAACAAAGCATGTTATGTCGCACAAAGTAACAAGTATTACATAACTATAATATAACAGACATAATATAGATATCCTCCCCTGCTTGTTTAGAGTCAACCATGCTTCATGAGTCATCTACGGCAAGCATGATCTGGTACTGTCGTTTACTCGGCTTCGTTCTGCGCAGCCAGATCTTGTCCTTGCGGAATTGACTGGCGATGTATGGTATGACCTTAAGCATGGTCAACCTCTTGCCAGTGCGGTAGTCGCCTCTGCAGGAGACATTTTAAGGAATAATTGTACGTCTCTTGTGATTGTAGTCCTTAATTGAAATTATGCATCAGGTAATTACTTGCATAGCATATAAGCAGTAATGAACAATATATCAAAATATTCAAATACAGGTGAACAAAGTTATTTTGAATTCCCAGATGTATCAAACTGCAAAATAATTCCCAACTGTCAGTTTTTCAAAACATCTTTATCAGATTTTTGAAGGATATGTCAGACATTTTAAATTCCTGGTGACTTTACCATAATGAAATTCAGCTGAATTCACTTTTGCACATATGTATGGAAATAAAAAAAAAGAGTCAGCTGAAATAATCATGTTAAAACTTGCCTGCTTTTTGCACAAAATAGGTGAAACACAAATCTTTGATCCTTGATGGTTTTTAAACAAAATAAGTTCTTATTTACAAAACACAAAAATAAATGACCAAGCATACTTAAGTTTGGGGTGGCTTGGGAGGGTTCGAGCACCAGACGTAGCTGCTCACACAGATCCTGCGCCAGAGACGCCGTCAGTGCCTCGTACCTGTGCCAGAGCTCGCTGGCGGCTGTCTCCTGAAAGAGGAAAAACAAGTGCCCTCACTATCAGGTGACGTATGCCCCCAAACAGGCTTGCCGCATTGACACCAAAATGAATATTTGTAAATAAAAGTGAATGAAAAATGTAAACTTAACTACTTCAGTCAAAACCGCTGCTTTGGAAAAACTTACGAAAAACTTTAAAAAAAATGTCTAAGTTAAAAAAGGGGCATAAATCTGTCAAAATAAAAAACAGAGTTATGGGGGTTGTTTTCTCCCCAAAAATCTTTAACTAAGCCGGAAGGACTAACGGACGGACGGACGGTTTGATTTAAATACTGTACACTACCATCAACATATGGGGTGCACTGATGGTCACCCGCACTTGCCATCACCCGCACTTGCCAATGGTATATCTTGTAAGATCATAAGTTAATTGTGTTGTTTGCAGCTGCCCTTCAGAGATGAGGTTCTTTTGCGCAGAGTTCAAACATTTAGTTTAAACAGATTTCATTTATCTGGATTGCGTTGCAAGCCTCAGACCATGGGCTTATTGAGACACATTCGAATACATTTCCTGGGAAGAAACTGTACTTGGTGTCTATTGTGAGAACCTTTGAAGGCTCCCCTCACAATCTGTCAATCGCAAGGTGGACACATCAATTACACCACTGCGATCTTACATTTTAATAAATTGCCTCAAATTTTATCTCGAGGCCTATCCACTAATATTGTATCCAAACAGGTGTTCATTGATGTTCATTGACAACCATGCGCCATACACATGTCAGTATTCACAGGAAGGTTACCCACTCCAGTGATGGATATAGCACTTTGGCTAAGCAAGCTCGAATTCTTATTTTATTGCTGGTGAGCAGAAAATTATTACAAGTCTGTCAATACAAGAGGGCCACTATGGCCATAAGTTGCTCACATGATATCTATATATGAAGTTTCATTAAAATACCTCAATACCTTTTGAAGTGTTTGAGCGAAATCTGTTTTTCAATTTTTCAGAAGGGATGGCAAAACTATTTGAATATTCAATTGAATGGTCGCCATTCGAATAGTTAAAACGCCATTAGAAGATTCGCAAATTTTCATTGCTGTTGAAAAAACAATCATTTTCTGCCGTAGAAAGTAATTTTCCGTCAACATAATAGATACTTTTCCGTCAACATAATAGATACCTAATACCATGCTATCACTAAAATGGCCCGGTGTCACATGTCAGACTGAAAGATATTGAATATACGGGTCGGTGTCAGTCTCCAAGATATTTAGGGGAAACCATTTTTCTATTTTTATTAACAGTGATCTTGACCCCATCCACCCAATATGCAATCCCAATCGAGGTCTCAATATCATGTATTAATGTATTAAGTTTCATTAAAATATCTCAATGCATTCTCAAAACACACTATTATGTGAAGCTGGAATAAGACGTCAGAATGAATTGTTTTATTACAGCAATGTTTTATATGAAGTTTACCATTTGTAATTTTCGAATTTATTGCAATAGACACCTGCATATATAACTGCATCATAAAATTGATTTTGCAACAACACTGTATACATGTGTGTATTTCAAAAAATTTCACAAAAAATAGAACTGTGGCAATGCATAAATGAACACAGTTTATAAATACAGTAAAAAAAGATCAAAGACACAATCAGTTTTTATGAAAAGGTCATGTAAAAATGCTAATTATACCAACATTATTGAAAAATAAATAAACAACATTGCTCAGTTTTATGTGAAAAAATAACAAAAATCATGTCCATTCTATGTTTGATGTCTTATTCTAACTTCACATACCGGTAATACAGTGTTTCAAGATATTGAGCGGAAACCGTATTTCTATTTTTAGTAACAGTTACCTTGACCTTAGTAACCTTACCCAAACCGAAGTCATTTTGCTATTTAAGCCTTTATAAACATTGTGACTCCCGGGGCTTGGCCAGTTCTGACCCAGGGGTATCATTTGAACAATCTTTATAGAGGACCACTACACAATGTTACATACCAAATATAAAACCTCTAAGTCTTGAAGTTTCAGAGGAGTAGATTTTTCAAGTCATTTTGCTATTCAAGTCTATATAAAACATGTAACCCCTGGGGTATGGCCAGTTTTAACCACAGGGGCATCATTAAAACAATCTTTGTAGAGGACCACTATACAATGTTACATACCAACCATGAAACCTCTAGGCCTTGCGGTTTCAGAGAAGAAGATTTTTCAAGTCATTTTGCTATTCAAGTCTATATAAACCATGTGACACCCGGGTAGTGGCCTGTTTTGACCCAAAGGGGCATCATTGAACAATCTTTGTAGAGGACCATTATACAATGTTACATACCAAATATGAAACCTCTAGGCCTTTCGGTTTCAGAGAAGAAGATTTTTAAAGTCATTTTGCTATTAAGGTAAGTCTATATAAACCATGTGACCCCCGGGACGCGGCCAGTTTTTACCCCAGGGGCAACAATTGAACGATCTTTGTAGAGGACCACTTGAGGATGTCACATATCAAATATGAAAGCTCCAAGGCTTGCGGTTTCGGAGAAGATTTGTAAAGTTTTCAGTTTTTAAATCTATTTAGCTCTGGTGACCTACATATGGAGCGGAACGGAACGACTTGAATAATTTTGAAAGAGGGTCACCCAAGGATCATTCCTGTTAAGTTTGGTGAAAATCTCCCCAGTGGTTTAGGAAATGTTCTTTTAATGAAAATGTTGACACACTATGGACGTTGCACGACGGACGACTGACAAAGGGCGATCCCAAAAGCTCACCATGAGCACGTTGTGCTCAGGTGAGCTAATAAAACTGAGAATCGGAGCAAGCACAGCTCTAAATTTTCCAATCAGTGAATTTGTTTCAAAATTACCTCACTGCCTGTGCCTATGAGATGGGGATCTTTATCGCAACAAATTTCAAGATAAGGAAAGTTTAAGAAAGTTTATTTTTCCTGCAATGTGTGATCATTTTGCTTTTTTTAATGATTAAAATATTCAATTTTTTCTTTTATCTACTGAAATTTGTTTGTGACATTGGTGTTAATTCAAAAGTTGTTTTTCTATTTACTTGTAAAATACTATTCTTGGGGGAAGAAAATGGACAATTTTGGTAAAAAATGGAGGATATTTTGTCAGGACACTACAATTTGCAACAACAACAAAATTGCTACCAATGCATGGCTTATGGGCTTGTGCTAATATTGTCCACTTCACTCACCATGTCCGTGTTCACAGGAAGGTTAGACTGACTCCAAGATCCCAGCTCACTCTCCAACTCCGACCTCAATCTCTCAAGGTCATATGTCTGCAGTAACAGAATATAAATGGAATGAACCATCATAATAACCACTGTGCTCTTCAGATTCTTCATCACAGCTTGAACAAGCATCACTAACTCGTCTTCAGGTATGTCAATTGTTTTTTTTGTGTTACATGTACATAAACTATCCTCTTTTATGTTACAATTTATGACAGCAACACCTAATGAAATTAGTACATGTCTGTAATGTGAACACATTATAACATTTGTGGCTTAGTAATTAATTTAAATTTAAGTCTTGTCCATTTTGATATTTTCTTTTCATGAATATAAGTTTATCGTTGTAAAAGTAAATTAGACATTGGTGAAGACAAAATTTCAAGGGTCTAATTTAGTTTTTTGTTTTTGTTTGTATGTTTGGATTTTTCGCCGTATTCAACAGTATTTCCGTCATATAACGGCGGTCAGTTAACCTACTCACACTTTTCCTGGGTAAGCTGGTTTACCAGTACTAAGTGCACATACTTATGCCAGTAACTGACAACTGCCCTACTTGAATTAGAGAAAGTGGAGAATGTCAAGGGTCTAATTAACATCATAAAATAACACAACATCTGGTTCATTTAGCAAAACAGTTATTTGTATAATAACCAGACAATGATCATAACCAACAAGCTAGAATAAAGCAAAACTAAAAAAATTCTTACTGCTGCATCCAAGCTTAGGAACTCCATGGCAGTGTGAATGGTTGACTCCATGCCCCTAGCAACAGTTGCCGTGGCTACAACCTCTCCTGGTATCTCATAGCGACGATCGTCCTCAATCTCCATGTGGCCTTCTTCTTCGGAATCTTCAGAATTTCCTTTGTCATGTTTCTGTTTACTCTTCAATTTCGTTGATGATACATTTTCAAGTCTTTCATCCTATCATAAAAGTAACAACATAGACACACATTGCATATTAAGCACTGACATAGTCATTTTCACAACTGCAAAACATATACCAACAAAGGTTGTTTGTAAAACAGCTATTGCCCTTCTAGGTTAAAAGCAATCTTTCAAATATAAAGTTTAGTGAGGATTGGATGAAAACTGTTACAAAAGGCCAATTTTAGATAAATCAAGTGCCTTAACTCTGCAGTTCCTGGTGCGATTTGGCTGATTATCAAACTTGGCGGAAATATTATGGCTATGAAAACTGTCGAACATAGAGAGTAGAAACGTCTAGAAATGCTGATTTTAGATCATTCAAGGGCCATAACTCAACAATGCCTGGGGTGATTCGACTTATTATGGCCACAAACATTTTCAGGAAGTTTGGTGCAGATCCGATGAATATTGTTAGAAGGAAACGAAAGTGGTCTACCGACCAATGAAAGGAACGACTGACCGACATTAGCAAACCAATATACCCTGCCATCTTTGATGGGGGGCATAATTAGTACAGAAGTTCACTTGTAATAGCAATGAATGGACATGAATCCTTTGTCAACCACTGGGACAAGCAACAAGAGCTGTTGGAGGACAGCGCGCTTGACTTTTCTTGTACTTGTCAGCGTTACTGGCACTTTTTCTGAAACAAACTGTTAGGATAGTAGGCACCCAATAAACAAAGTTAATTTTGTTCTTGAGTTACTGAGTGGAAAGCATTTTTCTAACTTTCAAAACAGTGACATTGATCTTTACACCACCCACCCCATATGCAATGTCAAGCTATAAGTTATCTATATATTGAGTTTCATACATATAATTTCAATTTGTTCTCGAGTTATTTTCCGAGCAGAAACTAGCCTACCAAAAAACTTGAATCTAGCCTGGACGCAGATACTGGGGCGAGTAGAATAGCTTGCCTTTGCTTCAAAAAATCAAGCTAAAAATGATTTGTAGGTAAAATTGGATGGTACATATTACCAGTATTCTGGTAATAAAGCTAATTTACCAATAAAATCATGGACATGTTTTCTCACTTTGTCTTCAGTTTCATCTTTCTGCATTTCTGCATCCTGTTCGACATCTGGCTCCGCCTCCTCGTTTTCCTGATTAATCTGCCCCTGTTCTAGCGTCTGTGCATCGTGGTGAGACTCCGAGTCCTTCACATGCTCAAATATGTCTGCTTGTGTGTCTTTATCCATGTCCTGTCATCATGACAATGAACATTTTTAGAATACAAAAATTGAAAAGTGACATACAGTATAGTCGGTTTAAATTTTGTTGATAATGAGGGGATAATGAGGGGATCAACCATTAATTGAAAAGAGGGGTAATCGTGATATTCTGTTTACTAACACGCTATATTTGTCTGCATTTAGAACATACCTGTATCGACTTGTCCATATGTATAACGGTTTTCACTTGCATTTTTCCCAACTGTAGTCGTATTGTGTTCATGGGTCATATTTATTTATTTCTATTTTCAAAACATGTAAATAATTAAATAAAAAACAAAATGATTTTTCAAGTGATTGTGGGCCCATATTCCAGAATGATTTTAAGTAAATTCTTATTGATCCTTAACTTTGAAATCATAATTTTTCTTTGACTTTTTATGAAACAAGTATATGGCATTGTGCTCAATGTTAATTAGTTATCAACTATATTATTAGCTTCGTTTAATTCACTGTAGAGATTCACAAATTTATATTTTATTTTAGAAATATTATGTTACAAAAATTTAAACTTAAGTGAAAATATTTAAGATAAACTTAAGATGTTTCTGGCATACAGCCCCAGTAACTTGTAACAGGTTATTTATTTGTATTGCAGCATTAAAGCTCAGTTACAAAGTAAGAATGGAACATTCAACTACAGGCTTGAGGATTTACCTCCACTAAACTTACACAAACAAAGACAACAATGTGTTATAAAAATTCTTCCAGTTAGACATTTTTATATATTTATTCACAATCAAAAACAGCAGATTGTAAATCAACTAGAATTCCGCTAGTCGGATGTGTCACCCTACGGGGCATAACTCTAGTAAGATCAGAGCAATTATGCCGAAAACCGAACTTAACCTTCTGTTAATGGCAACTAAAATGTCCCTAAAGTTTCATAACGATTGCACAAAAAACTTCCCAAGTTATTGTCTGCAAAAGCTGAAGGGCCTGCTGCTGCTCCTGCCAAATGTAATCCCTATATGTCACCTTTTCAGGCGACAATAACTGAAAGATTACCTTCTCTTGTTAATTTTTGTTATGTGCTGTCTGTGTAGAATCAGTGGTTTTAGCCTCTTGTACTTCTGCTCATCTGATCCAAGCGACCTGTTGCTGTCCGCTTTTCCTGGCTGTCTCTCAGTCTGATAAGAGATTTCACGGAAGTACTTGTATATGACTATATTATCTTAAGATGTAAAAGGATAGAAGAATTATTCATCAAAATGTATATTTCTTTTAATCTTCATATTTATGTCTAGAAGACTATATCAAAGCATTCAACATAGGTCAAGACAAAACTTTTTAGCCGAGTATATGAGATACCTTCCATTACATAACTTTTGTAAAACAAATGTTTATCAAGCCATTTCTATAAAATTATTTTCAATTAAATGTATTGATGATCAATAAACGACTTTGATTTAACATGAATTTTGTTATTTACAACAAACAATTTTTTTCCTTGTTATTTAATCTAAGCAGTTCTTGATACAATGGCCCCTACCTTTTTCCTCTTGCCCTGTGAACCCGTATCGTGTGACCTCTGTGACATTTGACCTTGATGACCTTCTGAGGTGTCAGTACTAGCCTGACCTTGACCTGTAGTCTAGAGTAAAGACATACAAATTCCATAAACACAGATAACATACTGGATACAAAGTAAGGCTGATATTAAGAATACACTAAAGGTTTTTTTCTGGGATTGGACGATCAATGTTTTGCATGTTAATGTATATATGACAAAAGAGGAGCAAATAAACATGATTTACTAGTATTTACTCTCAATACCTTACTAACATAGTCCAGCACTCAAAATTATCCATGAATCAACAGCAAATTGTTTTTCATAGGACTTAACATACTGATGTATCAGGAAAGTATTCTATCCCTGGAAAAATATTACCTCCTGATTGTCCATGTCAGACTTCTCCCCCGCTGCATCCTGGGCCGTCTCGCTCTGTTCAACGTTGTCACTCGGGTCATGTGACGTCTTACCATAGTGCTCCACAGCTGGACGAGTGTCGTCTGCTTCCTCCTGCTCTTCTGCATCTTTGTCTTCTGCTGTTATGGTTGGCTCGTCCTGAATAAAAAATATATTGTTATAACATACGGCAGAATAAAAGATGAAAAATACAATATAAGTTTACAAAATGACCTATTTGTCATAGTTTGACTACATTTAAAGTTTAGGGTACCTGAGGTGTAAATCCAGGCTCCTCTTTGCCCCCTTCTTCGTTCCTGTCATTGTCAGTGTCTTGCTGTTCACCCGAGGGGTTGTCGCTCTCATCACCTTCTAGTTCCGCTTCATCCTAGTCACAAAAAATAAGAAGTATGCAGCAACTTCCTATGTAGATCTACTCGATGCGAGTTTTTGTGTATGCTTAGGTGATTTTAGTGGGTTATAAAAGCTATGAAAAACAAGATTTAAGTGCGTGCACTGTATTAGATGCTGGATGCACACAAAAAAAAAATTGCATCTAGAATGGGGCATCTCTTGTATCTCCCAACACACAACTAACAAGTCTTCTTTGGGCAATGGCCTTATGGAAGAGAACCCTGGTGCACTTTATAAAACATCAACATATGAGGTGTGTCGTGGGAAACCCGGGGTTAATGCATGTACGTAAAGTGTCATCCCAGATTAATTCAAGACCAAACTTTCCACCTTTATGTTAAACTTTCAACTGTTTAAGCGGAATGTGTAGTCCTGGATAAGTCTGTGCGGACTTTACGCAGATGCATTAAGCCCGGGTTTCCCACGACACTCCCCATATATATTGGCACTATGAAACTCTTAATTCTAAGTCGATCAGGCAATCTTACAGGTTTTTGTTCCTGACGTCTCTTCTGTCTTTTCTTCCTCTACATTTTCCTCTGGTCCCTCACTTGGTGGGGGCTGCATCGTCTCTTCTTCATCTTTACCTATATTTGGTATCAAATATGTAAGGTATGTGTGTATGATAATTACTTTGGTTAGGCCAAACAAATTTAATTGTGTGTTAGGTAGGTCGGGATTGACTTTTTTATTTAACTTTTTTTTAAAGACACATTTCGGTCAAAAAACATTAATCAGGATCTAAAATTTTATGAATGCGGATTTCACGGAAAACAATAAATGCTAGAAAATTTAGGGTCAGAGGGGGAATAATTTCACTAGGTAGGGAAGGGTTGCCCTAAACACAGAAATTATTTTGTTGGCCTTATTGTTGTTTCAACATAATGGCCCATTAAGGCTTTCACAAAGCTATTGCATACTGCAACAATGTTGTTTTTTCAAAGGGAAAATAACCATTTTGACGGTCAAAAATATTGACTGATACCAAGAGCAAGCAGATATTATAAGCCTTATAATGACTGCATAAGTTTCATGTTGATAGACTAATATTCAGAACATAAACAAGAGAACCACGAGGGCCCATTACACTCCACTGGTATATTGTGCATTACACCAGAACCATTTAAGCAACACTTCTGTGATGCTTCATCAAAGTTGGACTTGTGATTTCAGAATTGGTAACGTTTAAAGAAAAATTATAAGCAAGCACAACAGAGGAACGTACAGTGGCACAGAAGTGACACAAGTGTGACCACAACATAATAACTAATGGTTAGACTTAATTACTAGAGGCCATGACCTAATAACTCATGGCCACAATATAATAACTCGTGGCCAGGAATTATTAACTCTTGGCCACGATATTTTAACTCGTTAAAAATAAAAATTTAATTAAAAATAAACACGCACATGTCACCTCAATGCCACCTTATAGTAACCCCCTTGTCATCAGCTTACTTTAGTTAACAAGTATACATGTTCATATACCCATAAAAGTTATTCTTTGTATATTAACGTCTATCTTTGTCCAATAACTCCAGACTCACCGGTGTCCTCCATTGCAGATTCCTCGTCTTTCCTTTCCTGGTCCTCGGCATTGTCAAGGTTAAGGTCGTCTAGTAGATCTAGATCATCAGGTGCTTGCTGTTCTTCCTGCTTCCCATGGTACGGATCAACTTGGTCATCGTCATAGTCAACCTAAATGAAACGGATGATTGCACTGGATATGAACAAGAAAGCTATATTCTGCCTCAAGTCAGTCAAAAGCTTATGTCTCAAATAAGTCAAACGGAGAAAATCACAGAAAATATTAAAACAATAACTGTATTTATTGATTCTTCTCTTAACTTACGTTGTACACAAACCAAAAATAATGTATGATATAAATTCTTGAATATGACATTTAGGAAAACAAATGTGTGTTTCTGGCAATGGTCTAAAAAAAGTTAGGTAGGGTCGGGACTGAGGGTTTTTTTAGGGTCTTTTTTTGAAGACACATTTCGGTAAAAAAACACTGAAAGTTATAAAAAAAACTGAATACTCATTTCATGGAAAACAGTAGTGGCTAAACATTTTAGGGTCGTTTTTTTTTTCTGTTACCGTAAAAACTCAGTCATAAGTCGAGATTTTTTTCCTTCAAAAATCGACTAAAATTACAGTCTCGACTTATGAGGCAGTTCATGAAAAAAAAAAGGAAATTCAAGGAAGATCGATCCTCGCGGCGTCGCGGTAATGGTTGTTTGTTGTTGTTGTTGTTGTAGAGAAAACTCGTTGATTTATAACACAAAACGTCTTCTATTAACTGATACTTACCAATTAATATAATCACAGTTTGCAACTTTACTCTTTTTTTATTTTGATAATTTAATAGGAAGTTTCATGTTAGCAGTTGTCATTTTTAACTGTGAAATCGTAAACAAAGAGTCAAGGTCAAGGGCATTAATACAAGTCTCACGAAAATTCGCAATCTGCGTGAATTGACACTTTGACGTCATCAAAGTAAAGCCGATTTCTATGGAAAGCCTTGACTGTCTTATACGTACAAAATGAACATTGTTGTGTCCAAATAGCAATATATTTAGTCACTTTGTCAATATATTAAGTCAATCTGTCATTATACGAGGTGCATTTATCAATATATTAAGTGAGAACGTCCTTATATTGATTCAACAAGACATTATATCATGCCGATGTGATCTTATATTAAGTCTGTCTGTCTTTATATTATGTCCATTTATCAATATATTAAGTGAAACCATCCTTATATTGATTCAAAAAGACACTATATCATGCCTATGTGACCTTATATTAAGTCAATATGTCATTATATTATGTGCATTTGTCAATATATTATGTCAAACCATCCTTATATTGATTCAACGAACTAATATATCATGCCGATGTGACCTTATATTAAGTCAATCTGTCATTATATGATGTGCATTTGTCAATATATTATGTCAAACCATCCTTATATTGATTCAACGAACCAATATATCATGCCGATGTGATCTTATATTAAGTGAAAACATCTTTAGTGTGCTTTCGTCATTATATTGAGAGGATCAAATTGACCGGGTCATATCACACTGTGCACCGATATGTTGCCGCTACGATTTCTTCAATTTTTTTTTAAATTATGCTTATGTCATCGAATTTATGCATTGTAGATGCGTCGGAAATATCATGTTTCCATCTTTAGTACTGCGAGTACCGCGGCCATGAATCATTGTGTGTGCAGTCGGAGTACTGAAACTTTGAAAGCGTTAACTGCTCTTTCGTCCCTCAAATGATTCGACCCAGTTTCAAACACCATTTTCAGGAGTACGTGGTAATTGTCAATAAAAAATAACAACAGCGATTTTGTTTGTTTATATGTTTAATTTTGGTAGGTTTTACAATTATATGCTAGTGTGTTTGTTTATTTATTTGTATGGTAATGTTGTGATTTTGCTTGGACCTTGGTGCCAGGTAACCAGGTTTTTTACTGGTTACTTCGTCATATGTATAATGTATTGTAAAAGGTCAATAATATTAAAAGTTTTATTAAATAAATGGAAGATTAATTCATTCTATATTGAATTAAACTCCGTTTGTGAAAGAAAACAGACGATTACATACTTGTATACATGCTTTAATAACCCAACTGTTTACGTCAGTTTCGTCTCATTTACTGCAGTTTTGGCTCACACTGGGGATGTTCTCAAAGCATTTTGGAAACGTTTACATGTACATAAATTTAATGTAGCGCGCCATAGTCAGTACTATAAAACCTGTTCGCTGAAGTTCCTTTAGCTAGGGCACACTAACATAGCTGTATTTAAGGGCAAAGTTAGTTCAAATGTTTATTGCATAAAACGTTTTACAAAGTTTATATAGCAGTACTTTCAAATACACATCCATGGGTAGACTAGTACAAAATAAGAAATTTAGCAGGAGCATGTGGTAATGACACAGCCATATACAAGATACATTATTGTTTTTCAGATTCGTAATACATTACAATATGAAAACTATTGATGTTATTTTGTAACAATACACAGTCATGCTATTCTAATTTTTTTAGCTGTATATAAAATAATTATGAAAATAAAAAAATAAACAATATTAAACTATTACTTGGCAATAAACATGTACATATGGTTAATATGATTCTAACAGACTAGTTGAGAACACATTAATCCAATTTAAAAATATCAAATATCTCTGCTGACCAAACATCTCTGCTGATCACACATCACTAAAAGCTTGACTAAACCATACAATATGAACATGAGATTATAAAGCTAAAAATGTCACATTAATTGAACAGCCGTTATAAAATCAGCTATTCACAGTTAAATGTCATATAAAACATCAGTTCACTAGACACTGAATCATATCTTTCTATTAACAATTTTTCTACCACAATATTATTGCATATTCTCATTAATATTTATTTATCAAAGTCAAACAAGTTGTTAATCATGAACTCGAACAACAGTGTATAATTAAAAAGTGCACGATTATGTTGGAATGCGGTAGAAGCGCATGTAATACAATTTGAGCAGACAACGGTAGCAGCACCACCTTTCTCTTCATTTATTTCTATGCCTAATATTGCTCTTCTGCATCGCAGTCCCGTTCCTGGTGAAGGTCTTAATGGATTTGGCTTATTTGACTGCTTTACTTGGTTGTTCAGATAAACATATTTATGAAAATAAATTTGCTCATATGTTATCACAATCAAAGTTTCTGTTTTATGTCATGCCAATTGACATTACTAGTAATAGTATCAGCATATTTATATAGCAATATAATGTATAATGCACATCGACTGTAAGAACTGCTAGTATAATATATTCTAAAATCCAAATGAAATATTTGATTTCTTCATTGACATTATTAAAGTGATGATACTTTTTACAGTATTGAAGTCATGGTTGGCAGAAAACCCGGTTTTTATAGTATTGCCCGACCTGGGCGGGTAATACTGGGCAAACCGGGTAATACTGGGCTTTTCTTGGCAATAGTGGTTTAAGGTTAATACTGGGGAATAAAAGATACTTAATAATTATTTTAGCACTGCCAAATAATAATAAGGTTGTACATGTAAACCATTATGTCATGTACCTTTATAAACACACTTTTATTTACTCTTTTCAAGAGGAAACAATCATTTCTTGATTATTTCTTTTTTACATAATGAAAGTTGGACTTTTTATTCCGGACAATACTCTACATTACTTTGCAGCTGCATTAAAACTCATTAACTAGGTTTTCAACGAAGTTCCAAATCCTGGTTATTAGATTGGGGTATGGCGGGCGGCCGTGCGGGCAGCGTAAACAGGTGGTTTCCGGTCGATAACTTTAGTTTGCATTGACCGATCGTAATGAAACTTGGGATATAGTAAGCTTGCACGAAGACCTAGCTTGGGATTGTATTTCGGCGTGTCGGGTCAAGGTTACTGTTACTAAAAATAGAAAAACAGCAAACAGGTGGTTTCTGGTCAATAACTAGTTTGCATTGACCAATCTTGATGAAACTTAGGATGTAGCAAGCTTGCATGGAGACCTAGGGTGGGATTGTATTGGGGGCGTTTCGGGTAAAGGTCAAGGTCACTGTTACTAAAAATAGAAAAATGGCTTACTCTCAAATAACTTGAGTTTGGATGGAGGTATTGTATTGAAATGTTGTGCGTATGTAGATTACACGCAGACCTAGCTTGGGATTGCATTTGGGTCCAGTCAGGTAAGGTCAAGGTAATTGCTACTAAAAATAGAAAAATGGTTAAATAACTTGAGTTTGGATGGGGGTATTGCACTGAAAGTTTGTGTGTAGGTTGCTTATATGCCGACCTAGCATGGGAGTTCATTTGGGGCCAGTCGGGTCAATGTCAAGGTCACTGTTACTTAAAATAGAAAAAACGGTTTCTGCTCAATAACTTGAGTTTGATGGAGATATTGTGCAGAATTTTTGTGTGTAGGTAGCTTACATGTATACCAGCTTGAGATTCCATTTGGGACCAGTTGGGTAAAGATCAAGGTCACTGTTTCTAAAGATACAAAAACTGTTTCCTCTCAATAGCTTCAGTTTTATGTGGGTATTGTTCTGAAATTTTGTATGTTTGTAGCTTACATGCAGACCTAGCATGGGATTGCATTTGGAACCAGTTGGGTCAAGGTCAAGGTCACTGTTACTTAAAATAGAAAGAACTGTTTTCTGCTCAATATTGAGTTTAAATGGAGATATTGCACTGAAATTTTGTGTGTATGTAGCTTACATGCAGACCTAGCTTGGGATTGAACAATTATTTAAATTAATATCTTAAATGTTGAAAACCTGGTTTTGTGGCGTTGCCACGTTGCTTGTTTTTATTGATGGATAGATTTCGTGAAGGGCTTGTAGAAAATGTATGCAGGCATAACAATTTAGCAATTGCAATGAACAATAAATAACACTATTTTATCTGCAAGTGCATGTTTGTTATCTATTTATTTATAAAAGTACAAGTATTTTTATTAATCCTTAATGCCATTATGCCACGTAAAGGCAACAAGAGTAGAAAATAATTTGGCTGAAGAAAATTTAGAACCAGTGTGAGCGCTGAAAACAATGAGTAAACTTTTGTCTAACATAATATTTTCATTTGTGGGTTAATCAAACTGGCTCCTGATAATTTGCAATTGCATCTGTAGGAGGAAGGTCACTCTGACTGGGTTTCCTGTGTGAGGTTCTCCCCAAACATCTCCAACCCAATCATTGTTTTCAGCAGCTGGGACCAGCAAGTCAAGATAAATTGCAGCCTTAGATAACCAGTACATGTCATGTACATGTCATGTATTTATTGACAGTTGAGTATTTATTTCAAAGAGGAACGTGATTTGCTTTTGTTTGGAGAATATTGAGCAATGCACATTTTCTCTTTTGCTGCTTAGTGTTAGCACCGTGTATTGTGTGGAGTTGAAATAAATTTGTTAGTTTTACACAGATGGTAAAGCTTGTGATGTGTTTGGGATTAAAGATGAAATTAATCATTCAACAAGAGCTTATGGAAAGATCTATATTGGCTGCACAAAAAATGTCGAGAGCTTAAGTATGTCACATGACTGGATGTATTAACGCCTACTTTCAGGTGTGGAATCTTACCAACTGCAAGCTCAAGATCAACCACCATGGTCATTCAGGCTACCTGAACTGCGTCACCGTGTTCCCTGATAGGTCTCTATGTGCCTCTGGTGGCAAGGTAAGGCCTCAGTCTTTAAGTAAAAATGTTACTTGCCTGTAACCATGTTCTCTTTTAAAGATATCTGCGAAAATGTCATGGAAAGGTAGAAGTTTATAATGGCACATGTAGGCCATGTTAAAAACATGTAGATGGAATTTCGAGTACTTTCCCACTTGTTTTTGCTGGTTTTCTGTTTTTAGTCATCCTAAAGTATCAAGAATTGCAGGTTATGTTTTGTTCTTTCCAGGATGGCAATGCCATGCTGTTGGATCTGAACGAAGGCAAGCACTTGTACACTCTGGATGGTGGTGGCATCCCTCTGCTTCTCGCCCAACAGATACTGGCTGTGCGCCGCCACTAGACCCAGCATCAAGATGGGTATGCTAACATTAGTGACTGTTGAATTAATTGTGTCGTGTGCTCATGTATCGTCACGTGTAATTATACCCCCCGATATGAAGTAAAGGGGGGGTATACTGGAATCACCTTGGACGTCTGTCTGTCCGTCCATCCGTCTGTCCGTCTGTCTGTCTGTCCGTATAGACAAATTTGTCTGGAGAAGTTCTCCTTCACTTTTCAACGTGCAACCTTCAAACTTGCTTGCATTGTTCCTTATGATATGAAGTTATGCATGTGCGATTTTTATCGTCCTACATTAAAAATTACAAAAGTTATGCCCCTTTTTAAACTTATAATTTCTGTATAGACTTTTCCTCTGAAACCACAAGGCCCAAAGGTTTAATATTTGGTATTTAACATTGTATTATGGTTCTCGACAAACTTTGTTCAAATAATGCCCCTGGGGTAAAAAATGGCCATGCCCCAAGGTCCAGTTTTAATTGTTACAACTTGCTACATATTACTACACGCGGGGTCGGGGGTTTTCGTGACACTACTGTGACAAGCTCTAGTATTGATACTGGCTCAATGTAGGGTTCAATATTGGTTTGAAAAAAACGTATTGCATTGCTTGAAAGTTTTCATTATTTATGTTGATTGATTAAGTCATGTTTCTTGTTTATGTGGTCACTTATGTTTACCAGTAGTTTTCCTGCCAAAAATAGCTCTTGTATTACTGTATTTCTGGATCTGGTTGTATGACCGTATTTCAGGATCTAATTTTAGGGACATATTTCAGGATCTAATTGTATGACCATATTTCAGGATCTGGTTGTATGAAAGTATTTCAGGATCTAATTGTAGGGACATATTTCAGGATCTGATAGTATGGCCGTCTTACAGGATCTAATTGTATGACCATAATCCAGGATCTGTTTGCAAGGGTGTACAATTTTCAAAAATGCTACCCGCCCTGTAGGACTAGTGATTGCAAATTCTTACTCACCCTTACGAAATCTGTATTTGCCCTTACATTAACATGATAATTATAATGCTAAGGAAATCAAAACTTACTGTTTGTGTTGACTGTGATGATTTATAATGCTTTTCATATGAACTTAAAGTAATTATCTGTAAATTTCTTAATATCATAGAGTACAAGATACCGAATACCTGAACAAGAAAGTGTAGACAAACTTTTTGACAAAATAACGAATTTGCATTAGGCTATCCTTTAACTTTACAATGTGTGCATACAACTGTAAATAATCGTTGTTCTAAGGTACTGCAGTAGCGTCCCTTTGCATTTTTAACCAGGTTTTCAACGAATATATAATGGATATAGCAAGCATCTGTGCCCTATGGACACACGTCTTGTTTGGTATAGTCTAGTTTCTTGTGTGGAGCATAACTCTGCAAGTACTTAAGGTATTCGAATGAACCTTCATAAATGATAAATGGCTTAAAGAGAAAATGCATAGTACAAGGACTATAACCCTCTCTGCAGTAATTACAGAGTTATTGCCCTTTGTTAATTTTTCATGGGCCAAGCATAAAAAATGTGTTTTTCTGACTCTTTCGTGTTCAGAATGATGCAATCAGAATTTATAAAAGTTATTTTGTTTATGAGTTCTGATTGTGGCACTGTGAATAAACCACGGCAACAGTCTATATCAGTCACATAATCCTAAACCATCCTATCTTTTTTCATTTCAGGCTTTGTTGATGTACAGAGCAGACCAATCATGTCACAGAACCGTGATGATGTTTCATCGTTACTTTCTAAACTTGGACTTCGACACTTGTATGAAAATTTCCAGAGACAAAGGATTGACTGCTTGGAAACTTGCAAGCAATTGTCAGAAAACGACCTATTGTCTCTTGGTCTGTCCACCATTGGAGATCGAGCACGGTTTCGCGCTGGGGTGCAAGAAGCAACAGTGTGCCTCACGAGCAGTACTGGAAATGCATTGCAAGGTTTGTTAAAATACTTACTTACATTTGACCTTTGTATTTAAATGCTTTTTAGCTCACAACGTGCTCATGTTGAGCTTTTGTGAGCGCCTTTTGTCCGTGGTTCGTTGTCCGCCGTGTCTCGTCAACATTTACCTTGTTAACACTCATAGAGGCCACATTTATAGCCCAATCTTCATGAAACTTGGTCAGATCATTTGTCCCAATGATATATTGGCCGCGTTCGAAACTGGGTCACGTGAGGTAAAAACTAGGTCACTAGGTCAAATTGAAGAAAAAGCTTGTGAATACTCTAGGAGTCACATTTGTTGCCCAATCATCATGAAACTTGCTCAGAATATTTGCTCTAATGAAACTTTACACATGTGTTTGGGGTCATTGTGTGAAGTCACTGACCAAGTTCCATAACTTTGATCTGCAATTTAGCAGAATTATGCCCCTTTTTGTACTTTCAGAAATTTCAGGTTAACGTTTGCGTGCAAGAACTCCATATCTCTGTATCTATCAAAGATATTGAAATAAAAATGTACATATATGTTCAGGGTCTTTATAAACAGTCACTGACTAAGACCTATAACTATGACCAGCCATTTAGCAGAATTATGCCCCCTTTTGTACTTCAAGTCAGGTTAAGGTTTGCGTGCAAGTTGAAATTCAGGTTAAAGTTTGCATGCAAAAAGTACATATCTCTGTAACTACTACAGATATTCATTTGAAACTTCACACATGTCATTGGCATCATCATGTGAGGCCACCGACCAAAGCCCATAACTCTGACCTGCAATTTAACAGAATTATGCCCCTTATTGTACTTAAGAAATTCAGGCAAACGTTTGCGTGCAACAACTCCTTTCTCTAGCAGACATGCAGACCTAGCATGTACGTTTTGTAGGTAGCATACATAGAGACTACCTTGGAATTACATTTGTGGTTAGTCACGTCACAATAACATGAGATGAAGTATTGCGCTGACAGTTTGTGTATAGTTAGATGCAGACATATTTTGGGATTGCACATTTAATTAATTTGAGTAAATTAACGCTGAAAACATGGTTTCGTGTCATTGCCATGTTTCTTGTATTAAATAGTATTTTTTGTAAAATTTCCAGGCAGCTGAGGACTTTGGTGGCCCAAGGCAGGAATTTTTTAGCCTGATACTTCAAGCAATCCAAAATAAGTACTTTGATCCCATTAGAGACTGGATCGATGTCGAGGAATACAAAACAGTCGGAAAGATATTAGGTGAGAGACAAGTGCAGTGATTGTTTTAGGGCTCAGAATTGAGGGGCTGAGGATTGTGATAGTTTTGTTAAGTAGCAGAAGGTATATGCTTATTAATATACAAACAGTGGTTGTACAGTGAATTATATTGGTGCAATTTGTCACAACAAGGGTACAGTCGAACCTCTTTATTTCAAAGTCTGCGGGACCGAGGAAAATACTTCAAAATAACTATTATTACTTAAAATTTCATGCTATACACCCAAACTCTTAAATTTAAAATTGCGTTAATATGCTGTTATTATTTTAGTGATAGATAGAACTAGAGATGAAAAGTATATTGCACTTCAATTAATACCAAAAGACAGTGGTTTAAACTTTTCTTAACCAGAGTACAGTTACATGTTTTGTATTATAGGGTTTACAACGACTTTGAAAAGAACTTGAATTGTGATGTAAAACAGTACTTCATTTTATTAACAGTGTACATTCCTTAAAAAAGGACATGGATTTGTTGAAAATAAGATCATTCTTGTAAAATCTTAATGGAATGTGTCCATCTACTTTTAGAGATAGTGACAGATCATGAAAGGCATACAATAACTAAGAAAAGAGACTATAGAAATGCCTCTGAAAGTTAAAAATATGTGTACTCCAATGCTGGGATTAAGGCATTCCCATTGCGATCAGTTTTAGAGTGTGAATTTGTAACAACGCCACAGTCTTGATGAAACTTATGAACAAAATTTAAAACAGCTATTTGTTTATAGGCAAATGAAGGTTATTCCGTAAGAAAATGTCTTAAATTAAGTCAGGGTGTCTAAGGTGAGAAGTATAGAGCTATGATGGTCCTCTTGTTATGTCCCCCTTCTAAGAACAGAGGGTATATTTCTTCGCACCTGTGCGTCAGTCGGTCGGATGGTCAGTCAGTAGACCATTTTGTTTCCGCATGATATCTTGACAATCCTTTGAACTTCAATCATGCAAATTGGTATGAATTTGGGAAGAGAGGAAGAGGTGTTATCAATTTTGATGTCAAAGGTCAAGGTCGCAGGGGCTTGTAACATGAAATTATATAGGTACAATAGTCAGTTGAGTACCGTTAATACTCATAATAACAATCTCTTAAGCAGTCTTTCAATTAACATATCTGAACATTGGACACTGTATTCCTTAATTATTGGAAACATTACAGGACTGCAATCAGTAAATGTGTTCAAGCATTAAAATTTAATACTCTTAGAGATGGTGTTTACCAAAACAAAAACCTGTTCCAGCCAGTTTATTTAACCATATATTGATTTTCATTGCTGGCTGATTTATAAGTGTAAGGATTGACATCATTAAAAAGTCATGCAAGTTTATAGGGGTGGGGGGTGCATACATGTTTTTCAAACATCTCTTGGTTATGATCTTAGTTTGGAATTGGAAACTCAATAGATTATGCTGAATTAGGAAGAAAGTCATTGTCAATTAAATTTCAGAATGCAAAGTACCAAACATCATCAACATCTTGACACAAGAAATTATGCGTTATTTTGTGCAAAGCATTGAAACTCAATAAACATATGGTGATAGTCATTTTTGAGGTAAGGAATACTCTTTGCCAAAAAAAGGTTCATGAAAATGTTCTGCATAAGCCATACATAATAATGAAACTATTGTTTGTTTTCCAGCATTAAGTATGCTTCAGAACGGAAAACTGCCAAGAGTCTTGAGGGCTGAGGATGTGCAGGAGTTTTTTGGCGATCAACCTAGGGGTGTACTTATTGCCTTAGGCAAGGGTATGGACAGTCTTGGGCTGTATCAGGTACTTCTGAAACACTGCAATAATTGGCAGTTGTCAATTACTGGCATTTGTATGTGCACTTAGTACTGGTAAACCAGCTTACCCAGGAAAAGGTTAACTTATCGCCGTGATATTACTGAAATACTGTTGAAAACGGCCAAAAATCCAGACAAACAAACAAACAAACATCTATATGATACAGTTATTGTAAGATGGTAGAAAATTTTTAGTTGTATTGCATAATTATCAATATCAGTAAAACATGATATGTCACAGAATATCTGAGCCACATAATTTTTTGTTTGAGGCTAATTATACATTTTAATCCCCTTCAGGTTTCACTGGAGGGGACATTTAGGTTTGCCCTCCATTTGTCACGCCTGTCTGTCAGTCCATTCGTCCAAAAATCTTGATTCTGGGATTTCCTTATAAAAGTACTGAAGATTTTTGGATTAAACTGGAAATATTATAAAGTCTGTCCACAAAAACTGAAATAACTCTAAAAATACATAAGATTTGATCACGATACTTGGTATACAAATTAAGTGATTGAAAGATTATGCATGACTCTTAATTTCTATTGAGGTTAAATAGTAAGGTGATTGTTGCTAAAAATAGAATAACACGAAAAACTACAATAACTCGAAAAGGACCAGTGTACTAAGATCTCATGAAACTGGTATACACATGATGAGCAATGTGATGGTTATGCGCAACATATTTACATGAAACGTCAATTGTCTGGTGAATGTTAATAAAAAACGAATCTTAATATCTGCTTTAACAAATGGACATTGTGACAAATTCTTGTTAATTCAGTGGTAATTTAATGTTCTTAAATTTATTATCAGATCATGAAGTCCCACCCCTTTATGCAGCATCTTATGACACCCGTACATGATCCACCTTTGACACTGAAGATGGCGATGCACTTACTAAAACCGACATTCTCATCAGAGGGCTCAAATCAAAGAGCCCAAGAATCAGCTATTTACCAGAAGTTTATCAAGTACCTGAGGGAAATAGCAGGTAAGTAGAGATGAATGTTGCTGTGGCTTGTCAAAGTTAGTCAGCATAACTTGTATGATCACATTCAGTGGTTGTTCTAGTTCGAAGATGAAGTTAAGTGTCAATGGATTTTAAACCTTTCTGTATTGCCAGTTAAACCCTTTCAGAACATTTTAAAATTGTTAAAACCCTGTAGAATTTAGAAATTCTCCTAACAGATCTAAAATAATAAAACATTTAACTGTTCAAGTATGGACGTGGAGAATTTCTTCATGTATTCATTGTTTCTTTTACTTGTTTATTAATGAATTAGAGTCACCAATCTTTTCTTTTACAGGATGTTTTATTCACTTGTTTGTTGTATTTGTCATTGACAGCTGGGAAACGAGAGGGGATCCATCTGGGAATGGTGCTGAAATTTGTCACTGGAGCTGAACACGAACCCCCTTTAGGTTATGGGATTGCACCTTCGGTTACTTTCCAGAAGAATGCATCATTACTGCCGACTGCAAACACTTGCATCAACAGTCTTACACTGCCAATCCCCACAGATGCCACAATTCCAGAGGATAAACAATTGTTTTCACTATATGACTATGCATTTTGCAACAGTTATTTTGGACTGATATAAGATATATTTCAAAAAGCACATCTGCTGACAAAGTGTTGTTTATGCATGTATATTATATTTCCTCTGATGATGCATCATTGCCACCCAACGGTATATGTGATCATTTATTCATACCTGCGCCAGGCTATGAAGACTTTCACACTGGCTGGTGTAATTGTCAGTGCAAAATAAGATTAAAATTTTTGATGATAACACCAAATGTAATTTTATTAAATAGGAAATCTAGTCATAGGTTTATGTCCAAAATATGCCTGATTAATCTGTAATTATATCATTATTTATACCCCCCGTTACGCAGTAAACGGGGGGTTTACTGGAATCACCATGGACGTCTGTCTGTCTGTCCGTCCGTCTGTCAGTTCCTAGATACAAACATGTCCACAGGTGTTCTCCTAAACTTTTAACATACAACATTCATACTTGCAGGCATTGTTACTTATTAGCTCGACTATTCATCGAATAGTTCGAGCTATACTACTCGCCCATTTGTCGGCGTCTGCGTAATGCTCTGGTTAAGGTAAACGTGCAACCTCTCCATAACACTGTTTCTACTACAGGTATTCAATTGAAACTTCACACGCGTTCGGGGTCATTGTTTGAGGTCACTGACCTAGTTCCATAACTCTGACCTGCAATTTAGCAGAATTATGCCCCTTTTTGTACTTAAAAATTCAGGTTAACGTTGGTGTGCAACTCAATATTTCTATATCTACTATAGATATTCAATTAAATATCAATGTATGTCTTAGTGGTCATTATATATGGTCACAGACCAAGGGCCACAACTCTGACCTGCAATTTAGCAGAATAAAGTCCCATTTGCACTTATAAAATTTAGGTTGAGGTTTGTGTTTGCTAATCAATAACTTTAGTTTTCATTGACCAACCTTGATGAAACTTTGGATATAGCAAGCCTGCATGGAGACCCTGCATTTGGGACCAGTTGGGTCAAGGTCACTGTTGCTAAAAATAGATTAAGAGTTTCCTTTAAATAACTTAAGTTAGGATGGAGATATTTTAATGAATTTTTTGCATTGCATTTGGGGCCAGTCGGGTCAAGGTCACTGTTACTTAAAATAGACAAACGAATTTCTTTCAATTACTTTAGTTTGGATTGAGGTATTTTGCTGTAATTTTGTGTGAAGGTAGCGTACATGCAGAACTAGCCAGGGCCAGTCGGGTCAAGGTCACTGTTATTAAAAATAGAAAAAAATGTTTCCACTAAATAACTTGACTGCTTTGAGGTATTGTGCTGAAATTTGTCTTCACAGTCATTATATCAGGTGACTGACAGACAATGTACATTACACTATCAGAGCGGAAGAATAGTCGAGCGCGCTGTCTTGGGACAGCACATGTGCTATTTTTATCATCCTACGTTAAAAATTATGAAAGTTGTTCCCCTTTTTCAAATAAGACATTCTATAAATCATGCAACATATTACGACATGCGGCGTCAGGGTGTATTCTTCATCACCATTGTGACAAATTCTAGTTCCTGCTGATGTATATCTTGGGCCATAAGAGCCAGAATTTAAATCATTTAAATTCATATAAGTTGGGGGCATAATTGTTGAAATTAGCACTTTAAGTGTTTATACTAATTTAATCCATTTGTGATTTTATTTTATAGTGTTTATATAACCATTTGCGTTTACTTGTTGTGAAAATAGGAAATGTTCGAGTTTGAAAAATTTAGCACAATTGCTATTGTTCTAATTTTCCATATTTCCTATTTATACAATTGATGACTGGTATCTTTGAAAATCATTGAAACTATGCATAAAACTGAATCCAGTAGTTTACCACTACAACTAACTTACGAAATACCATTTTCAGTCACAGTGTTCAGTGGCCATGTTAAGTAACGGTAGCAATTTGAAGTGACAGTGTTCAATGGCAATGTTAAATGTCAGTGTTCAAGCAATGTTAAGTGACAGAGTTCAGTGAAAAATGGTAAGTGACAGTGTTCAGTGGCAATGTTAAGTGGCAATGTCAAGTGACAGTTTTCAAAGACAATTTTAAGTGATTATGTTCATTCAAAGACAATGTTAAGTGACTGTTCAGTGGCAATGTTAAGTGACAGTGTTGAAAGACAATGCTCAGTGACAGTGTTAAGTGGCAATGATAAGTGACAATATTCATTGGCAATGTTAAGTGACAGTGTTAAGTTGCTATGTTAAGTGACAATGTTCAATGACAATGTTAAGTTTGAGTGTTAAGTTGCTATGTTAAGTGACTATGTTCAAAGACAATGTAAAGTGTCAGTGTTAAGTGACTATGTTCAAAGACAATGTTAAGTGACAGTGTCCAGTGGCAATGTTAAGTGACAGTGTTCAAAGACAATGTTAAGTGACAGTGTTAAGTGGCAATGATAAGTGACAGTGTTAAGTTGCTATGTTAAGTGACAGTGTTCAAAGACAATGTTAAGTGTCAGTGTTAAGTTGCTATGTTAAGTGACAGTGTTCAAAGACAAGGTTAAGTGACATTGTTAAGTGTTTAGTGACAATGTTAAGTGACAGTGTTCAAAGACAATGTTAAGTGTCAGTGTTAAGTTGCTATGTTAAGTGACAGTGTTCAAAGACAAGGTTAAGTGACAGGGTTAAGTTGATATGTTAAGTGACAGTGTTCAAAGACAATGTTAAGTGTCAGTGTTAAGTTGCTATGTTAAGTGACAGGGTTAAAAGAAAAGGTTAAGTGTCAGTGTTAAGTGGCAATAACAAATTGTCTTGACAGATCTTATAACTCTTTTATAACTTTAGAACAGCTAGACCTGCGGCCTTCATACTAAGGAGGGAGGTTGTTTATGACAAGTTGCTGATGTCTATTTGTTTATTAGTCAGCAGGTTTGAAATCAGTTTAATTATTACATTGTATGTAACAAAATTACGCAATCAAATTCTGGGAAATAATGTAACCAAGAGTATTCAAACTGTTTCAAGACCATTAGATGACCTGTATGGGTAATGGGGTTATTTGGTCAAAGATCAGAGAATTGTCGTGGGTTGGTTTTGCATTGAAGTTTTTTATTCCTCTTATAACTTTAGGTAAGGCCTAAGGACGTGTATACTTACTTTGAAGGTTGTTCCTTACTAGTTTATTATCTCAACTGGTTTGGAGTCAACAGTTCTAAGCTAAAGGTCACTTTGAATTTGTTGTGAACTTGAATGTAATATACTTGTAAGAGCAATGAAACTTCCACTTAATGAGGTCTAACCAGGTTTTAACAACAGCTGGGATGTTAGACTAAGAAATGGCGTTCGGCGGTTGGGTATTCTTTACGGTGGTTCCTATGCAATAACTTTTTGTTTCGTTGGAGGGGAGGGGGCAGGGCTGCGATTTGGTAATAATTATAATAGTTCAAAAGCTGTGGTTGTTTGAAATCACATGTTTAGATGTTTTAGTATCTTATTTAAACCTGGTTTGAGGCAGCACCTCTTTTATTGAAATTTTCAAAATCTTTCTTAAATTTGGCAAAATTGAGCACAGTGCTTTTAAACAAATGCGGCTTATTATCCAGACATTATGGTAACCTCTAACAATGATAACACCCATTGTTTGAAATCAGTTAGTGGAACTGTGTGCAAAAATTATCCGTAATACTCAAATATTGAAACAGTCTAGCTGCTTAAAAGTATGCACTTTTTGTCGCTATTCGTGTTCTAATATACTTTTTAGCTCACCTGAGCACAACGTGTTGTGCTCATGGTGAGCTTTTGTGATCGCCTTTTGTCCGTCGTCCCTCGTGCGTTGTCCGTCATCAACATTTGCCTTGTGAACACTCTAGAGGCCGCATTTATTGCCCAATCTTCATGAAACTTGGTCAGAACATTTGTCCCAATTATATCTCGCCTGAGTTTGAAACTGGGTCACGTGGGGTCAAAAACTAGGTCACTAGGTCAAATTACAAAAAAAGCTTGTGATCACTATTGAAGTCACATTTTTTTCCTAATCATCATGAAACTTGCTCCTAACAATAGTTTTAATAATATCTCGGCTGATTTTGAAAATGGTTCCATTCCGTTCAAAAAACATTTTTTATGAAGAACGATCATTATACATTTATCTGAAAATCAATCTTATGCCGTAGGCTTTGATACTTGGTATGAAACATTGTGTAGTGGTGCTATGCATAATTTGTTTATCTGGTGACCCAAGAGTCAAACATGGCTCTTTTGCTTAGGTGAGTGATACTGGGCCGTGATGGGCCTCTTGTCTTCATTTCCATTGTTCATATTCATTTTTATCCCTC
The DNA here is from genome assembly GCA_027627225.1 of Congeria kusceri. Lineage (NCBI taxonomy): Eukaryota > Metazoa > Mollusca > Bivalvia > Myida > Dreissenidae > Congeria > Congeria kusceri. Next base: position 432,311 of record JAPFQT010000120.1, on the reverse strand, counting down.
GCCGAAAGGCGTAGGGATATAGAAATGGTAGGCGTCCGTGTGTGCGTGCTTCCGTTCGTCACACTCTTATGTGCGCAACTCCTACATTTTGCATGCGATTTTCGTCAAACTTTAACATAATGATTATTTCCAAGTGCTACAGCGCATATTGTCAAGGTTTCGCGATTGCATTATTTTTTAAGGAGTTATTGCCCTTTGTTTAAAATTACATAATGTCAGGGCCTTGTGATTGCAGTTTTTTTTTTCTTTAAAATTCAATTGCAAATTCTTACTGTTCCCTTTCGGCAACAATGCACAATGACAGCTTCTTGTCAGTTGAGCGTTACTAGCCAAGGGGCGTTGGCTTATTTATGTACTGGAACATCGTCCAGTGCGTGTGAGTGTATTCTAGTTCATGCATGTTTGAGAAATATTTGTCAATAACTTCATTTAAATACTAGTCATTTGCCTTAAAATAAGCATAAAGAGCAAACAGATAGTTTGCAAAAATAGATCTTTTTGTTCCGTTCTAAAGACGGTAGATCCCTTTTTTATGCTGAAAGATATTGTTTTATTTTATGTTTATTGTTTAAAAGATTTATGGAAAAGTACAAGAAATAAAGTACAATTTATATTTATTTCTTCACATTTTATTACAATATTTTAGTACAAATGTTACTCTTCAAATGTTCCTGCTTTTGTGCTTGGAATTAAATATAAATTAAAACAGATATGTGTCATTAATGAAGATAATTGTCAGTAAATATTTCAGTCATCATTAAATTGTTTAGCCCTGTCTTATCAATAAATACGAAATTAATTTATTTCAGTTGTTTTTTTTGTGTTGATAAAACATTTTATGTATCTTGAACTTAATTGTACATTTTAGGCAAATATTCCCGAACTTGGTCAAATTGTTCATCTGTGTGAAGTGTAGGTCAATTTGGAATCAATGTCGTGTGGATCAAATAGAAAATCTCAAAGACAAATAAACATTCATTTCGTCGTGCCCAAGGCTAAAACATGGCACTTTAGACATATGCTTATTATGCATGACCCTCTTTGGTCCTCGATGATGACCGGACCCACTGAATGCTCTGCTTGTCATTTCCAATTTAGATTTGCTGGTTTTACGTAGACTAATGTAACCAGCACGTGTCTTAAAAGGTTAATAAAAGGGCTTTTCATCGGTACAATGTTACTTGCTTTCTATCATACCCAATATATAACCTATTAATTTCCACCAGCAGATGAACGATGTATAAGCTTTGATCTGTGAAGTTCTATAAAATCCAACAAACCAAAGCCTATTTCTGACGCTTAATTACATTCAATAGTCACAAAGCAACTTTTTGTTTAATATTTGGATTCTCCTTCACGCCGAACCAAAAGTGTTAAATCTGATTTGAATATGCCCTTTAAATATATGAATATCAAAGTTCGAAAAAAATATTGTAAAAATATACATACGGATTTACCTGTGTACGTGAAAAAAACGTCACCGTCTAAAACGCATGTTATTTGCACAAAAATTGATATAAATTCAACAATTGTATTTAATGGAACAAACACATTTAATTGTTCATCAATATGTCAATTATTTTCTGAGCATAAATACTGACAAAACTTTCATTTCAGCACACCGTATTTCTATAACCTATTTCAGTGGGCTATTGCTATCTAAGAAAATCAACGCTGAAGGTTGGATTGTTGCATCATTTTCCTGGTATACACTGAACAACTTTTCTAATTGGTCATTAGATAAAGTGAAAAATAAAATGCATAAAAGCAAACCCAAAGCAATTAACAATACATATTTTAAGCGAAATTGATTACCAATTGTTTGAGGTAAATTTGACAGAAAAATATCATACGTCACGCCAGTTCTATGGCTGTATTTAGACTAACCCTTGAATTCAAAAGTCACAAAATACACAAAAATCAGTACTCAGATATTTGAATGATTAACGCGCGAGCTACAATTGCCGTCTGTCATCGATCTCTTATACAAAATGACTTGGGAATGCTATTCTACGACACTCCGCGCAGAAATTTGAGTGGTTTCAAGCATATCCTAGTTCGAATTTGGGTCAAGTGGTGTCAAAAACTAGGTCACCAGGTCAAATCTTAGAAAAACCTTGTTATCGTCATTGTTTACTCGTTATCACTCTAGAGGACACATTTTTGGCAAACTCTTGCTGAAACTTGGTCAGAATGTTTATCTTGACAATAACCAGGCCAAGTTTGAATCTGGGTCAAGTGGGGTCAAAAACTAGGTCACTCTATCAAGTCTTAGAAAAAATGTGTAACCACTCTAGAAGCCACATTTATTACTCAGTCTTGCTGATACTTTGTTAGAAACGTAATCTTAACAATATCTAGGCCAAGTTCGAATCTGGTTCAAGTGAAGTCAAAAACTAGGTCACCAGGTCAAATCTTTAAAAAAAAACTTGTTACCACTCTAGGAGCCACATTTATTACTCAATCTTGATGAAACTTGGTCAGATTGTTTATCTTGACAATATCTAGGCCATGTTCGAATCTGGGTTAATTTAGGTCAAAAACTAGGTCACCAGGTCAAATCTTACAAAAACACGTAGGAATACTCTAATTGCGAGCAGCATATTAACGCTCTGTGAGGTACCTAATTCAAATTTTGAACGTTTTTTATGAAGAGCGGATGTTCCAAATGCAAAATGACACTATTCGAGTTGTTTGAAATGTGCGCACAAAAAACTCGAACCGGAAATGCGAAAATGACCCTCCCATTACGGATCAGTGATTCTGGTATATCTTATTGAAAAATATGTACACGAATCGATAGTAAGATGCGACAAATTTATATGGTAAAATATCATGTAATTTCGTCGATTCAGATTTGAGAAAATTAAAATTTAAAAATGACCAATTAGAAAAGTTGTTCAGTATATTGTTATATGCAATCAGTACATTCCGTTTCAAAAATGGACACAAACCAAATAATATCAAAGCTTATTATTATTTTTATTCCACTGATCAGTACAATAAGTGGATATGCTTGCAACACATAATTACTTACAATAAACTTTCTGAGCAAGTAAAACGTAACTGACAAAGTAACGAAATGTAAACGCGATGAAGCACAAATTAATCTGTAGGCGATGGTCAAAGTTTCTAACAATTATTTCAATTTTTTTCTTAAGATATCATTTTATGGTCCAATATTTTTCGCAAAAGAGATCTCGACATTTGTGATCGTCTTGATTGATTATACAATGTCTAAAATCTATTTAAAATCATTGTCGCCTTCATAAATACGTCAATTCCGTGGTTGTCTGAGGTCCAGTTCTGTGGACATTCTTCATCGACTCGCGACAAGCAATCTTCACTTAAGTTCAAATTCGGAAACAAAACTAACGGTCCGTTCACGAGGTACTCTTTCGCGCTACTGCCTTCGCTGTCCGTGTCTGCTGTTTGGCTATTATTAGCGCCACGCGCTGGTTCAACTGGAGGATTGTTTAGCATGCCTGCAGTGAAGAGTTTGAGCGGTGATGACTTGATCGTGCGAATTCTATGGCTATTCCATGCAGACTTCCACAAATTTAAGCGTTTATTAATACTGCTAAGATAGACGTGATGAAGGGCATACAAATGTTTCTCATTTAGCACGTCAAGCAAGTTACCATCTTCTAGAAAGTAGAAAAGATCATAAAAGTAACTGAGGACTCCATCGAAGATGTCTCTCCATAATCGTTCAATTCTTTGATTATGGGTGCTTTTTCCGGTTAACATTGAGTTTCTTCCTCGAACATCATTCATATACTCCGTCACTTTAGAGTTTTCCATGCCCATATCTGCTCTCACACGTAACGGCGTGCAATATTCTTGAACACCGCTTCTGAAGCAATCTAATATAGTCGTAGCTTTGTTGTTTTCCGTACAGACCAAAAATGTTATCAATCGACTGAATCCATCGACACCACCGCTTATAATAAAGTTCCATCGAATCAATTTATGGTTTGTGTCAATGTGCCATAGTTCATTTGGACCTTGAACACAATACACACGCCGTCTAAGTCGCTTTCTCTTCCGTTCACGTAAGCCATCTCTATCCAATCGTTTAAGGGCATCTCTGACACGAAATCTTTGTACCTGTAATTAAAAACAAACTTTGTATCATTAAGGACACTTTCAAGACCATCTAAAGGTGAGGTCAAATTAATGTGCACACTTTTGAGCAATACACATACTATTTATACGGGAAAATTTATCGTACACGTTGCATGGCAAGTGTCGAAGAAACACATTAGGCATCTTTATCTGATGCAAAACACAGTACTGAGTTAAGTTTTAAACCAGGTGTTTGTAGCAGTTGTCATAATAAAATTTGGTTATTTCCTATAAAGTACTATAAATGAGAACCAAATTTTATGTTATGTTTTTATTAGTACCAAGGCTAGATATTTCGATAAGTACAGACTTAAAGACATCCACTGCAAGTGAAGCGTTAACGATTCCCTAGCATGCATTGGCCAAAACTCTTCGTGATAAACTGCGTATGATGTCGATGAGCGCGACATATCACGATTTTGAGGTCCATCCTAGATGCCTATTGTTTTTTAAACACAAACTTCGAGATTTGCAATTTACATTACGGTTAGCGTTGACTTCAAATGAGTTATTTAAATTTCTTGATGATTTCTGAACAATTCTTAATATAGGATGCTCACATGTAGGAACATTTACCGACATTCTTACGTTTAGACAATAAATAAAACTTACACTCGCTAATAAAATCAGTGCCTCACTTCAAATGCTTGACTATCTTTAACGGTAAAAACTCACTGATACCCGAGACATGACGTATGTCAAGAACAATGGAGGGGGTTGTGTATAGCCCGCAGTGGATGTCTTTAATGCAGTGATGAAACCCTCAACTTGTACTGTATCTACATGAGTGATAATATATACACAGAAGTACGTTCAAATACTGAGAGAAAACCATAAATTCTCATTATTATTATTATACCCGCGCAGGGAGGGGGTATAAAGGAGTCACTCTGTCGGTTGGTCGGTCGGTTTGTCCGCATACGTTTGTGGAGCGAACTACTTTCAAATTTCTCAAACAATTTCATTGAAACTTATAAATATGTCATCACCATAAAGTGTAAATGTGCAGAACACTTTTTTCATGCCCAATGATCCACACATTCCTGAGGTATTTGCCATTGAACATAACTGACAAAGCGTTGCGAGGGTATAAGTCACGTTTGTGACAAAGATCTAGTTTCATTAGACAATAGTCCACACTCAATGAAATTTCTAGACAATATTTCGTGTCATTATATATATGAGCCGTTCCACGACAAAACCTGTATTTGTCACATCAATGGTGGCTTATTTGTCCCTTCTTAACGTTATGATTATGTAAATGTGCATACCTGTTGTTTCAATAGCAACATAAAACGAAGAAGTATTACAATATTGATACACAATTCAACTTGGAAAGAAAATATATAATAATAAAACGTATAAATACACAAATGATAGTTAAGTAATTAAAACAGGTTTTGTCTCGGAACGGCACAATTACATTCGCCATTCTGATTTTTACACGCACTACACAGCTATCAAATTCAGATAATAGATGACTAAGATGCAACACCTTTACAGAAAACACACCCTTTTTCAACAATATTTCAAACATGTACAGGCGGACAGTTCACCCAACCATTGTTTTTGGGAAGAACCAGTACTAAACACCAACCACCGCGCAACTGCCAACTTTTTGACTTGAAAGATTTCAACCCCAGAAAAGAACTCACATGCAGTGGTGAGATGCAGTGGTTTACAAGCGCAACACGCTCACCAATAGACCACGGTCTAGAAGAAATGCAGCCTTTCATACTTCATCTATGGGATTATAATTTAGCAAAACCTCAGGCAATGTTATCGTATTAACTGCGGTGCCATTTCCTCTCATCGCTATTTGCATTCACTTACAAAGTTTGTTTGTTTTGTTGGGTGTTGCGCCGTTTTCAACAGTATTGCAGTCATATCACGGCGGTCAGTTAACCAACTCACACTTCTCCTGGGTTAGCTGGTTTTACCAGTACTAAGTGCACATACTCATGCCAGTAACTGACAACTGCCCTACTTGAATCAGAGGTAGGGGGAGAATGGCCGTAGAAAGTATTTCATGACCAATCCCCACACGAGTTATGTGGCCGGGCCGGGGATCGAACCCGCGATCCTCAGATTTGTAGTCCAGCGCTCTACCAACTGAGCTAGCCGGTCCGAATGGTTTGAGCATATATTCTGTGATAAAATGCCATAGATATGTATCTTCAGTACTTTGATTTTACATTTAAAGCCACAATAAACGTGAAAAACGTCAAATTAAAAATAAACAATTAAAACAGACATTTAAATGTCTCGTAAATGTGTATTATTGAGGTTGGAACTTCATTTATCCGCTGTGAGAAATAGGTATTTGATATTGTGGACACCGTTCAAAATATAAACACTGTCCTCCAAGTAAAACTGTTCATAAACAGTCGCTTTGTTTATTTACTAGTGGGGTGATTTTCAAAAGTTCCATGCTTTTCATGCAAAGTTCTACTGCTGATTGTCATAAGCTGGATATGTCATTGTTAGGGCCGTCTATGAAGCATTCTCTACAGCATATGAGTTTTGAAATATATCATTAACTAACAATTTCCAAACTAAAATTCACATGATAAGTTCCTGGCCACTTATAACTCAATTTGCGTAGAAAAAAAGACATTTTGCTGATGCTTTCTCAATGTGTTGCACCAATGTTTCTTACCATTTTGTTCACGTATAGGCTTTTTAGACAACCCCCGAAATTGAAACTTTTCATTGACCACAATAACGGGATTTCTCCATGCAAACATGCCTGTGATTAACATTTTCTTGTACGGGAAACTAGGTCACAAATGTAAACAATAAAATTAAAATAAAACAGTCCAATACAATTTATCTTATGACAATGTAAAATATAATTTGGTCAAATTGCTTTATTTTATGTTTTTGGTAAATATTGGTTTAATAGTTATGGTTTATTGTCCTGGCGACACATTGTGTGTGGCTTTAAAGTGAGTGAGAAAAAATGAAAGGTATAGTGTGCACATGTCCTAAGCTGAACAGTTTAGAAATAAATATGATTGCATAGTAGATACCTTTATACCCTTTTCACCCAGCAGACCTCAACATCATTTCTCCACTCCTTGGGAATTCTTCTAGCATCTTTGCCAAGACCTCATCTAGCTGGTGATCTTCAATACTTGTGAAAGCAGATTTGGAAATACTATGTCGTCGCATATTTCGATAAAGTGTGCTTTCCGATACCCCCAAAAGGTGACTGGCGTCGACAATCGAAAATCCAGACTCTAAAAGACTTTCAATAGTTATTTTTGGTATAATAAAACCACGATGCACTGGTGTGTTGAAATGTCTCCCGAATGTTACACATTCCACTCGCAATTTCATGATCTCGCATCTTTCAGTTACACCTAAGCAATTAAAGTCATACAGTGATAGTAAAGACACAATATCCGGAGTAATATTTTGCTCTTTAAAGAGCCTTATTTGATCCGTTCCGAACCCACATTTTTCTAAAATGTCTTGCATTGTTTGTTTGTAGGTGTCGTGTTTACGCTATCATGTCAAAAATACGCGCCACAAAGATGTTTTACTTCATATAAAAGTGATATTACATATAAGGTTGTTATTACTGGATATACTGACGGTTTCACTAAATATATTGATAATTGGGCATAATATAAATTTCAGAAGACTCCATGTAATGATTGGTTGGTTTTATATCAGTGCACAACCACTCAATATAATGACAGATTGACTTAATATAAGGTGACATCGGCATGATATATTGGTTCGTTGAATCAATATAAGGATGGTTTGACATAATATATTGACAAATGCACATCATATAATGACAGATTGACTTAATATAAGGTCACATCGGCATGATATATTAGTTCGTTGAATCAATATAAGGATGGTTTGACATAATATATTGACAAATGCACATAATATAATGACATATTGACTTAATATAAGGTCACATAGGCATGATATAGTGTCTTTTTGAATCAATATAAGGATGGTTTCACTTAATATATTGATAAATGGACATAATATAAAGACAGACAGACTTAATATAAGATCACATCGGCATGATATAATGTCTTGTTGAATCAATATAAGGACGTTCTCACTTAATATATTGATAAATGCACCTCGTATAATGACAGATTGACTTAATATATTGACAAAGTGACTAAATATATTGCTATTTGGACACAACAATGTTCATTTTGTACGTATAAGACAGTCAAGGCTTTCCATAGATTTCTGTCAAGAAGCCATAAAATAACCCTTTCTCGCCGATAAAATTGGCTTCCTTTGTCTAGAGAAGCGACATGCTTAACCAATCACGTGTTTGTTACTCAGTGGCAATCGTCCAATTATGTTAGAGCACGTGCATAGCTCCGCCTTTCGAACTTTTACAGAGAACGAAGGTGGAGTTAACGGCCTCTTGGTTATGTCAATCATTGTTATAAAATCACGTTTTTTTACCAACATGTTAATCAATTGTTTTGATAGTCATATTAAAAGTACCGGTACAAAGATTGGGTTACAGTGATCAAATTGTTTCATCAGATTAAAAGCGTACTGTTGGTGAAAATAGTTTGTGGGTTATTACTAGCGTGGATAGTTAGAGTGCAAACTTAATATTATTAATATTATTAACTAGATTTTAAAGTGCATAAGTAATATCTGGATTTAATAATTAGATAAAAAAAACTGGACTTACGTTAAATCTGTGAAAATGCCTGGCAAACGCAAACGCCAGGCATATGACAATGCATTTAAAATACGCGTGATAGAGTTTGCTGAGAATTCTAACAACAACAGTGCAGCTGAACGCGAGTTTGGGGTTAGTGAAAAACTAGTACGTGATTGGCGAAAGATGAAAGACACAATCATGAGTGGACCTATTAAGCAGAAGCGTCGTGTTGTGCGGATCAGTCCGTATGACGACATGGAGAAGGATCTGAACGTCTGGATTCTAGATCAGCGGCAATGTGGTTTTGCTGTTTCACGCAACGCGATCCGACTCAAGGCTCAGGTGATGGCTAAGGATTCCAAGTACAACATCGACGTGTCGGTGTTCAAGGCATCTGCGGGTTGGTGCACCCGCTTCATGAACCGATATGACCTGACACTGCGTCAAAGGACGCACATTGCCCAGAAGTTGCCCAGTGACGTCGATGCGAAGGTGTGCTCCTTCCACAGCTTCGTGCTTAAGGAGCGGAAGGAGTTTGAGTATGAACTTTCGCAGATCGGGAACATGGATGAGACGCCTATGTTCTTCGATATGCCGGGTTCGAACACGGTCCACCCGATCGGAGAGAAATCCATCTCTATCCGGACCACTGGCTCGGAGAAGAGTCACTTTACTGTGATTCTAGCCTGTATGGCCGACGGGACCAAGCTACCACCTGCAGTGGTCTTCAAGAGGAAAACGGTCCCAAGTGCTAGCGCGGTGGCTGGACGATGTTTGGAGCAAGCGACCGGGGGGATTGTTGAAGAAACGATCGATGCTTGTGTGGGACATGTTCCGTGCCCACCTGACGGATCGGGTCAAGAAGCGATTGACGGAGCTGCGCACCCGCCAGTCTGTGATACCGGGAGGGTGTACTTCGGTGTTGCAGCCGCTTGATGTATGTTTGAACAAGCCGTTCAAGGTCGGTGTGCGCCAGCAGTGGAATGCATGGATGGTAGACGGCCCGCGTGACCTCACCAAAGCAGGGAACTTGAAGCGGCCTGGTCTGGCAACAGTGTGCGAGTGGGTACTAGCGGCGTGGCAGGGTATCCCACAGCGTGCGGTCGTCACCTCCTTCCTGAAGTGCGGGATCTCGAACAGCATGGATGGCACACAGGATGATGCAATGTTCGAGGACCTCGTGATGATTGGACGACCATCAGAAGTTTCTGATGTGTCTGTGCATGCTGCTAGTGATGAGTGTGATGATGACGATTCATATGTGTACGGTGATAGGTTGACGGATGAGCAAGTCGCTGCTCTGTTCAACAGTGACAGTGACTCAAGTTTTGATGGATTTTAATGTTGGATTATTACTAGTTATCAAATTGCAAGGTAATTATATTGTTTACTGCACTAATATCTGGATAATTTTATTGGATAAAAACATTAAACCGGACAATGAATTTGACGAGGTCTTTGTCATTTTACTGAAGAATATTTTCATTTTCCCAATTTCTAGTAATTCTGACTCGACTTATGAAGTGAACATAATCAAAATCGCCAATTTCGTACCATTTTTTACCCCCCGACTTATGAGCGGGTAGACTTATGACTGAGTTTTTACGGTAATAGGGTTGGGTTGCCCAAAACAGAATTTTGTGTTTGCCTTTTTACTATGTTTGATAAAAACAGGTATTGCAATAACTATTATACAGGATTATGAACTTACCATTTCTAACTAAAGCATATGTTGTTGTTTTTACACTTACAACAATATTATACTGAGAATTTGATTAGCAGACACAACAAATCTGTTGGGAAAAAAAACGTTGCTGATTATCCTGTCAATAGATGACCCAATCATACTATTTTTCCCATCACATTTATAAGGTTTTCATAGTGTACCTTGTCCATATTGAGATTTTCATGTTCATGGATATTAGAAACATTATGTGTTTTCTTTCATTACAACATTCAAGGTTTTCATAATTTACTTGGTCCATTCTCAGATCACACCATTCAATGCTTTTTAGAGTTTACCTTATACATATCAAGATTCTCCTGTTTATGGACAATAGCAACAGTCTGAGATTCTGTCATCACATGATTCAAGGATTTCATATTTTACTTGGTCCATATCAAGATTCTCCTGTTTAAGGACAATAGCATAATTCTGAGATTTTTACATCACATGATTCAAGGATTTCAGAGTTCACCTGGTCCATATCGAGATTTTCCTGTTTATGGACAATAGCAACAGTCTGAGATTTTCCTGTTTAAGGACAATAGCAACAGTCTGAGATTCTTGCATCACATGATTCAAGGATTTCATAGTTCACCTGGTTTGTATTGAGATTCTCCTGTTTATGGACAATAGCAACAGTCTGAGATTCATACATCACATCATTCAAGGATTTCATAGTTCATCTGGTCCATATTGAGATTCTCCTTTTTATGGACAATAGCAACAGTGTATGATTCTTACATCTGACACATGATTCAAGGATTTCATAGTTCACCTGGTCCATATTGAGATTCTCCTGTTTATGAACAATAGCAACAGTCTGAGATTTATACATCACATGATTCAAGGATTTCATATTTTACTTGGTCCATAACGAGATTCTCCTGTTTATGGACAATAGCAACAGTCTGAGATTCTTACATCTGACACATGATTCAAGGATTTCATAGTTCACCTGGTCCATATTGAGATTCTCCTGTTTATGGACAATAGCAACAGTCTGAAATTCTTACATCACATGATTCAAGGATTTCATATTTTACTTGGTCCATAACGAGATTCTCCTGTTTATGGACAATAGCAACAGTCTGAAATTCTTTCATCACATGATTCAAGGATTTCATATTTTACTTGGTCCATATTGAGATTCTCCTGTTTATGGACAAAAGCAACAGTCCGAGATTCTTACATCGTATGATTCAAGGATTTCATAGCTCACCTGTTCCATATCAAGATTCTCCTGTTTATGGACAATAGAAACAGTCTATGATTCTTACATCTGACACATGATTCAAGGATTTCATAGTTCACCTGGTCCAAATAAAGATTCTCCTGTTATGGACAATAGCAATAGTCTGAGATTCTTACATCACATTATTAAAGTATTTCATAACTCTCCTGGTCCATATCACTATTCTCCTGTTTATGGACAATAGCAACAGTCTGAGATTCATACATCACATGATTCAAGGATTTCACATTTTACTAGGTCCATATCGAGATTCTCCTGTTTATGGACAATAGCAACAGTCTGAGATTCTTACATCATATGATTCAAGGATTTCACATTTTACTTGGTCCATATCGAGATTCTCCTGTTTATGGACAATAGCAACAGTCTGAAATTCTTACATCGCACGATTCAAGGATTTCACAGGTCACGTGGTTTATATCGAGATTCTCCTGTTTATGGACAAAAGAAACATTATGAGATTCTTCCATCACACTAAGGGTTCCATAGTTTTCCCAGTCCATATCAAGATTGTTATGTTTATAGACAACAGAAACATTATGAAATTCATCTGATACTCCCCATAATTAAACTGGTCCATATCCAGGTTGTGAGGCTTTTTCTCTGATTCCTCACCCTCCTCCTCCGTCTGCTGTCTGTCCTCAGTGTTGTCTGCTGCAAATTTGTCCAAGTTGTCATCCTGGGCAACCAGTTCTGACTCAGTCTGCTTTCCATCACCTGGCCCTGTCTCCTCCTTCTTTTCCTGTCCAAGAAAATAATGTTTCATTCTTTCATTTTTAATTCTGTATTCTCCTTAATGGCATATCTTCCCTTACTTCTTACATATGTTTGTTTCACTCTACTAAAAACAGAACAAAAATAATGTAGAAAAAAGGTTAACAAAATCAACTTTCGACAAACTGGCTGAAGGCATCCTTTTATTTTGCGAAATATATTACTGGTAAATTATTTATTGTCTTTTTTTCTGCATTCATTTTCTAGTGAAGCTGTTATAATGACAATCCTTTCAAACTTGCAGGTGAATCTAAATGATGGAGAATAAAAGACCACCAGAACCATATCTGTTGTGTGTAACCTACACCTCCCTACCAACCTCAGAGTGCTCTTCATCCTCCTCCTGGTCACTGCCCCACATCTGCTCATCAAGCTTCTCCGCATCCTGATCACCTAGGTCGCCCAGCTGCTTGTCGATCTCCTCCTCATCACCTGAGTACACAGCAGACGCGAAGCATTTTATTGCTTGTCGATCTCCTCCTCATCACCTGAGTACACAGCAGACGCGAAGCATTTTATTATTTGGACATAGTAAACAACAGCCATGAAGAAAAGCAGAATAAGAGATTACCACCTATATTTGAAACACTTGGTCAGTATTATGCAACTATCAATATTTTCCCTCATGTGGGGGGGGAGCAGCTGATATTTAGACTGAAAGCGATTCCCGACAGGCGGGAATCGACACAATTTCTATTCCCGGGAAAATATACTTTGGTCTGATTTTAGATCCTGGAATAATTTGCCCCGGGCCATTTAATTTGCAGTCCGCACAGGCTAATCCAGGACGTCACTTTCCGCTTTTATGGTATTTTCTGTTTCAAGGAAGTCTCTTCTAAACATAAATTCCATGTAGGTGGAAAGTGCCGTCCGGGATTAGCCTGTGTGAACTGCATAGGCTTATCCAGGACGACACTTTACGCACATGCATTTAGCCTGGTTTTCCCACGACATGCCTCATATATCGAGGGTTGCACGCAAGACTGTCGTAACTGCCTTTTATTAAAATTTACAGGACAAGGAAAAAACTGTCAAACAACTGCAATATGAGTGCAGTAGTATATAAAATGTCAGTATTTGGTAAAGAATGGATGAAGGAAAACAATTGTTACAAACTATAAATATATCTTTGAGAAAATAGTTATTTTGAAGAAAAGTTTGACTTACTACACTCTTGCGCTGAAATTAGACTTGGGCAGGGCATCACATTTCCTGCAATACTGTAGTAAGTCAACTTACTACAGTCTTGCAGGGAAATTTCATGAAATTTTTTGTTACTCGTTTACTGCAATACAGTAGTAACTGCTATATAAAGCATATCAAAATTGAAATTACATCAATTTTTTTCTTCTTAATATTCAATTATACAAATTATGATATATATATAACAAATTTGTCAATTATTTGTGCTTGATTTACGTTATGTAATGCTAATTGTAAGCAGAATCATATCTGGTTACAGGGGGTGTAACAATGAATAGTATCATCAGTTTTATCAAACTATGTTAAAGAATTCCATCAGCAACATGCATAGAAAACACACAAACATGATTTTAGAACATTACAATCTTATTTTTCCAAATATACCGGCAAAATGTCAAATACTACAGTTTCCATTTCAGCATAATTATCAACATTAAAAATACAGCTACCAAGTTATTTTTTCATAATAATTAAATATATTAATTAAGATATAGACATCAAATTTGTCAAATGTTTTATTTATTTTATGATAGGAAAAGAAAAGTTCTCAATGAATTAGTGGGGCTAGAATATTCTGGTCACAGGAGATGCACATATGAAATTGGATGCAAAGTTTATTCAAATAATGAAATAATTCCAGCAGCAAAATAGAAAACACAAAGAAATACTTCTACAACATCTAAATTTTTATTTGTATCAATTATAAAATATCAATCTCAGGGGTTTGTATTTCAGCTCAAAACTGTTGGTAAGTTGTGTCTAGTTCAAAGCAATTTCTAATAATAAAAGCACAATGTTTATTACTCGTTAGTTGAATTCTAATCTTATATACTTCCAGCAGACATAAATTTGAATATTTTTGAACAGTTTATAAAAAATAGTGAAAGTTTAAACTGATAGTTTATACTGGAAGACATAATTATTATTTGGTAATGTATAATGAGGGTCACAGGGAATTAGGCGCATCCTTATGTTTTAAGGCCCCCAATACAAAGTCATATTTAAAAGTGACAATTAGAATTTTTGCATCAACTGTTCAATAAAGTCTGGGTGTTATTGCTTACAATCGTCTGCAATAACAAAAATAATATTCAATAACATGAAATAAATCATTACTAACAATGTTTAATGGATTCTATAGCTTTGTGATACAATTTATTAACTCGATACTTGACAGACAATGTGCAAACATCTTGACATCACTCATAATACAACTATGTTTGTTTTTTTACTTTTAGAAGTATTTCTGCAATAAAAAGACAACACATACTTTCCAATACTTTACAACCATTTTCTTCTAGAAAATTTATGCAACATTTATTTAGCATGATTTAAATTAACACTCCTAAAAGTAACACAACAATGATTGTAATAACCATGCTTTTCAACTTTCTGTGAGGTTTGTTATTGGTGTGGTAGAAGCAAGTAAAATGGGTGATGTGTCCTTGGAATAATTCCACTTGTACACAAACTAATTAGATCAACAAACTTTTCCCGTTTTAGAGGAATACCATCATGCCTAAGAACCGGGATAATTATCTTTTCAGGGTCAGTGATGTCTTTGGACCTTAGTCTTTTGTACATGTCTACCTTCTGTACAGGTCCATAGTAGTCATTCTGGTATGCAAACTCATTTGGTGCGTTAGCTGTCAATGTTATTGTTTTAAATCTTTGCCAGTACACTTTTTCATTTTCAACATTAACATTGAAGTTCTTCAAGCAACTGACAATGACTTTAAAGTCAAAAAAATCAGCAAATGACATCTCCTTAACAAAGTAAGGTTTTGCCCTCCTAGCTGTCCTTATAGTGGCAGCCCACTGGGCTGTAGTGTAGATAGACACTTTACGACTGGCTGCCTCTACTGCAGCATGAATGCTGTCAGCTTCATTTTGTGTGTGGCCTTTAATAAGGTATTTGTGTTCAATTGAGGTAATATTGAATTTGTGCAGACAAAACCATAGCATTGCCAAAAGGTACTTGTTTTTATTTTGATCACTGCAGTTATCTGAATAGAAAATGAATCTCTTCTTACCTTCCTGTGTTTGTTGTTTAATAAAATCAAACAAGCAAGATGCAATTTCACATGCACCCCTACTGGCAATTGTTTCATCCCATACATAACAATGGCCATCTTTTGTACCCATATCATACACTGTAAAATTGAAAGTACACATGTACAAAGCCTTCTTTTGTTGTAAAGACTTGACTCAAAGCTATGTGGAGTTAGAAGTACTTCCTCTAAATCAAAACAAGCTACTACGATGTCATTTGCCTGCAACGCTAATTCTTTGTCAGCAGTTTTGTTTTCTCGAGACTTATTTTTATTTAATATATGATTGTTGTACTCATCTTGTTTTTCTGTTTTAGATTCACTTGGAGCATTCTTAAATGATACACAAAAGTCACATTGATCTTTTCTTGGTGTGTGAAAACTTAGATTGTATTCATGGTCAAAAATTGTTCTGTACATTCTAACAGTCACAGGATTAATCCATTTTTCATGGCATTTTTGTTTGTACATTTCAAACATCTTGAGGACATTCAAACCAGCAGGCAAGTAAGATTTGGAACTGTCTTTCCTGCAGTAATGACTTTCAATGCATTTGTATGACTCAATGTGCATTCTTACCGACTGTTTTTGTTCCTCTTACATTTTATTTGGTCTCGAATAATGTTTTCCACGTTTGTCAAGGTCACACACGCCAATTACTAATTCCTTAGAATGTGCAGTTGCTACCATTCTTTCAGATATACTCAAAGTAGCTAAGAAAAAGGTTTTACAAACCTTTACTGGTCCTGAATTTTGCTTTGGCATTGTCCACACTATCGTATTCTTTCGTTTCCTTACCATGTTAGTGCAACTTTTTGTCTGTTTGGATGTTTTGCTTGCATACTTACTCAAAAACTGCCATTGCTTGTTAGTGTCCCCCATTCTCCAAAATGAATGAAAAATTGCCTCTCTATATGTCTCTGCAAATTTGTCTTTACATTTATACCTGCAAGAGGGTCCACATCCAGGTTTCATAATCCTATGTGACTTAATCTTACCTGTTGCAATTGATTCATAGCTTTGCCCTCGATTCCTGCGTAGCTTTGCTACGTTTCTCTTCCAGTTTTGTTCATTTCTTACTTTTTTCCTACCCCTACCATTTTTAGGTCTTTCCCCTACATCAGTAGAATCTGACATTTCTTTACCTGTTTGCATGTTCTCGAGTGTTATATCTACATTATTACCCTGTACCTGTGCTTTTTCACCTGAAGTAACATGCAGCATGTATTCATTGTTCTTAACCTTTCTGTTCCCTGACCCTAACATTTTTTGGGCTTTATATTGCCTTATTTGTTTTTGGAGCCCTATCAAAGGTAAATTATCATCATAAACAGTATCTTCCTCAGAATTACTGCTACTCAAGTCTTCGTCTGAATTGTATACATAGTGTGGGTCATTCAAACTGTCATCGTCAGTACTGTCACTGTCCTCCATAATTTCATCAGCCTCACCAACATTTTCATGATGGGCAATAGGAATATCTTCATTAGACATTTTGCTGCAAGTAGAATTAATCTCTTTTTCAGACAAATTGCTAAATGTATCGATATCTATCGACTTTATGTATGTGGCACCATCATCAAGATTATTCATGGCTTGATCTAGAAATGAATCATCAATGCTAGACAGAGTAATATCTGAGTCTGAATCAGACAAACAATCGCTCAAACATTGACTTCCCATCGCAGCATCAATAACCTTTTGTACAGACAATAGTTTATCATAGTCATCTTCATTAACAGATTCAAAGCCAGAAAATTCTGTATCAGAGTCATCTGACATAGGTGATGAACAAACTATAAGCTGTGATAATTCAAAAGGAGTGTCACATGTCAGTTTTAAAGAAGCAGCTAAATGTCTGATGAAGAGACACAGAGAATTAATGTTGCGGTGAAATGTCATTGTGGCCTTTCCATCAGGGCATAACATGCCACAGTCATTTCTGCTATGTGGATCAAAAAAGTAGAACATCTCATTGTATTTCAATATAGCAGATGAGTAACACGGTGCAATGTTACCCATAGTAAAAATACAACCGACAATATTTTTCTTATCTGTGATTGTTTGGACTGCATCCTCAAGTTTAAATATGGGATATTCTGTCCTCGAAGCCAAAGTCCCATTTAATGGATCAGACATCCGGCCAATATCATGGGGAATGTCCGTTATACTTAGATATTGATCACAATCTTGATTTTGATTCTGTATTCTTTGGTATAAACTGTCCCCCTTTGTAAGGATACAATCAAGAGTGTCCTGGTCCCATTTATATGGGTCTACTGTGTTGCTTTGGAGAATGGCACAGATAGAATTAGCCATGCATTGCCTTCCACTCCCCAGAAAAGATGAGTTGCCTTGGTGAAACCTGGCTTGAAGTGCCATCATTAAGTGGACATAATAAATTTTAACAGCAACAGACTTACCTGGTAGTAAGAATTACTATTAAAATAAAGTAGAATGGTGAAATTATGATCTATTGACTACAGGCAACATATCCAATAACAAAAAAGTGTGTCAGACCTGAAGGATTTACTGAGAAGTTTAGTATAAGTCACATTATTATTTATTTAAATACCAACAACATACCAGCCTATAAACTCTCTCTGATGGTTTTTAAGCGTGTGTCCTCCAAACACTCCCTGATGGTTTATATGTGTGTGTCACCCATTTCCACAATACATGTAGTTTGTGTTGTCCATTTCTATGAAAGTGAACAAACAACAACATATTTACTAACCAAACACATTTATTTATTTATTTTATTTATTTATTTACCAAACACAAGATCTTATTTATTTATTTTTATTTATTTCTTTATATTTAAGTATTTTTATTTATTTATTTTATCAGTTTTGTTTGTATGATTTTAATATCACAATTACAGATAAGTTGGCAACAATGTTGTTATTTTTTTTACATAATTGGACCAACAATAATGAATCATGCAAATAAATACAAACAAACAAATAAAAAAGATTAGCTTTAGTTTAATAATAATGTTTTTTTTATACTGTAACAATCAAAATTAAACTTACCAACAGTTACGATGAAATCGATATCAAAATGAAAAACAAAGTGGATTAAGACTTTAAGTTCTGTTGTTTTCTTCAGATAGCAAAGCTAAATGTGAGGTCATAAATTTTTGAATATAATGACATCATACATATATGATGTCATCATATTTATGTGATGTCATTGATAATATTCAGTGACTTACTACAGTATTGCAGAACAGTATTAATTACCAGTTGCAAAGATTTTGCATGCAAGACAGTTGTAACTCAAGTTACTACTGTATTGCAGGAAATTATTTAGACATTCTGAGTTACTACATTATAACATTTATCAAATATTTCTGCTCATATCTGGAATATAACAGTACAGATTAAACGAGTAAATGTAATAGAAAAAAATACACACAAAAATAACAAAAAGTCAATTTCTGTAAAAATGGTAGTTACGACAGTCTTGCGTGCAACCCTCGATATATCTACCTAATAATAATCTGAAAATGTGACACCAACCCCATCACGTAATTAATATGCAATAATATGGAACATTGAACATAAAACCACATCACGTAATTAATATGCAACAATATGGAACATTGAACATAAAACCACATCACTTAATTAATATGCAATAATATGAAACATTGAACATAAAACCACATCACGTAATTAATATGCAATAATATGGAACATTGAACATTAAACAACACCTTCTTCGTAAGAACATGTAATAGATTTTAATAAACATTGATTTTGATAGCAGTACCAGAAAAATTATACAGACAATATATTAATATGCAATAATATGGAACATTGAACATAAAACCACATCACTTAATTAATATGCAATAATATGGAGCATTGAACATAAAACCACATCACGTAATTAATATGCAATAATATGGAACATTGAACATAAAACAACACCTTCTTCGTAAGTACATGTAATAATTTTTATAAACATTGATTTTGATAGCAGTACCAGAACAATTATAGACAATATAAATTTAAGGGCATTCCTTACAGATTGATTTAACTATAAAACATCTGAACTGGCTATCAAAGTTGAATTGTGAAAATTTTCCAAAACACAAACAATTTTAGCTGACATTTCTCACTGACAAGGTTCCACATAATCTATATATTATTATTTAAATCCTACCTGATTAAAATTTTCAACCTGGTCGCTGACGTTCTTCACGCCCTCTCCCTGACTAGGTTTCCCATCTCTATATAACATTACATGTAGTTAAGGCGTACCTGATCCTCATTTTCAACCTGGTCGCTGACGTTCTTCACGCCCTCTCCCTGACTAGGTTTCCCATCTCTATATAACATTACATGTAGTTAAGGCGTACCTGATCCTCATTTTCAATCTGGTCGCTGACGTTCTTCACGCCCTCTCCCTGACTAGGTTTCCCATCTCTATATAACATTACATGTAGTTAAGGCGTACCTGATCCTCATTTTCAACCTGGTCGCTGACGTTCTTCACGCCCTCTCCCGGACTAGGTTTCCCATCTCTATATAACATTACATGTAGTTAAGTCGTACCTGATCCTCATTTTCAACCTGGTCGCTGACGTTCTTCACGCCCTCTCCCTGACTAGGTTTCCCATCTCTATATAACATTACATGTAGTTAAGGCGTACCTGATCCTCATTTTCAACCTGGTCGCTGACGTTCTTCACGCCCTCTCCCTGACTAGGTTTCCCATCTCTATATAACATTACATGTAGTTAAGGCGTACCTGATCCTCATTTTCAACCTGGTCGCTGACGTTCTTCACGCCCTCTCCCTGACTAGGTTTCCCATCTCTATATAACATTACATGTAGTTAAGGCGTACCTGATCCTCATTTTCAACCTGGTCGCTGACGTTCTTCACGCCCTCTCCCTGACTAGGTTTCCCATCTCTATATAACATTACATGTAGTTAAGGCGTACCTGATCCTCATTTTCAACCTGGTCGCTGACGTTCTTCACGCCCTCTCCCTGACTAGGTTTCCCATCTCTATATAACATGACATGTAGTTAAGGCGTACCTGATCCTCATTTTCAACCTGGTCGCTGACGTTCTTCACGCCCTCTCCCTGGCTAGGTTTCCCATCTCTATATAACATTACATGTAGTTAAGGCGTACCTGATCCTCATTTTCAACCTGGTCGCTGACGTTCTTCACGCCCTCTCCAAGACTAGGTTTCCCATCTCTATATAACATTACATGTAGTTAAGGCGTACCTGATCCTCATTTTCAACCTGGTCGATGACGTTCTTCACGCCCTCTCCCTGACTAGGTTTCCCATCTCTATATAACATTACATGTAGTTAAGGCGTACCTGATCCTCATTTTCAACCTGGTCGCTGACGTTCTTCACGCCCTCTCCCTGACTAGGTTTCCCATCTCTATATAACATTACATGTAGTTAAGGCGTACCTGATCCTCATTTTCAACCTGGTCGCTGACGTTCTTCATGCCCTCTCCCTGACTTGGTTTCCCATCTCTATATAACATTACATGTAGTTAAGGCGTACCTGATCCTCATTTTCAACCTGGTCGCTGACGTTCTTCACGCCCTCTCCCTGACTAGGTTTCCCATCTCTATATAACATTACATGTAGTTAAGGCGTACCTGATCCTCATTTTCAACCTGGTCGCTGACGTTCTTCACGCCCTCTCCCTGACTAGGTTTCCCATCTCTATATAACATTACATGTAGTTAAGGCGTACCTGATCCTCATTTTCAACCTGGTCGCTGACGTTCTTCACGCCCTCTCCCTGACTAGGTTTCCCATCTCTATATAACATTACATGTAGTTAAGGCGTACCTGATCCTCATTTTCAACCTGGTCGCTGACGTTCTTCATGCCCTCTCCCTGACTAGGTTTCCCATCTCTATATAACATTACATGTAGTTAAGGCGTACCTGATCCTCATTTTCAACCTGGTCGCTGACGTTCTTCACGCCCTCTCCCTGACTAGGTTTCCCATCTCTATATAACATTACATGTAGTTAAGGCGTACCTGATCCTCATTTTCAACCTGGTCGCTGACGTTCTTCACGCCCTCTCCCTGACTAGGTTTCCCATCTCTATATAACATTACATGTAGTTCAGGCGTACCTGATCCTCATTTTCAACCTGGTCGCTGACGTTCTTCACGCCCTCTCCCTGACTAGGTTTCCCATCTCTATATAACATTACATGTAGTTAAGGCGTACCTGATCCTCATTTTCAACCTGGTCGCTGACGTTCTTCACGCCCTCTCCCGGACTAGGTTTCCCATCTCTATATAACATTACATGTAGTTAAGGCGTACCTGATCCTCATTTTCAACCTGGTCGCTGACGTTCTTCACGCCCTCTCCCGGACTAGGTTTCCCATCTCTATATAACATTACATGTAGTTAAGGCGTACCTGATCCTCATTTTCAACCTGGTCGCTGACGTTCTTCACGCCCTCTCCCTGACTAGGTTTCCCATCTCTATATAACATTACATGTAGTTAAGGCGTACCTGATCCTCATATTCAACCTGGTCGCTGACGTTCTTCACGCCCTCTCCCTGACTAGGTTTCCCATCTCTATATAACATTACATGTAGTTAAGGCGTACCTGATCCTCATTTTCAACCTGGTCGCTGACGTTCTTCACGCCCTCTCCCTGACTAGGTTTCCCATCTCTATATAACATTACATGTAGTTAAGGCGTACCTGATCCTCATTTTCAACCTGGTCGCTGACGTTCTTCACGCCCTCTCCCTGACTAGGTTTCCCATCTCTATATAACATTACATGTAGTTAAGGCGTACCTGATCCTCATTTTCAACCTGGTCGCTGACGTTCTTCACGCCCTCTCCCTGACTAGGTTTCCCATCTCTATATAACATTACATGTAGTTAAGGCGTACCTGATCCTCATTTTCAACCTGGTCGCTGACGTTCTTCACGCCCTCTCCCTGACTAGGTTTCCCATCTCTATATAACATTACATGTAGTTAAGGCGTACCTGATCCTCATTTTCAACCTGGTCGCTGACGTTCTTCACGCCCTCTCCCGGACTAGGTTTCCCATCTCTATATAACATTACATTTAGTTAAGGCGTACCTGATCCTCATTTTCAACCTGGCCGCTGACGTTCTTCACGCCCTCTCCCGGACTAGGTTTCCCATCTCTATATAACATTAAATGTAGTTAAGGCGTACCTGATCCTCATTTTCAATCTGGTCGCTGACGTTCTTCACGCCCTCTCCCTGACTAGGTTTCCCATCTCTATATAACATTACATGTAGTTAAGGCGTACCTGATCCTCATTTTCAACCTGGTCGATGACGTTCTTCACGCCCTCTCCCGGACTAGGTTTCCCATCTCTATATAACATTACATGTAGTTAAGGCGTACCTGATCCTCATTTTCAACCTGGTCGCTGACGTTCTTCACGCCCTCTCCCTGACTAGGTTTCCCATCTCTATATAACATTACATGTAGTTAAGGCGTACCTGATCCTCATTTTCAACCTGGTCGCTGACGTTCTTCATGCCCTCTCCCTGACTAGGTTTCCCATCTCTATATAACATTACATGTAGTTAAGGCGTACCTGATCCTCATTTTCAACCTGGTCGCTGACGTTCTTCACGCCCTCTCCCTGACTAGGTTTCCCATCTCTATATAACATTACATGTAGTTAAGGCGTACCTGATCCTCATTTTCAACCTGGTCGCTGACGTTCTTCACGCCCTCTCCCTGACTAGGTTTCCCATCTCTATATAACATTACATGTAGTTAAGGCGTACCTGATCCTCATTTTCAACCTGGTCGCTGACGTTCTTCACGCCCTCTCCCTGACTAGGTTTCCCATCTCTATATAACATTACATGTAGTTAAGGCGTACCTGATCCTCATTTTCAACCTGGTCGCTGACGTTCTTCACGCCCTCTCCCTGACTAGGTTTCCCATCTCTATATAACATTACATGTAGTTAAGGCGTACCTGATCCTCATTTTCAACCTGGTCGCTGACGTTCTTTACGCCCTCTCCCTGACTAGGTTTCCAATCTCTATATAACATTACATGTAGTTAAGGCGTACCTGATCCTCATTTTCAACCTGGTCGCTGACGTTCTTCACGCCCTCTCCCTGACTAGGTTTCCCATCTCTATATAACATCACATGTAGTTAAGGCGTACCTGATCCTCATTTTCAACCTGGTCGCTGACGTTCTTCACGCCCTCTCCCTGACTAGGTTTCCCATCTCTATATAACATTACATGTAGTTAAGGCGTACCTGATCCTCATTTTCAACCTGGTCGCTGACGTTCTTCACGCCCTCTCCCGGACTAGGTTTCCCATCTCTATATAACATTACATGTAGTTAAGGCGTACCTGATCCTCATTTTCAACCTGGTCGCTGACGTTCTTCACGCCCTCTCCCGGACTAGGTTTCCCATCTCTATATAACATTACATGTAGTTAAGGCGTACCTGATCCTCATTTTCAACCTGGTCGCTGACGTTCTTCACGCCCTCTCCCTGACTAGGTTTCCCATCTCTATATAACATTACATGTAGTTAAGGCGTACCTGATCCTCATTTTCAACCTGGTAGCTGACGTTCTTCACGCCCTCTCCCGGACTAGGTTTCCCATCTCTGTATAACATTACATGTAGTTAAGGCGTACCTGATCCTCATTTTCAACCTGGTCGCTGACGTTCTTCACGCCCTCTCCCTGACTAGGTTTCCCATCTCTATATAACATTACATGTAGTTCAGGCGTACCTGATCCTCATTTTCAATCTGGTCGCTGTTGTTTTTTACGCCCTCTCCCTGACTAGGTTTCCCATCTCTATATAACATTACATGTAGTTAAGGCATACCTGATCCTCATTTTCAATCTGGTCGCTGTTGTTCTTCACGCCCTCTCCCTGACTAGGTATCCCATCTCTATATAACATTACATGTAGTTAAGACGTACCTGATCCTCATTTTCAATCTGGTCGCTGACGTTCTTCACGCCCTCTCCCGGACTAGGTTTCCCATCTCTATATAACATTACATGTAGTTAAGGCGTACCTGATCCTCATTTTCAATCTGGTCGCTGTTGTTTTTTACGCCCTCTCCCTGACTAGGTTTCCCATCTCTATATAACATTACATGTAGTTAAGGCGTACCTGATCCTGATTTTCGACCTGGTCGCTGACGTTCTTCACGCCCTCTCCCTGACTAGGTTTCCCATCTCTATATAACATTACATGTAGTTAAGGCGTACCTGATCCTCATTTTCAACCTGGTCGCTGACGTTCTTCACGCCCTCTCCCTGACTAGGTTTCCCATCTCTATATAACATTACATGTAGTTAAGGCGTACCTGATCCTCATTTTCAACCTGGTCGCTGACGTTCTTCACGCCCTCTCCCGGACTAGGTTTCCCATCTCTATATAACATCACATGTAGTTAAGGCGTACCTGATCCTCATTTTCAACCTGGTCGCTGACGTTCTTCACGCCCTCTCCCTGACTAGGTTTCCCATCTCTATATAACATTACATGTAGTTAAGGCGTACCTGATCCTCATTTTCAATCTGGTCGCTGTTGTTTTTTACGCCCTCTCCCTCCCCCAGTCCCGCCTCCTCCATGTCACAGAACTCTGTGGCCCCTTCCCCCGACATCTCGTCTGATAGCTCTGGAGGGATACAGAAACCCTGGAAATAGGAAACACAACCAATTAAGTCACAGAACTCCGAGGTCCATTCCCTTGACATCTCGCCTGACAGCTCTGGGGGTATACAGAAGCCTTGAAACACGATTTACATAGCCCCCTAGCTTCATAGTTCATCTAGAGCACATTACATATCATTAATGGGTACTTATTGATAAAGATATTTAGGAAAATTTAAGTACTTTCTTAAACTCACAAAACTCCTAAAGTTTTGGCTTTTAATTCATATTTCCAATTAAAGTGAAATATGTTACATGATAAAAATACTCCTGTTTTAGTACTGTTTTGTTTGGTTACAGAGAACCCACATCTCATTGCAACAGAGCCCTATACAAAAACAACAGAGCCCTAAGCAACATGTAAAATGACCATTATACGAATTAACAAATGGGCAAGTAATTTCCCGTTATTACAACAACAATCACCTTTGTTGCCAAGTCCGTAAACACTCCCAGCAGAACCGAGAGCAGCTTTCCCATGGTCCTCTGTGTTGCCAGGTTACCAACAAGATGGTGGTGCATGATGCCCTGATACTGACTCAGAAGGGGCAAGGCTCGACGTAAAGAATCCAACATGGCCGACGATGCGCAAGAACTGGGCTCTGACAAGATACTCTTTAACAGCTTCCTGAGCGTGTAATAGGCATGTTCCGGTCTAACGATTATTTAGTGACCTGTGGCCCCTGCTCTCTAACCAGAAGTTGTAAGCAGAAACAGTGACAATCCCATGATTACTTCTTTTGTGCACTTCGTCCAATGTGTGTGCATGTGTCAGTGGGTGTTTTACACTTTAAGCACTGGGCAGAATTCCGGTCAAACAATTATTTAGTGACTTGTGGCCTCCTGCATTCCCACCAGACGTGCCAAGCCCAAGATATATTTGTGTGTGCATGCATTAGTTTATACTTAAAACACCTAATTGCACAGAAGACATTCTTGGGTAAAAGAGAAGAAATCCATTCTTATTTGTCAACATTGCTGGTACGTCCTGATACATTATCTAACATATGTGAAATTATACAATACAGGTTCTGCACAGTCTGTCAAGTTTTGAAATTTAATGGGTCTGTGTTTGCGCTCACCAAGAACCAGGAGCGCATTAAATTTGACATTCATGACAATATCGACAGTGTCATCAACGAGTACCGTGCCAATCGCCAGAAGCAGAAATAAACACCATCAACAGTGCTAGTAGCATAATGAACTATCGTGCCGTTTACCGGAAATAAACGGTCTTTGCATGATATGCGGAAACACCATGAAATGCCAAGAACAGTCAAGTAAGAAACATTAAAAGATTGGATACACTAGAACTTAAAGATAAATATAGCCCTCTGTCACCGAACACATTCTGCCTAAACATATTGTCAATTATAGTAAGTTTGACATTCTTAATCTTTTATCATTATAACCTTCTTTTAATTATCTATGCTGTAGATTATTGATGATTTACATTTCATGTCTAAAAATGTGTGACTGCAAACTTGCATTGACCATATTTGTCCATATATTTCCATGCTTATATCTATAATACTGATATTAATGTTAATGTTGTTGTTTTATATATGTGTAATTTTTGTTGTTTGCTTTACATTTGACTATGATATAGCTTTAAACACTCAGTTGGTAATCTATTTTAAGAACAAAGTTTTCCGCAACATTGACTCTGCAATCTATTTTTAGACAGGGTTTTTTCCAAAACAAGTTTACTGCGATTATCAGTATTCAGCCATTCAAATAGTAATCTATTTTTAGACAGGGTATTTCCATAACAATTGCATTGCAGTCAGTACTACAGTCTTTCAGGTAGCCTTTGAAAACTGCTAATATGGTATGAAAATGCTCAATAAAAAGAAGCATTTGAAGAGTAAAAAAATTATTATAGATTTATTTTACTATGAAATATAAATAACTCCTGTATGAGGAGCTATTAACATTAACAATTCACATCTGTTGTGTTTTATCTCTCTCAAGTATATGATATAACTCTTAGAATTGCCTAAACTACATAATAAACTACATTCTATAACACATTAAATAAGAAACTGAGAATAATTTGCAAAAAAAAACAGCAAGCTATACATTATTATAGTTCACTAATTTGATGTTTTGTTCAATCACTATTCAGGACACAGGTGTAAAGAAAAAGATGATACATTGCGTACATTGTTTTATCTTGTATATGCGAATCAAAAGTCAATTGATGAAAATGTTGTTAATTGGGTTTTATAATTGTATGACTTACCATATGAAAACTTCTAGCGTTTACAATAATGGTTGACATAAAAATTGTTTCTTACAACTGTCGTGGCCTTAACGATTGTAAAAAACGAAGAGATGTACTCAGTTATTTAAAAAAACAAAATGCACATATTTATTGTCTACAGGATTGTCATTTTACCCCATCTATGGAAAAGCACATTTATATGCAGTGGGATGGTGACTGTTACTTTAGTCATGGTAATTCCAACTCTAGAGGAGTGTGTATTTTGTTAAAAAAACATATATCAGTAACGGTCCATACCACTGAGAAGGATCAGCATGGCAATTATTTACTGTTAGATTTAACATTCGATTCAAAACGATTTACTGTCTGTAACCTGTATGGGCCTAATAATGATACACCAATGTTTTACAAAGATCTATTTTTGAAAATAGACTCTTTAGGTAATGAAAGATATATAATATGTGGAGACTACAATCTTGTACTCGACCCCAAAATAGACTATGTTAATTATAGAAACCTAGATAATAACAAAAACTCAAGGAATCTGTTATCTTCTTTCATTAAAGATAGGGGCTTAATAGATACTTTTAGACTAATGAATGGTAATTTAAACCAATACACTTGGAGAAAACCTAACTCTCTACAGCAAGGTAGGCTGGACTTCTTCCTCGTCTCTAACAATCTTTTACAACACTTAAGAGAATCTGACATTAAAGCAAGCTACAAATCTGATCATTCAGTTATAACCTTAGAATTGAATCTTTGCGAAGTAATCCATGGTAAGGGACTTTGGAAGTTCAACAACTCTTTATTATTTGATGAAGAATATCTTAAGTGCATAAAACTAAAAATAGAAGAAGTTAAACAACAGTATTGCTTACCTGTTTACAATACTGAATTATTGAATACCATTGATAATAATATGATTCAATTCACTATTAATGACCAATTATTCTTGGAAACTTTATTAATGGAAATTAGAGGCAAAACAATCTCTTACTCCTCTTACAAATCCAAACAAATGAAAGACAGAGAATATATTCTTATAAAAAAAATTGAATTACTAGAAAAAGATGTTAAGGAAACAAACATTGTAGAATTAAACTCATTAAAAGAAGAACTTTCAAAAATGCGTGACATAAAAATGAAGGGATCATTTATAAGATCAAAAGCAAAATGGATCGATGAAGGTGAAAAACCCACAAAATACTTTTGCAATTTAGAAAACCAACATTCAGCCAGTAAAACCATACCTTATATTATAAACGATGATGGTCAGAATGTATACGATCAAAAAAATATTTTAACGGAAGCCGCAAAATATTATAAAACTTTATATGCTAAGACTACTTCAAATGAAAAAAAAAACAATACTGATATTTTTTATGACCTTGACGGAATGCAAACAGTTAAACTAAGCTATGACCAATCTCAAGCATTAGAAGGATTGTCGACAATGGAAGAAATTTCAGCTACCTTGAAAAACATGAAGCACGATAAGAGCCCAGGCTCAGACGGTTATACAACTGAATTTTTCAAAGTATTCTGGAATGATCTGAAGTGTTTTATTTTAAGAAGTCTGAATCATGCTTTTATTTCTGGATCTTTGTCAATCACTCAAAAACAAGGAATCATAACCTGTATTCCAAAAGATAGTAAACCAAGGCACTTTTTTAAGAACCTTAGACCTTTAACACTTTTAAATGTTGTATATAAGATAGCATCAGGTACAATTGCAAACAGATTGAAAACAGTCCTTGACACGCTCATTTCAAAAGATCAAACCGGTTTTATAAAAGGTCGATATATTGGTGAAAATACAAGACTTATATATGATATCATGAAATATACGGAGGATAATAAAATACCAGGACTTCTAATGACTCTAGACTTCGAAAAGGCCTTCGATACACTAGCATTTAACTTCATTGAGAAAACTCTAGAATATTTTAATTTTGGTATTATGTTCAGAAAATGGATTTCTCTTTTTCTTTACAACACCATGACAGCTGTACAGATCAATGGGTATCTATCAGAATTCATTAAAATAGAAAGAGGTTGCCGTCAAGGTGACCCAATAAGTTCTTATATTTTTATTCTATGTGCGGAAATTTTAGCAATTAACATAAGGAATTCAAAACAAATTAAAGGAATTAAAATTGAAAATATAGAATACAAAATTTCCCAATTTGCGGATGACACATCTTTATTACTAGACGGTTCAGAAAATTCATTAAATGCTACAATTGATTTATTACAAGTTTTTGCACTAGAATCCGGACTTAAAATTAATTACGATAAAACAAATTTGATATGGATAGGTTCTAACAAATACAGTGCACAATCAATAAAAACTAAGTACAAACTAGTGTGGGGCACAACCAGTTTTAAAGTGCTAGGCATTTTATTTGATATTAATCTAGAAAAAATGGTTGATCTCAATTTTTCAAACAAGTTAATCAAAGTACAAAATATGATACAATTTTGGAGTAAAAGAAACCTCACACCATTAGGAAAAATAACTGTGGTAAAATCCTTGTTACTTCCCCTGTTTACACATCTGTTTATAGCCCTCCCCAGTCCTGGGACAAATATATTAAAGCAAATACATAACAGCTTTTGTAACTTCATCTGGAATGGCCCACTAAAAATTAAACACACTATTCTCATTAAACCATATGAGGAAGGAGGACTTAACATGATAGATATTTACTCATTTGAAAAAAGCATGAAATTGACATGGATAAAGAAAATTGTAACATGTACAGGTAAATGTTTTCAGCTAGTTTATTCCATGTTTGATGTTAAAAAAATGATTAATATGGGGACAGCTTATGTTGAGAAAATTGTGAATAAAATAGGAAACCACTTTTGGAAGGATGTTCTTAGATATTATATTATGTACATTGATAAACTAAACATTTGTAAATTTGATGATGTATTGAATATGCCATTGTTCTATAATACCAATTTTAAAATTGGTTTGAACTGCATTTATGAAAATAATATGTATGAAAGAGGAATACGATTTGTTAGAGACATAATGTGTATATCAAAGCAAGACATTGAGGTTTATACTGGTAAAGCCCTCAATTTTTTATTTTATGAAGGTCTTAAAAGATCTGTATCACAGTTCATTAGAAACTCTAGATTTGATACAACATATGTACCAAATAGTAACAGCGTTTTTATTTCATTCTATTTAAGTGAACTCGTTTTCATGCAAAAACATAAAGCAGTATATGACAAATTTATCTCAAATAATGACAAACCTTCCAGTCAATGCAAATGGAACGAAATGTATAACAATATAGATTGGAAATATGCATACAGTTTTGTTTTTAAATTATCCAGAGATACATATTTACATTTTTACAATGGTTACAAACTAGAATTGTACATAGAATTTTAGGAACGAAATCTCTGTTACAAAAAATGAAAATTGTAACTGATAATTTATGTTGCTTTTGTAACAAATATGAAGAAACTTTAACTCATCTCTTTTGGGACTGTGAACATGTCCAATCTTTAATTAATAATATTAAAAATGAATTGAATACAAACCAGTTTGACTTACCTACACTGACTTGTCAAGACATGCTATTTGGAATGTGCAACAAAAAAATGGACCATATTAATATTTTATTTTTGGAAGTGAAGAGATATATTTTTATGTGTCAAAAATCTTGCAAAATTCCTACTATTTCAGGGTTAAAGAAAAGTCTAAAACTAGCTTGGGAAATTCAAAAACATACACTGTGCAAAAACCCAGAACTTCGATTATCTAACTGGTCAGTTGTAAGACTTTTAATGCAATAAAACCCAATATACAAGCATGTACATCCACACTATCATGATCCTTTTGTACATTCAAATAACCATACTGACATTACACTGTGTCCTATTCACTTTCTTCCATGTTTTGTATCAAAAATTTCTGTTTAAAAGTAAAATACATGATTACTTACCCCCAAAAAGGTGTGCAATATTATATAGAAGATATACATGTTTACATCTAAAAATTTATATAGCATGTATGTTCAATTTAGTATTCTGTAAAATGTTTTTGATATATAAAATTGTATGTATAGTATGCATGTATGGATGTTTACAACTTTATTTATATGCAGCTTTACAATATATGTACATTACAACTTTTAACTACTCTATATATAGCATGAATGTGTGTATAATATACTATGAAGAAAATAAAATTGTGCACACTAAAAAAAAAAAAAAAAAAAAACTGTTTTGAAATTTATAAAAATTCACAAAGTACAAATTTGCTCTCAGATACGTATTTTTTAGCCACTTAAAAATCTAACCAACTGCTTTTAGTTTTCAGTTTCATTTCAGTTGTGTGTACATTTTGAGCATTTTTGTTTTACTGTCACCAGTTAAACATGTACTTTCATCAGTAAATGCCATGCGTAAATCGCAACTTACTCAAGTGCATGCTTCTTTTTGTAGGGATATTTTACCATTTATCTTTTACTTTAAAAACTGAAACACTTCTATTTTGCAATTTATACAACTGTATTTCTTTCTGTGTCTAAACAAACCATGTTGACATGTTTTTATTGAATATCTGTTATTATTAGCCCTGATGACATTGATGCGTTTTGAGTGTATTTGCAATTTGTATCGATCAGTATCTATAAAAGTCTATTTAAATTTCAGGTGTTTGGTTTGCTATTCTTTGGTCTGTTTGAATTGTGTTAGTTATATGTGGAATTTTATTCTAAACTTGCATTTGTGTATCTTTTGTTTATACTGCCTACATTTGAAGTTTTAGGGTCATTCTTAGCCCTCTAGGTGTCAGAATCAGTAGAATGTAAAATAAAATGCTCCAAGTAAAACCAGGAAAAGGAAGTCAGGGGTTAATAACTGCATATCTCCTGCAAACGACTTCACGAGATTAAATCAGAATCTGAAAGGAAATGTAAATTGGCATGAGAAAGCTGTTGTTAACTCATTGAAGCTTACTCACAGATCCATTAACACATTGTTCTTTAACATCTCGTTGGCACAATGAAATCAGTGATACTCTGACCCTAGCAGTTGAAAACAATGTGCACAACTTAAGCGGAAAGCATTTAAGCGTTTTATGGTACAACAAAAAATAATCAAGTTTGAAACACATTAGTAGAATATGATCTGTCTAAAAACAATGTCACAATGTTTAAATGGTATTTCTGTTATTTTGGTCACGGTGACATTTCAGCTCACCTGAGCACTTTTCACCGAATCACAAAGTGCCCAGGATGTGAGCTATTGTGGTCAGTCTCTGTCCAGTGTCAGGCGTCCTTTGTTTGTCATGTGTTGTCAATTTACTTCAAACAATTTCTTCTCTGAAACCACTTGGTGGATTTTAACAAAACTTGGCTGTTCCTGGGGTGGTCCTTTATCATATTCCTACAATTCGGTGGAATATCTGTACAACTCTGGTTGCCATGATAACCAAAAGCTTTGAAAAATAACAAACTTAAAAAATCTTCTTTTTAGAAGCCACTGGCTGGATTTTAAAGAAATTTCATGGAAATGTTACTTGGGTGACACCCCACCAATTTCCTTCAAATAACTTTGATTTGTTAGAAAACATGGCCACCGGGGTGTGTAAAAGTTTGCATAGGCAGGGGTTTACTTAAGCGGACGCCCGCTTGCCCGTGCCGGGTTAAAAATCGACGCAGGCAAATGATTTTTCAAAGGAGCTAGCCCGCCGCGCAAGTCACTTGTCGTAGTGATATCTTTCCGATTTTTTCTTTTTCGATTATTTTATTTTCTTTGAGCTAATATCGATGTCTCACAGCTTTACGTAAAACTGATTGTGATTGGTCGTTTGCGTGGTAAAAGCCAATCAAACCACTCGGAACAGGTTTTATTTGGCAGTTTCTCCAAAATGGAGGACGGCAACAGTCCGAAGTTATCTTCCTTCTTCTTCTTCTTCCGTTCATGTACAAGATCCCGCTCTGGGGCATAGTCGTACAGTGGTGTATGATACAAGGTAGATGTGAGGCGCGCATATGTACAGGCTCAGCAGAAGGTTAAAAACAGTCTTCCTCGTTCTACTATGCGGTTGCCAGCGCCCCCTTGAAACCCTCCAGGGTGTTGGCTGTGACGGCATGCTCAGAGAGTCCGTTCCATAGTATGATGCCCGAAGGGAAGAAGGAGTGCCGGTACACATCTACTCTGCAGGATAGTTGTAAATATCTGCAAGAGTGACCTCGTGTTCTTGTTGTGATAGGTCGGAAGAGTGTCAGTGGTTTCGGTATATCAATCATGCTTCAAAAGTGTTTTCTGTTTTTAATACAGTAAATCAATAAAACAAGCAAAATCAATCAAAGAAACAGTCATTCGAAAACGAAAGAATGAGAAAGAAACAAGAAAACGCATTTTCCAGACCTCGTTGTCAAATGAATTTCAGTGGCTCGAATACGAGAACGAATGCATGCGTTGCAAGGTGTGTCGAAAATTTAAAAGTGTAGCAAGCTTTGTAACAGGATCAAACTTCTAAAGAAAATATTCTGTTAAGGCCCACGAGGACTCTCAATCCCATTTGGTGAATGTAAGAAAGGAACAGGCTAAGAATATGAAGATAGTTTGGAGCTTGCAAAGCAGGCATATGAAGAGTTTGTCACTAAATTAAACTGTGACAGTGACAAACTCTTCATAGGCCTGCTTTGCAATCAGGCCCCCCCCCCCCCCCGGCTTAAAATATGAAGAAAAACTTGTAGCCAAATAGCAATTTCTTTAGTCGAATGTTAAAAGAATTGTTTCAGTTTGTATCCTTTGGCTAATTTGGAGATTGGCAGAGTGACCCCTGATCTGTTGATGACCATGACATATGATATCTTGATATGATCACCAGAAAAAAAACAAAGTTGTGAATTGTTTATGTTTATAGATTTTATTTCTGTCGATAGCTTTTATTCATAATAAAAGTCATTAAGTTTCATACATGTTTGCTAATAACACATTTGAATGCTTTATGTATCAAAACATTGACTTAAAGATGAGGCAATCTTTTTTCACTGGGAGCAAGTAGATGTTCAAAGTAACTTGCCCACTGGACAATGAAGGTCCAATCCTTAGGTAAACCCCTGTGCATAGGCTATCTTCTTGTTGAAAACCACTTGCTGGATTTTAAAATAAGTCCACAGCAATGTTTCTTCGGTTCCCTTCTACCAAATTCCCGCAAATAATTTTGATGCATTAAAAATAGGGATAGGACGGAATATTCGAATATCGGATAATATACGAATATAAAAAAACGAATACGGATATTCGATTTTCTAATTTATTTAAAGAACAAAATTTCTATTAAAAATTATGTTTTTTTTCCAGTTTGATTGCAAAGTTAACATGAATTCCAGTCGTATTTCTGCCTAGCAGGTGGGTGGGGTCCCTGTTACGTTTTTACAACACATGCCAAACATGTCCAATTAACAACAATTGATAATTGGCAGTGGGGCCACGTCTTTACAAGGGCCGCAAATTAACGGTTTGTAGGAGGCGCGAATATTAAGCATTGTGTCCACAAATAACAAAACTGGGCCATGTTGTGATAACGGTTTCACAGTTTGCACAAGGCGTACATTGTTGTTTATTAACCTTAAGTGACATCTAGACGGTTAACTTGTTTACAGTAAATTACAATTACTCTCTAAGTAAACCAATCAAAATGAATCCATTATCAGCCAATCAATTTCTTTAACAAAATTAGCATGATCTGGTCAATCTTTATAGACGTCACTTGTAAATTATTCTCCAGTATATCAACACCGTATATTATACAAGAGTCTTGATTAATAAACAATGCCACCATCATTTGCTTGGAAGTACTTTACGGTGTCAAACCCAGGCAACAGGTAATGAGAAAGTTGTTAATTAATTAATTATCAATACATTTAACAATATCTTACATTTCTTTATATTTGAATAACACTCACAAAGTTATATCGCTCATTTACCACTAAAACGAGGTAAAACAACTACGTATAGGATACATATTTTGGACAGGTAAATATTCTGACAGAGTGCTGTATATGGTAGTATTTACAAAACGAATATTCGAATATATTCGAATACCTAAAACAAATATTTGAATATTGATTTCAGTTAGGTGCCATCCCTAATTAAAAACCATGACCAACAGGGGTTGGGGATTTTCAAACGTATATCGTCATATAGGCAACTTTCAAAACCATGACCGACAGGGGTTGGGGATTTGCAAACGTATATTGTCATATAGGCAACTTTCAAAACCATGGCTGACAGGGGTTGGGGATTTGCAAACGTATATTGTCATATAGGCAACTTTCAAAACCATGGCTGACAGGGGTTCGGGATTTGCAAACGTATATTGTCATATAGGCAACTTTCAAAACCATTGCTGACAGGGGTTGGGGATTTGCAAACGTATATTGTCATATAGGCAACAGGGCAACTTTCACAGTCTTCTTGCCAGAAACCACTTTTTGCATTTCAAAATAATTTCACAGAAATGTTTCTTAGGTGACCCTTTATCAAATCCTTTTAAATTCATGTTGATTTGTAAAAAACATGACCACCAGGGAGTAAGGGTATCACGTTTACAGATTTTTCTAAACGTTTAAACGAAATGAAATAAACGAAACGTTACCGTTTAAACGGTATCCCTATGTCCGTTTTAAAAGCATCAGTGCCATCGCATTTCCAAACTGAAAGTAGTAATTATTTCCGGAAGTTATATTCAGTGCATATCCCATTCGCGCAATGACGTCATATTAAAACCAACTGTTCTCGTCGTTGTCGAACCATTGGGTTACACTTTGTCTACTTACATGCCGTAATATTTTGTAACAAATATCGAACCCACATTTTTTCAATAAGAGTAAACCGGTTTTATTCGTTAGCAGAGTTGGTGAGTTGAATTCGTAATACAGATTGCATAAATGAGGACGTAAAAAGCTCTGGATAAAAAAAGACAAAAAAAACAACAACACGTATTTATTGCATTTGAAAACGTATAGATCTGTATTGCATTTAACTATATTCTATTTCTGTGTTTTCCGTTTATATTGTACCAGAATTGCCATGCTGTGCTGTTAAGTTCATGTTTCAAACGTTTAATCCTTGCGAGTGAGATACTGATTTCGTTATAGAAAGCGATACATATTGATAAATAAACCTGTTGAACCCGTTCGATGTTGAGTTATGTATAAACTCAATTAAACCGGTAACCTATACAGACTTTACGGAATTTATTTGTAATTACTAGTAGGATACTAAGGATATTAGCGCGATAAGCCAAAAATTGACAACGCTTCAATCGTTGAATATTGACATTTATGGTGCAGGGTAAAATTTTACTAAGCTACTTACGCAATTCCTAAACTTTCAACCGTATTTTAAATTCAGTGAAGACTATTCAGTTTATTAATACTTTGATAAATTTTATGTTTTCGAGCGAAGTCATAGCATATTTATACATTCCAAGAAATTATTAACTTGCATCAATCTGTTATATTTAAAACTCAATTACTTTAAAATGTGTGCGTAAGTCTACGACTAGCGTTAGTAGTTTAGTAAAATGGTACCCTGACCATTTTATTTAAGTGTTTATATTTGAAATACTGAGACAAACAATAAAATTTTCAATGTTTTACTTAACAAGATGTACATCAAAACGAGTATCTGTTCATTAAATTGGCTGCATCAGGAATGAACTCGCTGGCGTGGTTTGCGTACCCGTCGTCCCGTAAAGGTTTACTCACTAGATTTGTGGAGGAACACCAGTTTGTCCACTGATGAAGAGTCTAGGGACGCCCTAAGCTTAGTAACGGTAGCTCCAGCAACGGAAAACACTCGCTCCAATGGTACGGAAGTTGCTGGCACACCGGTCAATTTTCTCGCAAGAACTGCAAGTCGGGGATAGGTGTCCATGTTCAATTTCCACCACAGAAATGGACTTTGACTTAATGGGACAGCTTTATCACACAGATAACGCTCAAGTTCTTCGGCACCATTTGACGGTGTAGCACTGGTTGTTGCCTGGAAATATCCACCTAACAAAAATGCCATGTCATCTTGGTCAAGTTTCGATCGCTTGCTTGGCCCTGGTTGAGAGATTATATTTGGGCTATCGGCGGTTGGTTGAGACATCGGTAACTGTAAAGTGTCCACACGCTCAAGCACGCTCTCATGAACCAGTTTCCGCTGGGGCTCCGTCAGAAACGGCAGTGATCTGTACCTGGGGTCAAGAAAAGTGCATATGACCGGCAAGCTTGATGTGATTTCGTCACTGTCAATGTGATACCTTTTCACCAAATCAGAATGCACGTCTTTCTTGAATTTTGCAACAGCGGGAGTGTCTTGGTCATTCTCAGCGAGGTGGTGGTTTATTATACTGAAAAGTATCGGGTAAATACCACCGACGGTAGGGTACAGCTCTGAACACATTGTTCTCGTTGCAAAATATAGCGGTTTTAAAACCGGGACCAGACCCTCAATTATTTTCAGCTGGTCATCAGTTAGGTCAAGAGAACGCGCATCAGCGATTTTTGTTACGGCTGGGTCGTGCAAGACGGCATACACCGGTAGACGCTGTTCGAGAAGCCTTTCGAGCATGTCGTATGTTGAATTCCAACGTGTTTCACAGTCAATGATTAAGCTGTTTTCCTTGGACTTGGAGCCCATTTGCTTTTGTTTTTCTTCAAGTGCATTTGAGACGACAACGGATTTTCGGAAGTGTTTTACTAATCTTCTGCATGAAACCAATGCCTTTCGGATAGTCTCCGACTTCTCAAACCCACTGCGAATGGACAATTGTAGCGTGTGTCCAAAACAGCGTACGTGAGTCCACTGAAGTTGTTGTACGCACGCCACCATATTTGACGCATTGTCAGTTACAATAGCGGAAACATGCTCATCTTTTATGCCGAATTCCCGGGTTATCGATTTGATTTCCGCTGCTGTATTTTCTGCAGTGTGTCGCTCTTTGACAGCTCGAGTGGCCAACACTCTGTTGTGGTAATTCCAATCTGCAAACAGAAAATGGAATACATTAAACATCTTCTTACACGCTTAAATTAGCTTTTTTTTTACTTTATCATTTTTGGCATAATACTAAAGTCAACATTCAAATTTCACTAACGTGATGAGGTATTTTTTCCTACATCCAAATTGACAAACTCGTACATGACGTATATTTGTTTACTAAATCATTGCATCACTACAGTAAACTTAAAATATGTCCTATTTCATTATAAACATGCCGACGAATTAAATGTCAAATTTCAAATAATTAAATGATTAATGTACTGTAATGTACTGTGGGTTCCATAAACTGATTTGGTATGAAATTATGTTATTAAAAATATATCAATGCATTTATAGTTTGTGCTTACCTTCATCAATGAAGTGACAAGTTACTGTAATATAGCCCTCCGTTGCAAGGCTAGTCTAATGGTCCGATGTCAGTGCCACGCCAGTCTGCTTGGATAATACGTTTAGCAGTTCGCTTTTTTCCGACTCGTACATTTTTGTAACGTAAGTTGACACTGTGCTAGGGCCAGGCACGTCATACGACGGATTAAGCTCTCGACAAAAGTCAATGAAACCTTCTCCATTTACAATGGAAATAGGTCGGAGATCTCGCGCACACATGAGGGCTAATTTCTCTGTGCAAACTATCCATTTTTGCCGAGTCATCGTGGGTTTGGCAAAATCAGTCAGCTTCCGCTGCTGTTTCTCACTATCGTCTGCGGACGTTTTAGTTGCATCCAGTCGCACAGACTTGTGAACCATTTTTATGTGGTTCGCCATGGTCCCCGTACTTCCACCTTTGTACGACAACTCGGTTGCACACAAGTTACATTTAACCTTTTCTTTTCCGCATACTTCAATTTTAGTCAAAAAGTTCCAATACGGAGATTTTTTTCCGCGACCTGTCTCGTTCGCCATATCTCTAAAAATGAATGCCGATGAAGAAACGGCGGGAAAATTTCCTCGTGCACTTCGTGCCGACGCGCGTCGAATGTTCAAGACGATTCGGGGCATGCTCATGCAACAAATGGCGGGAAAATTTTCTCGTGCACTTCGTGCCGACGCGCGTTAAATATTCAAGACGTTTAGTCCGTACATGGTGTATTGTTATGTTTACGGTATTGTGAATAAGGGCCATCTGGCGCACGTGATACAAATACGAGTCTTTTTCAGCAGCTGTTAATAAGCTTTGCAACGTCGTAACGTAATGAACTAAAATGGATTCTGTTGATATTGACTGTCGTTTAAACGTTTACTGTTTTTGTAAACGTTTTTGAGCAAAACACGAAACGCGACCGTTTAAACGTTTAAACGTGATACCCTTACCATGGAGTTAGGAAGTTTGACCATATATGGCTGTATTGCAACTTTGACAATATTCTTTTCAGGAAACCACTGTTTGAATATCAAAATAATTTCACAGAAATGTTACTTGGGTGACCCTCTACCAAATTCCGTCAGATTATTTTGAGTTTTAGCTCACCTGAGCACAAAGTGCTTATGGTGAGCTTTTGTGATCGCCCGTAGTCCCTCGTCTGTGCGTGTGTCTGTCGTCAACTTTTTATTCAAACGACATCTCCTCCTAAACCAATTGGTAGATTTTTACCAAACTTCACAGGAACGATCATTGGGCGAGCCTCTTTCAAAGTTGTTCAAATCGTTATGGTCCACTACATATGTAGTTCACCGGAGCTAAAAATAGATTTTAAAAAGTGTAAACTTAAACAATCTTCTCTGAAACCGCAGGGCCCAGAGGTTTCATATTTGGTTTGTAACATCCTTTAGTGGTCCTTTACAAAGTTTGTTCAAATTACGCCCCTGGGGTCAAAACAGGGCACGCCCGGGGGTCACATGGTTAATAGAGAATGTATAGCAATATGACCTTAAGATCTTCTCTTCTGACACCACAAGGCACAGAGGTTTCATATTTGGTATGTAACATCCTATAGTGGTCCTCTAGAAAGATGGTTCAAATTATGCCCCTAGGGTTCAAACTGGTCACGCCCAGGGGGTCACATGGTTTATATAGACTTAAAAATGACTTTCAAAATCCTTTATGAAACGGCAAGGCCCACAGCTTTCCCATATGTAGTGCGTAGTGCTCATTGCATAGTTGTCTTCTCCAAAGATTGTTCAAATTATGCCCCTGGGGTCAAATCTATTTTGGCTCACTTTTATTCAGACGTCAGCAGAGTTATGGCCCTTTTTTTTAGCAAAAAATGACCTTTGTCGAACTTCTGCACATGTTACTCAAAAACTATACCTGCTACATTGATGAAACTTTATAAACATATTCATCACCATGTAAACTTGTGCACCTGGGTATTTTGGCGCAGTTTTTTCCGACCTCAGCAGAGTTTTGTGACAACCAGCTGAATGTGGGGGCATCCGTTTCTTACGGACACATGTCTAGTTACTTAAGTGGAATTTGACCTCAGAAGTTGTTTTGTTTAATTACCATTATAAAATCCCATATACCCATCCCTGCATAATTTTAATATACCATGCCGTTGGAAAGTAATATACCCAGAGGACCAAAATACATACAGCGCATGGGCCTAAAAGTAGCATCTTGTGTTTTCTGAGAAATCGGTATTAGCAAATAAGCGGTAGTCGCTTATTAAAATAAATTTAAAAATCTAAGTGGATGAGCTCTTGATTTGCCAATATTAAACTTTCGTTTACTATGTACGACTTAATTGTTCTTTGATTATCAGTATTTTTTGTTTGGTATAATAAAATTAATATCGCAGGCATATTGAGGGTATAGTAAATAGTGCTCGGCCTCGGTTGACATCTCTGGGTGCAATATATTTACTATACCCTTTAACTTCCTGTATATTACAATATCCACATGAATGCCTTCACTTGTAGAATACTCAGTTGATGTACGGAGGACAAATTGGTCAGCCAGCAACTCAAGTTCAGTAAGCAGCAGCAATGGAACTAGAGCCAGACACTGGACCTGTACCGACAGACCTCCCTCCTGCCTAGGTGGAAGTGACGGTGGTTGGGATAGTTGTCAAGTGGAGGATTGCAACCAAAAGTTTGGACAAGGTAAGATTACATTGATTTCATAGTTGCTGTCATGCTGTCCAATAAAATATGGTTGCAATTAACATTTTTATACCCTCACAAACCAAGTTCAGGGGGGTATATAGGAGTGAGCTTGTCGGTTAGTTTTCATGGTTTCTGAATGATAACTCAAGCAAGGCTTGACATATTCAAACAATTCTTGGTACACACAAGTGATGTTTGACTTTGGTTGTAAACTACTAAATTTTGACAGAGTTATGGTCCCTTTTTGACTTAAATTCCCTTAAAACATGGTTTCTGGACGATAACTCAAGAATTGCTTGACATATTCAAATAATTTTTGGTATGTAGCATCATAAAATACAGGTCAGGTTCGACTCTCGTTACAAAACACAGAATTTTGACAGAGTTATGGCCTCGTTTTGACTTAAATTCCCTAAAAACATGGTTTCAGAACTCATGAAAGGCTCAACATATTTAAATTATTTTTGGTACATAGGTGTAACACCATAAAATACAGGTCAGGTTCGACTTTTGTTGCAAACCACTAAATGTTGACAGAGTTATAGCTCATATTGAAATTAAATTTTTCCAAACACACTGTTAAACATTCACAAATTAAAGCATTCTCACGGTGTCCATTTCTTTCAAATGGATGCCATAGTTTTGTGACAAGGCCATATTATGGAGGTATATCCATCACTCATGTGACAATTCTAGTTTTAGCTCACCTGAGATTGAAGTGCGCTAGTGTGAGCTATTGTGGTCAGTCATGGTTTGTCGTCAGTTGTTTGTTGTCTGTCGTTTGTTATAAACCTTTGCCTGAAACAACTTCTCTGGAACCGCTGAACGGAAGTTGAAAAAACTGGTCGTATATGTTCAGTCTTCACAGAATTGCATAGGAATCGACATTTGATACTATGTGTTTTAAGACAATAATTCATTGTAATGCCTTTAGTAACTTGGTAAAATGAAAGCCAGTACCAAGCCAAATTGTGCATTCTATTGTCAAGTTCTAATCTAATAATTCTGAGTGAGTTGTTTGATGAAAATTACTTGTCTGCAAGTTCTTGTAATGAATTGAAGTACTTAGCACTCAATACCATGCCTTTTTGCGCATATAATAGGCATGTTCCAACGATTTTTTAGTGACTTGTGGCCTCCTTATTTAGTCACTTGTGGCCCTCTGCTTTCTTACCAGACATGTTTAAACAAAAATTGTGACAAGTCCATTAATTATTTTGTGTGTTTCATCCGTTGTGTGTGCGTGTGTCATTGAGTCAGTTAACACTTAACACAGGGCAGAATTCCAGACCAATGATTATTTAGTGACTTGTGGCTTACTTATTAAGTGACTAATGGGCTCCTGCTTTTCCACCAAACGTGTTTAAAAAAAAATTGTTTAAAGCCCAAGATGAATTTCGTCCGATGTTTGTGCCTATGTCAGTGTGTCAGTTAACATATTAAACCCTGGGCAGAATTCAACCAAATTACACAGAAATCTTCCTTGGGTAATAGAGAAAATCCATACAAGTAAATATTTTAATTGTCTACATTGATGGTAAGACCTGATATGTGATCTAACATATGCAAAATCATTCTGCACAGTGTAAAGTTATGAATTTTATATAAAAAACAATTCGCTCCTTGTAGTTATATTGACACTAAAAAACAAAAACGACTGCTTGTAGACAAACTTCAGTTTCACTTTGTACATTGTGAGCATTGTTGTTTTATTGTTGCCAGTTATACATACAGTTTATCTAGTCAACGCCATGCATTTGGAAATCGCAATTAACCCAAGCCCATGCTTGTTTTTGTAGCAATATTTTACCATTTATCTTTTACTAATATTAAGAAACAAAATCAAATGCTTTTATTATGCTATTTTTATAACTTTTTGTTCTGGGTAAAAAAAACAATGATGAAATGTTTAGATCGAATGTCCGTTATTATTGGCCAGGATGATTGATGAGGTTGAACTGAATTTTTAATTTGTATTGTATTTGTATTGATCAGTAGGCATAAACGTTAAGAGTCCAGAGTGCAAAATGCGATCATGATTTGATCCTTTACCATTTTCCTTCAATTTAAAGGAGTATCAGTAAAACTCGGGCAACCAAAAGCTTGAAAAACTAGCTAACTTTAAAAATAATTTAACAAAAATGTTCCTTGCCTTACTTGCTACCAAATTCCTTAAAATAATAAAATTCAGTTTTCTGCCGTTTTGTTCAGAATATAAGAAGTCACAAACTAGACAAAATAAAATTAAATGCTAGCAGATAAAAAAATAAAAGAAAAACAATTGTCAATTAAATTTTTAAGATAATTTCTTGAGAATAGATACATTAGAGTTTTGGCTACAAAATTGGAAGTTACATAGACCTAGTTTGAGGTTAGACATTCATTGTATGACACAGGGCTCTTGCCCTCAATCAACTTTTGTGACAACTCAGGATAGCAACCCAGGGCGACTTTGGCCCTCTTGTATTATGTTTGATTGTATTTTAACCTTGTATTGTTTAACGGTCATGAAAGCGTATAAATTCTGTTTGTTACTGGTTCAAATTATTCTTATCTTGATTGGTGTGTATAAGTATGCTAATGACACTACAGTTTTGAAGCGGAATAATAAAACAATTGTCAACATACAAAACCACAATAATAAATCCCTTAACACATAGCTCTGTAATAGATCTTTGGCACAGAGTAATCAGTGCGTCTTTGACCCTTTCAGTGGTAAACAAAGCCAAACAATGCTTTAAAACTGTCTATGATCCAACAAATTATTATTGAGTTTGAAAACACATTAGTATACACTACAATATTTTGTATAGCTTGACAACTGTGATAGCCCTCCCCAGCGAATTCCTTTGTGTAAAATTGTTCCGCTAAACTAGACAATAGATTTGTAATACCGTGGTATGTTCGTGAAATGTAAGTTACTTACAGGTTATGAATAAATGTGTTAGATTAAAAATTTACAGCTTTATAATTGGGACAAGTTAATGTAGTTCCTTTCCTGACTTTGAGATCAAAATCACCTTTCGCATTTTTGTGGGGAAAAAAAAAATA
This sequence comes from Congeria kusceri, assembly GCA_027627225.1. Classification (NCBI taxonomy): domain Eukaryota; kingdom Metazoa; phylum Mollusca; class Bivalvia; order Myida; family Dreissenidae; genus Congeria; species Congeria kusceri. Next base: position 387,434 of record JAPFQT010000120.1, on the reverse strand, counting down.
TTGTCTCAAAATCATACATAAAATGCAGTCCTTAAGTTTAAATATTTTCTCAAGGATATTTAAGAAGACTGGCCATGGTATCATATCCCTTCTAAATGGCAATTTAAATTACTTGCTCTTACATACGCTATGAAAAAAATATCCGACTTAGAGCACAGTTCACTTTACTGTATGGAAAACAACTGACAAAGACCCATATAATAACAAAAGACCAGATTTATTGTTCATAGCGTATGTATGTATACACGGGCCTGCCAGTGCCTGTATGGGCACCGCCCAAAACCATGACGATAAATGTACATCAGTCGGTGCCTTTCCAGGCTGCAACATGTTTGCCGTTGAAATTTTAGCGGCTACCCGCCGTTGACCGGACAGGAATTTAGGAATTTAGTTATTTTTATGCCCCCGGCATCTTGATGCAGGAGGCATATAGTGATTGTCCTGTCCGGCCATCCATCCTTCCGTCCGTCTGTCATTTCGTCCATCCGTGACAAGGTTAAGTAGATTTTACTGTTTCGTCTAGCATCCAAACCGCTTACTACAACACTTAGGTACTTACACAGTTGTTACTTATGACCACCTCCTATCCAACCATATCCCCCAGCCTCACTTTGACATTGAACTTATTTCACTTATAAAAACTTATTCATAAGCGTCGTTTCGTGGTTAACTAGATTTTGCCGTTTGGTCTAGCACCAACACCGCTTACTACAACACTTGGATATCTAGACAGTTATTACTTATGACCATTCCCAATCCACCCATTTCACCCAACCTCGCTTTGACCTTGCTACAACACTTGGATACTTACACAGTTGTTGTTTATGACCATCCCTGATCCACCCATATCACCCAACCTCACATTGACCTTGATCTAATTTGGACTTACAATAATTCAGAAGTGCCATTTCATGGTTAATTAAATTTTACCGTTTCATTTAGCACCAACACCGCTTTCTACAAGACTATGATATTTACACATTTGTTACTTATGACCGTTGACAATCCACCCATATCACCCAACCTCACTTTGACCTTGACCTAATTTGAACTTAGTAATGGGCTATCCGAGGCCAACCGGGGGCACGTGTTTTGGTCAAACACATCTTGTTTTTCCATTTATTTGTGTTTGTACACACGTGATGACCACATCGGCAATGAATCTTGCATTTAGCGATATTTCAAGGACTCTGATCATTCGCGTGCAGGTTAAGAACAGATATTATGCCAAAAAGCTATGTGTCTTCCTCCAAAAGTATACTTCAATAATATATCATATATTTTGATTGGTAATATACCATCGGTTATATATGGAATACCATTTTTGTTTGCAATAGACAATAAGGACTCACCTTCTTTTACATAAATAAATGCAGTGACTTTTTAACATGTTTATTTAGTACGAAACAGTTCATGGCACTAAAATCCTGCTATTTGACTCTACATCGTCATGACTTTTAACAGAACCTCCGGTAGTAAAAAATATTGTGGGCACATACACCAGTGAACTAAATTGTGAGTGTATATAATCGAAAATGTAGGATAAAATAATGAAGGTTAAACTGTGGTCATATCATAACAATAACATTGTGTATTTGTTTCTGAATTCAGTTTAAGATCGTAGTTTGTTGCAAATTTCGTTATAGAAAAAAAATCACCAGTGGGCAGCAACGAGTGAAAATGTATGTAGTCTATGACAACAAACAAATATAAAACAACTTTGCACTGAATTAAAAAAGTTCTTCTTATTTACTTGTCTATTAAGCAAAACACTCCACCTACCGACACTCTTTATATTTTATTTCCTGATGGGGAGCATCAGAAAGGCACATGCCATTCGGCACTCAGTCTTTGCTAAATACCTGTTTTTATAAAAAGAAAACAAAAACGTTTTTGCAATGCCATGCGAGCACTTTACTAGTGAGTAGTACAGCCATGACAAATATACAATTAGGACAAAAATGAACATGTAGGTAAAATATTCAAGATGTATGCATCAAATGTCTCTTATTGTAAACTGACTGATCAGGATAAAACAGAGACAGTGAACGCTGGAAACCTGTGTCCATTTGTCAGGACCTGAATGTTGGTGCTTATTCAATAAAACTGTATGCACATCTTTAATATGTAATTAGTAATAAACTACACATATTTTCTGTAACCTTCAATACATGTTCGATGTGTATTACATGAGAACGTCTTCTAGAATGACTAGACAAAAAATCTTTCAAAATTTCCTTGTGCAATAACCAACCAATAGAAATCTCCGACTATATCACGTAAGACAACAATTCCACGCTATATATACTTACAAAACGCATGAAATAAATTTTCTTTCATTTATCCATTGAAAACAGTCTCTTACTTTATGTCATGTTGTTCTAAGATTTTGTATTACTTTTTTCGCTAGTGGAGTTTATTGATTTATATCTTTATGAAAACTGATTACGTATATAATAAAATAAAAACACAAAGAACCAAGTTATCGTTGTTAAACTACCCAATAAACAACGCAAAAAGCAGTCCCAATTCTGAGCAAAGCACAGTAAAAATTAGTTCCAATTGCAATTGCAAAAATATATGACAAATTATGTTAGAATCAAAATCATTTTCGCATTATCATTGTTTATCGGCCAATCAACAACTATTTGTTATCCTGATGCGAGGCTCATGGTTTAATTCCTACACATTAGAACTCCAAATCGTTGTCTATTGGCCGATAAACTACGATGAATTAAAAATTATTTCTTAATTAATACATGGTCGTGTTACTTTAATACTGTGAATGTGCCACTGAAAATGGCAAGCGTTTTTATAAAGTTAAACAACATTTCAGCATTTTTTCTTTGATAGTTTAGTGTGTTTTAATAGTATAATGTATATGCTGTTCATTTGTGAGAAGTTATGCGTTACAGAAAATTACCGGACATAATACGCATACCATACTTTGATGGGAAATACATGTATATTCTGCATACCATGAAATGCTGAATGTGTAACATGCACAACTGATCATGTTTTTTCATCATCATTCAATTGAGATTAACATTACAACACTTGTATACAAAAGTAAAGATTTCACAGTTCTCTTTGCGCTTCGAAATTTTGAAATCGCTGTCAAACACCCATGCTTTTTATGCAGATGACCTAATGTTGTACATGTCAGCATATTGTGATAATTTTCGCTCTTTTCTAGCAGAACACAAGATTTGCATGAAATCCATGTGCAGTTAAACTTTAAATAGAATGAGTGGTTACGTTGCGTGAACATTAAAATTCGGATAGGCGTTTCGGATTTCTATTTTATTATACCCCCACAAACAAAGTTTAGGCGGGGTAAATAGAAGTGAGCTTGTCGGCCCGTCGGTCTGTTGGTTTTTGACTTAAATTCCCGAAAAACATGGACAATAACTCATGAAAGGTTTCACATATTTAAATTAATTTTGGTACATAGGTGTAACATCATAAAATACAGATGAAGTTCAACTCTGGTTACAAACCACTAAATGTTGACAGAGTTATGGCTCCTATCGAAATTAGATTTTTCGAAATAAACTGTTGACCATTCACAAATGTAAGCATTCTCTCTCTGTCCATTTCTTTCCAATGGATGCCATAGTTTTGTGTGAGGGTATATCCGTCACTCATGTGACAATTCTAGTTATGCACATTTTCACATGATTACAAACCAATATACTAGTATATTTAAAATGAAGACTTATGGTAGTAATATACCGATATTTGTTAAGTTTAACCTTAAGTTAAAAGAGTTCAAGTAGGATATTTAAGAAGATTCACCAGCGGTTAAACCCATTCAGAATGACAATTTCTGTACACTACTGATCAATATACTATATCATTTGGAATAACTCTTTGTTCAAACTATTGAAATGCTTTTCTATAGGTTGTTCTTCATGAGACACTCAAGACCTAAAGCATTCACGTCAAAATCCCAGTGGGCAATTCCAAAATGTCTTGCAATTACAAGATTTTAGGAGGAATCTTGAAGGGACTCCAGATGGTCCAATCGTAAAAACAAAAGAAAATTATAAAAAAATACACATTTCTGTCATAATTGTATAGAAAACATTTAAAAATTACACACTTATGTTTAATTTACCTAAAAAACTATGGATTTATATAGTTTTTTTATCTGTCAAATTATAACTTATTGAGTGATTTAAAAATAGCGCTGTATATGTTTAGGTTATTACGTGACAGTTTAGTCATGCATACAGTTTTATCATGTGTTTGTATTGGGGAAAGCGGCAGTATTTATAAATCAGGAATACCAGGTTCAAGGAAATTTATTGACGTAGCGGTCTAAGATCACTTTTGACCCAGATTTTCTTGCGATAATTATGCAGCGGGAAAATTGAATGCCAATAGAATATGGCGAATTGTCTAATTCTAGGGAATGCAAACTTTAAACAATGGTTTAACGTATATCAATAACTGTTGCATACCTTTGGGGATTAAACATTTACATAATTGTCTACATAAGCAGTTAAAATGAAGTTATCAACATATCTTCAACATATACTTTAGAACTGAGGCTAATTATGAATGTATTTTCTCATTGTATGCCATAAACAGAATGCTACATTCATTCACGTACATTGTAACAAAATAACTATTTAGTTTAGCCTACATTTATATAATCGGTATACGCTCTATAAATAGCAATTGTGCAATGTTCCCATTCATAAATCTCATCCACAGTGTTGCCGTTCCATGTAGCCCATTGATTCTAGCGAGTTCATCACATTTTAGAATCAGAAGTGTCATTCTAAAAATAGCGCGTGTAGCTAGCAACCGTTGTATATATACTCATGCATCAATAATAGCGTTCAGAAAGTCATAAACCTAAAAATATTAATAAATGTTGAATTTATATTTATAAACTTACTGTTAATTTGAATTAAAATTGTGGTTACGTTTTATTAACGATTATTTATAATTGCATCTTTCTATCATCTTCTCCAGTAGATTTATTTAATATATAAAAAAGATGCTACATTTTCTGTAGATAAAATGTTATGAAAGAAGATTCGGCATACTTGGAATTGTTATTCGCGTAGCATGAATACACAATTTGCAATACTAATTATACCCAGGAACCCCTAATATATCATAATAATTTCTACTGATTTAAAATCGTCAAAGTCTAATGAATTTTTATGGTTGCGTCATCAAAAATAAAGTCTGAACATTTCCAAAGTCGTCGAATGTTCCCTGACTTTTGCTTTTTATTGGGATGCACAGTATAAATGCTTATTTGACCTCAAATCGTTATTATATTAAATAACTAACATGTATGATATATTACTGGTACTATAAATAACTATATAGACTCGTCTGATACATAATAATTTTAATTCATTCCCGAAATTATTTTCTTACATTGTTAATTTGTTTAATTGACTTGTTAAATTCAAATAGCAATTATGTTAACCTATATTAGTTTGGTTATTCATATACCACTGGTGGAAACATGGAGCTATATGATTGGTTTATTCACAGCATAGATATTAATGATAATTTTATTTAATTTTTAAATTAATAAATTTATCTCAAATTTACTTTTGGGTCCGAGAAGTTTTCTTATAGTGTCATAAAAATCTGGGGTCCAATAAGTCTCCTAATATTGGTGGGGACCAAAAAATCTGGGGTCTGAGAAGTCACGTAACCGATCATCTTGGCTGTCTGTTTAGGTTATTTTTAAATTTTATCTCAATATTAATTTCAACGCCGATTGTCTTTTTTAAAGACATTTCTTGTTTTAAATGAAATATACAGATTATGACAGTATTTGATCGTGTTCATGTATTTACCGTTAAGACATAACAACAAAAACAATACATTTTTATGTCATCTGGAGTGCAGTATCTTTGAAGATAAACAATTAAATAATAACTTATGAAATCAGTTAGGTGGTATTTAAGTTTTATGCCCCCACTTTCAGAAGGGGGCATATAGATTTGCCCTTGTCCATCTCTCCCATACATCTGTAGGTCGGATTTTTGTGTCACGTGTTACTCAAACAGTATTACTGCTAGAGCAATGAAACTTTTTCTACGTATTTATCAGCATGTGAACTTAGGTATTTTGTTGCATTTTTTCCTGATGTAACCGGAGTTATGGCCCTTTTTTAGCAGAAAAATAACATTTTTGGACTTGTGTCGCGTGTAACTAGAAAATTATAACTGCTAGAGTGTTGAAACTTTATAAACATAGTCGTCTGCATGTGACCTTGTGCACCTGGGTATTTTGGTGCAGTTTTTTCGTCATTAGTGGAGTTTTGTGACAACCAGCGGAAATTGTGGGCATCCACGTCCTATGGACACATGTCTAGTTTATAATATGTAAGAATCTTTTGAAACTATGAACTGTACATGACTGAATCATGGTATCATGGCGTGACCTGAAAAATATATGTGCTATTCATATGTATCCATAATTTGGTAATCCTTTAGGGGTATTGAGATGGAAAAATATCATACTGCATTTAAAGTTATTCTTTCAGCCACACTTTAGACAGTCTATTGAGTATGCAGATATTTTGGTTAAAACCATTATGGTGTAATAAAGTGTAATGATGTGCCATTTGTCACTGCAGACTTGTGTCGTATTGCTGATTTCTGTCGCACAAAGAATTTAACACAACCTATTTATTAAAAGAAAAAACTACAGATTATTTGGAAATAAGAGCTTGTAAACTTTCCGAAAATAATTGTGTATACTGTAATCCTTGGTGTCACTTGCGTGCTTGTAATGCATTAATATACTATTATAAATACATTTTGTCTGCATTCATATACCTTTGAATATATGAACAGATGTTGAATGCTTTCTGGCCCAATTATAATTATCTCCAAGGGCTACTCTGAGTTAGTATAATCATAATTACATACACAATTGGCAATACCTTGAATGCTGTCATTGTGCTGTTACTTCCTTGCTATTAGCTGTGATCTAACGAAGGCTGCTAGCTTCACTGAAGGACGTTTCAATACAAAGGCAGATCTTTGAAGTGGTCTCATATTTGTTTGGTATTTGCTTTGAAATCATAATTGTTGGAAATTTGTGGCAACATTTGTAGATTTAACGAGTGAACATTGGATTTTTGTAATTCATGTCAAATTGCAGTGTTGCCCTTGTAGCAAATTAAATATAATTTAGTCGAGTTTCTTCAATTTAGCATTAACATTCTTCATGATTTTGTGTTCATAAAAATATATTTTCCATGCTGTTTGTGTGGACAAATTCATTAATTTAGATAATGTACTTTTTTTGCATGTCTTTCTTTATTGCATAAATATGATTTTGGCAAACCGTAACCTTCTGATGATGAAATTCAGTGGCGTGGCCCATTAATGCTGCTAATGTCATGTTCAAGTTGTTTTAGCTAAACCAGTGTATATGTATCTGTTCCTATTATTCTAAGGCATTTCTTTGTTATTGCAGTTATGTTTTGGCAGTTACATTTTGGCAGATATGTTTTAGTACCGTCTGCCTAGATGATGTGTGCATCATTACTCAATCAAGAAAGCTAATGCCTTGCTTGAATGGAAAGTTTTGCTCCGGTCCCCTCCGATAGTATAACAATATAACGGCAACTGTATGGTACCTTTTAGATGGTTAAATGAATATTTCTGTAACATAATTTCTTCCAATAGCTTCTGACATTGAACATAAAATGCTTTTCTCATTCATAGATGTTCTGAGTTAATACGCAAAAAAACGTGTTTCATAAGTGATAATTATAATTGTTTTTGTTGCATAACATTTTTTGGAAACAAATTACCTCCCTGAATGGATTGTTTTTACCCATTTATTCATATTAATTCATGATATTTATTGCTTTATTGCTTAACATTATGCTCACAGCTCTTTACGAAGAAGTTTACAAGACATTTTTGCCTGGGACCAAAGGTGTTGATTTTTAAGCATATGAAATGATTACATATTAGTCATTGCCTTATCTTTATGAAAACCAAGGAAATGGCTTATGGCTATGTCTTGATCTACATTCAGATTGTTGGATTAACTCCTTAGAATTATTTTTGGCATATTTTGTTTGAAAAATATACAGAGCACAGAGATATTACAGACATTGCTCCAACATGTGAAGTTTGTAGACCATAACAAAGCATTGCCCATCTCCAAACATAGAATGATTTCCAGGAATTGTCTAGCGGTTAGTTAAGATGTTATAAGATTTTGTCAGCATTTGGACTATTAAAAAAGCTAATAGGATTGCTTAAAATTGATGTATATTTCATTTAAGAAATAATTTTCAATCTATTGTTGTTTATTGGCCAATAAACAACAATAGATTGAAAATTATTTCTTAAATGAAATATACATCAATTTTGGGAATTCTGATGCAAAGGAATTCAACCACGATGTCATTGTTCCAAGTGGTTTATTAGCCACGCATCAGAACAACAAAGAGTTGTTTATTGGTCGATTAAGAACGAAAATGCAAAAATTACTTTTTGCGTTGTTTATTGGGTAGTTTAACAACTATAATTGTGTTCTTTGCCTATAAAAAAGTGAGTATCATGTTAGAATTGCAAATAATTGATATTGAAGCATTGATTAATGTGATGGTCTCGTTTGTTCAAACAATTGACAAACCCAATTGACAAAACTACAATTTTAATAATATAAACACTGGTCATAGATGACACTTTTGCAAGCAGAGTAGACATTAAATCCATATGAATGTAATGTACTATTTGGAATTTTGAAAAATAACAAAATTCTAATTGTATTCAGAATTCACGTAAGATATATGTCCATATACATGGGTAGACCGAAAGAAATGCAAACATAAAACAAACCAATTCAGCAAAAAACTACCACCATAGCAGAATTAGTAAAATATAGTTTTAAAAAATTGTTTGTAAAAGCTTGGAATCACTGTTTGTATGTATTCATTGTTGCATTTGATTCCTATGTTCAACACAATTATCTTTCAGTATGCCAGGCTGGGGAGACCGAGGAAGAGGCTGTAAACACCATCCTCATGGTAATAGACCAACTGTTCTGCAGGCCTGGTCACTCACACAGGTAGTTTAGTGTTATTGAACTCAATGTTTGACTGTATCTACTGTCAACTGTATGGCCTTGACATCAAATGTAGACTATTACAGGTAGTAAATATGGTTGCCATAGGGATGGTCATGGAATACTGTCAGTGTATTAAAGCTACTACTGCACAGATGATGAGAGATATATAACTGAGGACAAAAAATCTTGTTTTTAATGTTAAGGATGTACGATCGTTTCGGGTAATTTTTCAAACTATCCAGAATAGTATATTTTTTTGTATGCTGATTGTCAATTCTATATATGTCAAATATATGAAATAAAAAATGGGGGTCACCGTGAATTATTTTTAGATAATCAAGTTTTTTCTATACCCGATAATTTTTTTAAATCGCCATTTTTAAGAATTATAAAATAGGGGGTGGTGTTAAAAAATTGTATGTAAATTAGATAATAATGAACCTCTCACTTATTAGTAACTGAATAAACAAGCAATATGTTCATTGTATTACAAAGAAGACACTAAAGAAAAAAAAAGAAAAAAAAGAATATATGTTTAAGGGTTATACAAGATGACAAATGTTTATATGTTTTGACATTTTATTGCCTTTTATAATTTGCTGACATGCAATACACATACATATTTTTTTGTCGGTTATAATTTCCAAAAGTGCTTGAACTTTTAATACAATGAAGACAACTACTTTAGCACTAAATTTAGATAAAGAAAATGAAAGATCACCGTGGATTATTTTTTGCTACAGCCATTTTAAAAATGAACTTTATTATGAAAAATAATCGAAATATTATTTTAACAGTATTTTTCAACAAATATTGATTTAAAATATACCAATAATAATGTAATTTGTCATATAAAGTGATTCAACATAAATGGCATGTGTTTAACAACTTTTTTTGTTTTTTTTTATTGAAAAAAAAAGGTATATTTATATTGAGGTATTTCATTGCCCCACCCACCATTTAACCACTGTATATTTTCTTATGAGTCGATGTATTTGTATGTTATTAATAAATGTCAAATTCTATGTTTGGATCGCTATAATAATCAACTAAATCTCTAACGTATAGATAATAATATAACAGATTGCCTTATGTTTATTCCGCCTTATACTTTACAAAATGTGCAGAACAAATATGGTAATTCAACTGCAATGTAATATCTTGTATGTGGTTGTATTACATGAAAAAGCCTTCATTTAAATATAAATTTAAGAAATAATGAGAAAGAATGATACTTTATCATCTTTTTTGAGGCTGTACATCCTGATGGTGGCATATTATCACTGTATGGAACAGCCCTAGATCTTTGAAAAAAACAAACTCTGTGATATGATTATTCTTATGACTTTGTTACAATTTTTCATTGAGAATTTATTTCTGGTCAATTGTACAACCATAATATGAAATGACAAAAAATAACATTATAATGTAATGTACAATAATCATATATCAAGATTAATATATTGCTTAATAATCTTGAAATACAAATACTGTATTGCAAATTTCCAGATAAATATTGTCAATGTACAATATCAGTCATAAAATGAAATTGAATGTACAACACATATTCATACAAAAGGCCCATGTAACCCAGTAATGACATCACCCGAGTTCCAAAAATGCATTGAAACAATATACAAATAAGCAGTATGTCCAGACTATTTTAAATAATGCATAACTGAAATACATTACATACATGATTTATTTAAAAAGGACACAATAAACAAACATGACAATCATTTTTTATCCAATACATTCTAAGTCTAGACCTTTACTCTGCAAAATCAGATTTTGGTCTTGTTCGAAATAAATTATATCCATTTAACATTTGATGCAATTTTGTACCAACAACTCCCATCGGTCAGTTAACTCGACTATGCAAAGTAGTAATGTCTATACATATTACCAAACTTTTACAAAAACAACATGACTATGTGCAATAAACAAAACAGTAATTTGGATAATTTCCTTAATTGGTAGCACAACAATGCTTCAAAATGAGTAGGACAACAATGTTTCACAATGAGTATCACAATGTTTCAAAATGGGTTGCACAACAATGTCTCACAATGAGTAGCATAATGTTTCAAAATGGGTTGCACAACAATGCTTCAAAATGAGTAGGACAACAATGTTTCACAATGAGTATCACAATGTTTCAAAATGGGTTGCACAACAATGTCTCACAATGAGTAGCATAATGTTTCAAAATGGGTTGCACAACAATGTCTCACAATGAGTAGCATACAAAGTTTCAAAATGGGTAGCACAACAATGTTTCACACTGAGTAGCACAATAATGTTTCACAACGAGTAGCACAACAATGTTTCAAAATGAGTAGCACAACAATGTTTCACAATGAGTAGGTTACATATGTTTCACAATAAATAGCAAATACAAATTTCACATAAAGTTGTGCAATTTTGGTTCTCATTGAGTAGTACATCTAGCTTTGACAATGATTAGAAAATGTACTCAGTTGTTCTGTGACAATAATCTGCTATGGCCACTATTATCTTTTCTGATTTTGTAACTCGGATTTGTCCGTTAGATACCTCTGACAGAAGGCTCCTGATACCTTCCACTCCATTTCTTTTAGAAACAACACATAAATGATGAAACTGTAATCCACTACCAGCAATGGTCCTTGCAACACCTTGACTGATAATTTTGTTATCTATCATTATTTGCAAAGATTTGATGTTAGAGACAACATTTTGTGAAACATTGTGGGCTACTATAGCTCGGTCAAAACTGAATGCAAATTTGTTAACAACAGATCGTTCTAGAGAAACAAACTTCACTAACTTCTCTAAAGCTACCACATCATGTAATGCACTATGTGCTATGTATGAATCACCAATAAGTTCTTGCACTAAGCTTTCTTGCTTATAAGATTTCAAATTGGGGAAGCTCTTTTTGAACATTTTATAAGTATCCAAAAACCCATGAACATTGCGTTGAAATTCAGAAAGTTTACCACAATTTTGCAAAGCATGCAGCAAGACTTTACAGTCAAAAGACTCTATATTATGCCCAACTAAAATGATTGGTGATACTTGATTGCATTTCTGTAAGAAATGAAGAAAACTATCCAATGCAGATTTGATTGAAACAGCTTCAACTACTTGTCCATTAACAATCATGGAGTGGCCTACAATCGTCAATCCGGTAACTTCGGACGCTTTCGCGGACATCTTCTTAACTGGCATAACATGGGTTGAAAACTGCCCAGTTTCATGAACGGCAGCAATCTGGACAATATGAGAAGTACGCTCTAGAAAAAAATACAACATACATTTTATTAAAAAATGATTGCAATCATTTTGTCTGATTGCATATCGATATAATCATTAGATATTCATACACAATTCCCTCCATTGAAACAGTGAAACATCTTTTATGTTATTTTAAGTCCCTTTCAAGTTAGACAGTGTACTATCGTGTGTATTATTTTGAAAGCCGCTTGATAGTTACATGAAAAGTTGACAATGTCTAGTCACATTAGAAATATGTAAATCTGCATTTGGGTTTATAATTCAATTACATACTAGTTGTACAATTATCGTACATCAAAACTGGATGATGAAAAATAGCTTTTTGTGCAAAATTACTTTCATATTTGATTTCCCACAAAGGTTTGTAATGTATAACATTTTGAAAGTTATAATGTAATCGATAAATGAAAATGATGATTAAAAAGATGCCTTACCTAACCCTGTTGTTTCCAGATCAAAGAAAACAAATCCTTTCCCAGTGGTCTCGAGACCTGCTGGACCAGGCTTCGGTACAGGTGGGGGAATAGTGGTGAGATCTACATCCTGGTCACCTACATTACACGCATATGTTGGTCCCTCACGCACTTCTTGTACCGATTCCTTTGAATGGCTGAAATTTACAAACAAGAAGGTCATAAATGTTGTCTTTAGAGTGGTAACAAGGTTTTTCTCAGATTTGACCTGGTGACTTAGTTTTTAGACGCACATGACCCAGATTTGAACTCGGACTAGATATTGTCAAGATCAAAATTTTAACAAAGTTTCATCAAGATTGAGTCATAAATGTGGCCTCTAGAGTGGTAACAAGGTTTTTCTAAGATTTGACCTGGTGGCTTTTTTCTGTACGCATATGACCCTGTTTCAAACTCGTCCTAGATATTGTCAAGATAAACATTTTGACCAAGTTTCATCAAGATTGGATAAAAAATTGACCTCCAGAGTGATAACCAGTTAAAAGTTGACGACACACGATATACGACACATGATGCACTACGCCGGAAATAGACTGACCACAATAGCTTATCATGGTCATTTTGTGCTCAGGTGAGCTAAACATGGGCCATTTGAAATGTTTATTGTAAACATAAAGAGTGTAATACACAGTATACAGTAATACAATTTCATTAAATAATTTTCATCAATTTAACATATAATTTAAATGAGTTACTTTAAACGTAATCATTATTTATTACATACAAACAACTGACCTGTTAGACTCACTTAGATAAAATATACAACCATGTGTTATAATATATTTTGTGTGCACTAACCGTTCAAGTTTGATTCTTATACGCCGCTGTTTGGCTGCTCTGGTAGTCGCTATAGCTTTTCTCTTCGTGTGCTGTGGAAACACCCAACTTTTTATTCACCTGAAAAAGAATAAAGAATGTGATTATGTTGATAACAATGCAAACTGCTCAAAAAATAATTTTGTGAAATAACCGACATATAATACTTACAAAGTTGTTGACTGACAAAAAAGCTTAGTTGTCAAAAAAAATAATTGAATAGAAAAAAATTATGATCTTTGCCTGATTGTTCTGATTTTGTGATAATTTTAATACATACAGTAAATCAAAATTTAAATTTAAAAATTCATACAAAATATTCACATAAATAATGAATTAATAAATAATAATGCTGTAAAAACCATTAGAATGTTTCTATGTTCATAATACTAGTAGCTGAATGTCAAAGTGAGGTGGGTATACTTTATTATTATTAATCATAACATCTAACATTCAAATAACTTTAGCAGAAATGGAAATCCGACAGTGCCACTCGCATCATTTTGCCATGTGTATTAAAATAAATAAAATAATAATGCAAAGCAGAAAGTACAATTAACATGTAGTCATGCAGAAAATGAAAATAAAAAAACTGCAGAAAAGTCTGACTTTCTTGTATTTCCAAAAAATGTGCTCAACTGTCTCTATTTAACTGCTTTTAAATTTGAAATTAAACATAAATAAGAAAAGTCAAACATTTCCAATTATAAATCAAAATTTATGTAAAATAACTTCCGATATATTACGTTTCTGATGTAACTATTTCCAAGGTTTTTCTGGGCCACTCCAGCAGCTATCCTAAAATTCAAATTAGCTGAGCCAGAAAGATGAAGCTGTTTGGGAGCTTTGCTGGCTATAGACTTGTTCAGGCTCTCGTTAGCCTGAGTACTGCCCAACGTGCTTAATTTGGTGGCTATTTTTTTGTAAGCACCAAAAACATCAAGCAGTGCAGCTTTCAGTGCAGGATTTGTCAGTGGCCGTCCATATGGTAATGATGAGTATTTAGCAGCAGTGTTATTTCTAAACCTGCACCAGACATCCTCACAGAACGAATGGTCGCCAAACACGTGACCAACAACAGCATCCATGCCCTGAGATATGCCTACAGGATTGTGTTTATTCTGAGAAATACTGTAGTTGAATAATTTCAACAAGTAGTTTATGATTTTTGTACTTAACATGGGAAAGCTCTTTTGCATTCCATACAGACAGTTGGCCAGATTTTTTTTCACATGATTTTTGTCGGACCTTTTCTCGATAGTATAAGGCAGACTTGTTTTTAATCTTGCAGCTGTTGTGGTATCATCATCACCCACAACCCCTGTAACCATTATGCCTTTTTCGACTGTTTCTGTGATCATTTCAGTGACCATGTCGGGTTCCATGGCTTTAGATGATCCACTCCAATTTTTCCTACAGTCATGAGGCTTGCAGGGGCTATTACCTTTTGTTTTCTTCCTGTGCTGGTTGCACACCCGGCAGGTTTTGCTCCTCACTGCATACGATAGGACTTTTCCCGTCTTGAGACCAATCATAGAGCAATGTCCTATAATGTGAAAATGTAAATGTTCTTAATGTAGCCAATGTGTGATAGCTTGAACATGTTTAATAGGCTAGATAAAATAGTACGGTAATTACATTTGGTTTACTGATTTAAATAAACAAGAGGGCCATGATGGCCCTTAAACGCTCATCTGAGTTCAAGGTACACCAATTGTCAAACACTTGACCTGGTGACCTAGTTTTTTACTATACTTGACCCATATTTAAACATGGCCTTGATTTTGTCAAGAAAAACATTCTGACTATGTTTTATCATGATTGAGTCATAAATATGGCTTCTAGAGTGGTAACAAGGTTTTTCTAAGATTTGACCTGGTGACCTAGTTTTTGGACGCATGTGACCCAGATTCGAACTTGGCCTAGATATTGTCAAGATAAACATTGTGACCAAGTTTCATCAAGATTGAATGAAAAATATGGCCTCTAGAGTGGTAACGAGCTAAAAGTTGACGACGGGCGACACACGACGTACGACGACTTACGCCGGACATAGAGTGACCACAATAGCTCACCATGAGCACTTCGTGCTCAGGTGAGCTAAAAACTACAGACTGAGATTTTGTATTATTTGCACAGTTATGTTGACTGATTTTGTTGTATAATGCCTAATGAAATTGAACATGGTGCCCACTGTATTTGAGCAGCTGAAATATGGTGCATTTAAAATACTCTTAGTATATTTCAATGAATTAATGGGTATTTGAGATGTTAACACTTCAAAATTATTACTAAAACATTAAAACACACATTTTCAGACATGAACCATTTTCTAATACACAATTGGGATGAAAAAATAAGTGTGCTCGTCAGTCCTCAGGACTGATCTACTTTCCAAAATAATATGATCCTTGATTATTAGACTGTAATCAACAATAAATACCTGATAAACTATCATAAGCCTTTCCACTGCCTCTTTTCTGCCAACCTGCATCCACGCTAACATCAATCTCATTCGTCTGCCTGTTGAATATAATGCAATACGAGATAATCACAGACCTTGCTTCAAAATTTTGTGTTATAAAGAGACATGAGACAGATGAGATCACACAGAAAATAAATTAGCCAAAAACATTTTAGTGGACCTTTGCTTATATCATCTATAAATGTAATCGGTTTCCATTAAACAAACATTGATTTGAACAACAGACACAAAACATTTGTTTTTTAAAATTGGCAAATTGTTTTATTTTTATAGGACCCACAAATTGACATTTGAATGAATATCATGAATTTATTTTACTGTTAGTGTATCTATTAAAAAAGAACACAAAAGTTTAAGGTACAAATAAACTTACAGTTCGTTTAGCTGTACCTCTTCTTGTAGGGAAGTCTCTGCACTAGATTTTGCGACATCTTCTACTGCTTGTCCAGCCTCATTCTGTCTATTGGTGAAATAACATATGCCTGAATTGTAATCATTGTCATACTATGCGTATTACATACTATGCGTATTTTAACACAACCAATATGTCACAATATCACATAATTCACAGTAATGGTTATGAAGGCAACTGGTCTCTTGTTGGACATGTATGTATGTTACTTTGTAAACAGGTAATGCTATAACATATATTGCATAATGCTTTTAATTAAATTTACTTAGAAAATATAATAACATTTCTAAAGATTGAAACAGATATTAAACCATCTTGAAATGTTTGTTGTTACAAGTTATTTTCAACTGATGAATTTGCATGTGATTTATACTGTCACTATAAGGTGTTTATTGCCTATAAATTATTGCAAACATAAGAAATAAAATTCTTAGCTTACATAAAAATTGTATAATTTGTATATTCAGATCACGATTACACTGCTGCATTTCTGAACATTTTCCAACCACCATAATTATGTCAAACAATGTTTACACACAGTTTCATGACGTCATGGTACGTGCTTTTGAAATATAATGCCCTACTGTACAATATTAAACACAGAGCAATAACGCAGAGCATTTTAGGGCAAATTAACCAAGGAAATACTCTAAGATAAATAAAAGTTGGGCCGAGATTCTATACCAAAATATATTAAGCGATCAAAACAACACTCATGTTGATCTACCACACAACAAAGGGCGTCATTTATTACAATTATCAGATTACAATGGGCTTGAAAATTCATGTCTTCACACCTTTGCAGAAATTGGACAGTTGCTTAGCAAAGTTGCTGTGGCACTGACACTTGGTCGCTTCATATCTTAACAAAGGTCAATTTGGACTACTTCATGTGGTCGTTGGTTTTCAGAATAGAGGTGGTCGATAATTGAAGTTGTTTTTAATCGAAATTTCATTGGTAATGGTTGTTTAATGCAGGTGGTCGCAACCACATGATATACCGTATATTAAACTTTTAATTATCATTTAAACTATCATTTGTAGAAAATTACATCACATGTCTCAAATATTATTTATATATAGTGTTAGAAATTAACCCAGAGTATACAATAAATATCGAAAAAACAATATTGTTATTCAATTTCAAATCTAGACACACCTTCTAACAAGCATGGTATGGTTGACCGCCGGGATGTTCAATGTGGTAAGAATACTGTTAATTTGTCGAAGGCCAACTCCGGCATGAACCATGGCTGTAAAAATAACATGAAATTGTCAATTACAATAACAAACATAATTATTAATTTTTTATAGTATGATTTGTGTTTGTAAAATTAAAATCACATCAAACCAAATATTATGTGTACACTCGATGAAATATTAACAACATATGAACTATGTAATAGTGTATGTCAATATTTATAATTAAAAAATTTAACAACATGTATGAAAATCAGTACATAAATTTACAGATGTCCTTATCGATAACATGCAAACATTTTTTACCAATTGATCATTATAGACCCATCTGTTAATTTGTGTTAGATTCATTTCTGAGTAACTACTATATATTTATACTCACTAAAAATACATATATTTTAATATAGAGAATATACACTAACGACACATGAAGCCTTACCCAATGCAAGCTTTGTGTTCATGTCGTACACCCGGCCATGCTTCCGTCCAGTATGTACCGTGTTAATGTTACCACAGTTAATACACGGAATATCAAGAACACAGGCTAGACCAAAAGTTCTACATGCCACTGTATTGTGCAATTGTAAAGAGGAGCCACAAGCAGTGCAAGCCTTCAGGGCTGCGGCAAGAGTGTCAAGTTCTACAACACGACGACCAATTTGCCAATTGGGGCCTGTCTCATAAACTTCCAGTGTGCAGGTTCCACTGTCAGATGCATCAACGGAATATAAATGATCCACAGGAATAGATTTGATTTCAATTATATGACTAGAACCATCGTGATCATGTTCATAATTAGGACGATTTTCAATTTCATTAGTTTCAAAGTTCTCCTCTTTTTTTTTGGCAAATTTACCTTTCCTATTTCGTTTGGAGTTTCGGAATGTTTCCAACTTAGACATTTTGAATTAAAAACTAGTTGTCATATCGTAATTAGGAAGATAAAAACATGATACATAAGTTTACATTTATTGTTTACATTTTGTCGTTTGGTTGTTTTTCAGACGCTTGATTTCGCCTATAAAATTACAGTAAGAGTGATACTAAGCGTTTGAATGATCGGGATCGTAAATTATCGTCAATCTGTCGCGTGTTTGTTTTCGTCGTCGTAAAACTTAAAACATAAATAAAAGATCGAATTACATTAAAACACGATAAGAGGCAGAAAAAAGCATGTTATCTTTACAAATATATTTGTTATTTTAAATATTATTTATATTTATGCGTCTTGTATTTTTACGACAAAGTAACATAAAGTGGAAACGATCGTACATCCTTAAAGTGATTTAAATCATCAAATGCGATTGATTAAGCACCACTTTAAATTATAATAACATTATTATTATTATTACGTGCAATATATTTAAAAAGTTGTACAATATAATTTTTAAGCAAAACAAAGTCCAGAGTTTCTTTGCGGGATTGAACTTAGTCTCTGCGTGAGAGACAGATACTATAACTGCTCCGGTAAAAAAGTTCACATGTTTTCGAATGCTCTTTGCGCTACTTGTGTTTTGTAAACTCTGGAAGCAAAATTGATTGGCTGTATCGACCATGTGTTAACAATTTAAGAGTTATAAATAGTTATAACTAGTTGAAAAGAATCTTGAGACGCTTTTGAAATCGGGTTGAAACAATGCATCGTAATGAATAAAAAAATGTACGTCAAACTTAATGTGTCAATGATGTTATTTCAGTCAGTTGTATCTAGTAATATAGTATTTAACTATATTTTTTTTCTCTTTTTTGTCATTTTCCCCATCTGTGACGTAGCAGCTTTAAGCAGTTGTACATGATTTTGAAGCAATGTGGTAAATGTGTTAGCAAACAGTATATATGTATGTTTAAAAATGATTTGTTATGTCATGTTTGGTTATCTTCCTACCAAAATCTCCCCTCTATTGTTCTACCACTGAAAATGACCTGTTAAATACTCCCATATAAAACATAAAGCTTGATTAAGTCATAATTATAAAATAGTGCCCACATGAGTTCCCTTATTATTCAGTTGCATACACACATTTGAAGTACAGATTGGTCAGCAAGAAACTCAAGTTCTGTAAGCAGCCAGAATGGAACTCGAGCCAGACCTGTACCGGCAGACTGTGGTTGGGATAGTTATCAAGTTGAGGATTGCAAGCCAAGGTCTTGCTGAGGTACGATGACAACAACAATAGTAGCTGCCTCAGTGACATGCTGTCCAAATGTAGTATGGTTGCACCCAACAGATGTTAAGCTCACCTGATCTCAATGAGTCTGAGTGAGTTATGGTGGTCAGTCACTGTTTGTAGTGAGTTGTTTATTTTAGGTCAGTTTGCTAAATAAAGCTTGTTCTCTGAAACAGAAGCCTTCAAATCAAGTTGACAAAAAAAAGTAAAAAATGTAACGAAGTAAACTTCAGTTGCTGTCATTGGAGTCCCATCCAAATGTATAAATTATTGCATTCAACAAAGTTTTAAATGAAATTTTGAATGTAAGTCCTCAAAGAATTGAGTTAGAGTTTGCATATGATTCAGACAATTTTTAGCTTTAATGTGTTTAAGACAGGAGTTATCTCCCTATGGCTTTTATTATTGAAGATTGCAAAATATTACCAGTTATTCTGTGGAATTGTTTTTAAAATGACTTAAAAGAAAAATCAAACGGGTTTACTTTTTGTGGAAGTGACAAGATTGATAAAACACTCAGTGTGGGAATCTCCTACATAATAAACATTGTGTAGAGATAAAGATTTTCACTTAAACCAACTGCATTGGGTCTGTGTTACAATCTGGTTTAAGGTAACCTTATATTCAACTACAAACCTTTTTGCAATACTCCAATGACTGAATACTCACGTGACAGTTCACATAGTTACACTGTTTACTGGTATGAGACCACAGAATATCATTTGGGTTTTATCTTGGTTTCTGTTCAGTTTGAATTCTTTATTGGTGGATAATAGGCTTTAATGTGATTTTTCTGGAATATTAATCTTTATGTTAAGAGATACCGAAACATTAATATCTTACTTGAATTTAAGTCATAAATGTTTGTGTGTTGCAAGTTAATTAGCAAAATGGCGACGTTTTCTTTGTCTACAGTTGCTGAAGATTCTGATACAGTTAAAGACTATTGTTGTTCAATCTGCGAATTACAGACTCTGGAGGCATTTGCAGATTTTTACTGTAAAACGTGTCTGAAGTTTTACTATGGAAAATGTATTCACAATCATAGTCAGCATGGTCAGTGGTTTAAAAAACGTTCTCCTTATGGAAGGAAAAAAATTAACAAATGGCCAGTTTCCAAGAAGGTGGAGGATTTTTTACTCAAATGTGAATTTCATGAAGATGAAAGGCTGGACACACTCAGTTGTGCTGCACTTATTGTGCTTCCGTTAACCACAGGTATTTTACAAAATAGGTTTGCTTTAATTAATGTTGAAATATCAATAAACTGTGTACAATTTAGAATTTTCCAGTCATCAATTTAGATTCATATTATTTATATTACAAATTCTTAAAAATTGTTGATATTGAAAGTCTTGGTAAGTCTAGCAATTCAGGAGTTATTACCCTTGAATTATCTGAAATTAACCTTTAAGTTTTAGTAGTTTCCAGTCTCTTATGTCAAACAATTTTCATCATATCTTACCAAAAATATTTGGGAGCATAATATTTTAGTCAAGTTATAGAACAAAACATCACAGTCACTTTGTAGTTATGGCCCTTCATTCATCTAAAATTTGCCTTTTTAGCGGTTTTCATTCAATCCTCCCCAAACTTGACGAAACTGTTTGTGATTATAATGTCATAGCAAATTTGATGATCAAATTTACAAATTGTCCTAGAAACTGCTGAGTTACTGCCTTAGGTTATGTAAAATTTGTCTTTTAGAACTTTTCGCTCCTTGTGTCCAACAGTTTTCATCCAAACTTGTTAGGGGGCATAACTGTTTTAAAAACAGCTCTTGTTCATATATTTTGTGTTCGCAGTGGCATACTCTTGCGTAAATTTTAAATTATTTCTAGTAAAAAAACATATATTTATTGTAACATTTTTGAAATATAATTAATAATAAACTAAGAAATCATTTTTGATTGATTGTTGTTTATTGGCCAATTAACAACGATTTGAAATTCTGATGCGTGGGAATTAAATCACGAGGGTGTTAGCTTGAGTGGTTTAATAGCCACGCATCAGAACAACAAAGACTTGTTTATTGGAGGATAAATAACGATAATGCAATAATTATTTCGACTCTAACATGATCTGACAGATATTTTTGCATTTGTAAGGAGAACTACATTGTACAATTATTGACTAGATGGCCATTGAACATGGTTTGATGTTTAGTTGGTGACCGCATGTTGACCGAGATCAGCATGATTGAGTATCACCCAGTTAACATCAGTCCAATGGCCATCTAGTCAACAAATGGTCTGTTATATAATCTATGAATATTAAATAATTATAGCTAATATATTGAAATGTAAAGGATTAAAATATTCAATTAAGTCATTGAGTAACACATAATTATTGCTAAAATAAGCTTTTATTCAATCATATTTAAATGTTATTATACCGTTCATGTTTCAAGTACGTAAAGATAATAAGAACATAATTCAATAGTTATTTTATTTCGGTTCCTGTCGCTGCGTGTAAATTGTTATGTGCATGCGGGGTTCAAATTTTGAGAAATCCACAAATCTAGTTTTAGCCCATAGGATATGAGTAGGGCCGTTTGGACCAATGGGAGGGCTTCTATTTATAGATTATATAACAATTTACAATGCTCAGAATCCGGACAACTTTTTGCCTTTGGTTATTGTGTATTATATTTATTGTTAGAATTACGGATCAAGGTCAGTGTCGGGGTAGTTTATCGGGGTTATTTAGGCTTTGGGCCGGCATGAAAAAAGTAGGGTCAGTTGAGCCACCAGCAGCATTGACATTTATGTGGGGGCCGTATTATTTGGACAGTTTGGCATGCATTTTGCCCTTTCTGGAATATATCAATGCTGCCCTATTCATTTTAGGACGCTTTTCCATATGGCCGTGTCGGCATCAACATTGCACAAATCCGCATCTGCAAACAATCAAACAAGTTGAAAACAGTTGGACTGTTTCCATATATCCTCAGTCCGTATTTGCAAAGCGAATTCACAAAAGCCGTCCGCAAGAAATCGGTGAGCGTTTTTATTCGGATGCGGACAACATGGTATCTAACTTAGCAATTTAAACAAAAGGCTGTTATCCATAAAACATTGGATGAAAAAACGAAACAGTCTAGGTACTCCTGGATAACTCAACGTAAGACTC
Source organism: Congeria kusceri (assembly GCA_027627225.1). Lineage (NCBI taxonomy): Eukaryota > Metazoa > Mollusca > Bivalvia > Myida > Dreissenidae > Congeria > Congeria kusceri. The sequence goes on along the minus strand of JAPFQT010000120.1, from coordinate 364,391 downwards.
ACCGAGTACAATAACTCGGTAATAACGGGTTATTGAATGAGTCATGACTGACGCTGTAGATATAATTGTTGGATGCTTTATATTGCTTTACACACTAGCATAAATATTTGCAGCTGACATAAAAATTAAAAATGTTTAAACGCTTCTTTCTCAGACATTGCAACTATTTGAAAATAAGAACACTAAAATATTCTACGTTTATTTGCGGATTCGTGGAAAAGCGCGTCCATATAATATGTATGCGGATACGAATGCTGATACAGGTGCGGATACAGATGTGGATATGGACATATGGAAAAGCGGCCTTATGCTCCATGTTTATAAAGTGAAGTTCGAAGAAAACTCATCAATGTATATTAATTTAAAACAGACATAAAGTGCATCAAATTAATGGATGTCTGCATACATGTCATTCCCATGGTACATTCTTTAAAATAAGAATGTTTATCTTGTATGAATATTTCATTATATTTTACCTGAATGGTCATTATTATAAATTATTTTTATCGTTTTCAGACAGTGCGCCCAAGTGAAGCTTATTTCGGAATCATTGCGAGAGCAGCCCACAGACCGGCATCAACTGTCAGCACAGATTTAGACCATTCCTTCACAAATGAAGCACCTGTACAATAATTGGCAGGCCAGCTTTCATTCCCTGCAGGGTTCATACAATGAACATGAGCGACACATGGTAGAAGATATGCGTTTCAAAATCAAATCCTTTTTTGTTGAATTTGAAAATAACACAGTGAATGAAATACATGAACATGAGCAAGAAGAATTGTGTCAGAAAATTAGTTCTATTTTAGTTGAATTTGATCATAGCAATGTAAAGGACTTGAAAGATAATCTGATAACCCTTCAATCTGATATTGACAAATGCATCAGGCTTCATGATGAAATAAAACAACTCCATGACGCCCTACAACACATTTATGATAAGAACAGAAACGAATTGTTGTTTATTGCAAGTAGAAAATGTCTACAAAAAATACAACAGTTTAAAACATATTTTAAAGTCCAGACATTTACAGTGCAAGCGAACCCTGACCAGGTCTTCACTGTGAAGAGGAAGTCTGAGCATGATGTGAGCATACCAAGTGATTCATCATCATACAGGATCAGTGGCATATGTGTTCTCCCTGATGGCCAGATTCTTGTTGTAGACTGCTGGAATAAGAAATTAAAGCTGCTGGACCAGCAGTACAGGGTGCTTACTCATTGTGATGTGTCTGGTTATCCACGGGACATATGTCATATAACACACTGTGAAGTTGCTGTTACTGGGAATGGTGCTAACACACACGAGATCCAGTTTATCTCTGTCAACAATGGGCAGCTGGTGAAGGGCAGGAAGCTTCAGTTACAACATTACTGTTATGGTATTGCCCACCACCAGGGGGAGCTGTATGTCACTGATTGGACTGCACTGTACAAGTACACGCTGAGTGGGAAACTGGTCAGCAAGCTGTATGAGGATACATCAGATAGATATACGGGTTAGAATCATGGCGGGTTCATCCGGATATTATTAGAAATATTTATCATAAAGTAATTGTAAGACTGCATAGTTGTAGAATGTACATGTGTCAGTTTATTATTACAACAGCAGTAAAGAATAATTTTCAATATTATTGATTTATATATATAAGTTATCAGGCATTTTGACTCACTTCTGACTTCATGGCATGTCTATAAATAGACAGTGAGTGCAAATCGATGACGCACTCTGTGACCTGCTGTTTATATTTTGTGGTTTTCAAGTAAACATACATGCATTATTGTTTCATAATTCATCATGTTTTCAAACGTTATATGAAGTAAATAAACTTTAAATTGTTGTAGTTGAAATTTGTTAAATTGATAGATTTGTATTTGTAAAACTGTTTTAATAACAACTGGCTTTTGTTACTTGTGTAGAAGAACAAAAGAGAAGTTTTATTTTATGTTGTTTTCAAAACATATTTCCAGTTGTAAAAGCTTAACTTCTGTTATTATAATGTACATGTTATAAATATGTCAGCCTGTGTCAGCTATAGAATAACACAGATGTCAGTAATCATGTATACATGTATCGAAAATCTATTAATACTGCATATGCCATAGTTGCATCAGCTGACACATTCATGTACACATGTATAGGAAATCTGTTATTACTGCATATAGTTACATCAGCTGACACATTCATGTGTACATGTTCATTGTACCGTGTAATTGTTTCCATCTGTGTAATTGTGGTAGACTTCAATTCTAACTCACCAGTCAACGTGTCAAACTTTTAGGCAATAAACTGATACAGTACCTTCCTGTCACACTAACATATTTATTATTGTTGGATTGTATGCAGATTTTTAAGACGCGTAATTGTCTGTTTAACGACACATTAATAATACGATGTCACTGCAGTTTGTTTATTAACATTATTAAACATTTAAAGTAATTTAATATCTTGATGTGACTCTGTTTTGCAGTATGGAGGTGTGCTGTGAGTCCCACAGGGGATCTGATATACATCACCAACTGGTCCCAGGACAAGCTCCTCACCCTGGCCAGGGACGGGTCGGTACTCTCTACATTGGAGGACCCTGAACTACAACTCCTACCTGCTGTACATGTAACACCTGCAGGCCAGGTGTTGGTCTGTGGAGGGGGGTCCCAGGCTATCATACAGGTGGACAGGGAGGGCAGGAAGAAGCTGGCCACTCTAGCTACAGACAGGGATGGAGTGTGGGGCCCAGCGTCAGTCTGCTACAACAGGCACACAGCCTCCATCATTGTGGGACAAGGGTACAACAACACCATCCTGGTTCTCAAAGTGCAATAGCTTACTTTTACATGTATCAGACATTTGTATAATAACAAATATGGTTATCTTAAAATGACATTATGTATTTATATTGAAACTTATGTATTGTGTAATCTATTATTTTTCAAATTTATGTATTGTGCATTGTGTTATGTTTCAAAGCACAATTGTGGTTTAGGATCTACAATATGTTTGTATAAACTATAGGCAGTGTATTTTTGGCCATTGTGAATTATATTTTACCGTCTGTGTCTTACATAATGGCTATTGCATTTTACATAACTTAACAAGTTAACAAGTTAACATGTACTGTATGCCAAACGACAAAAACTATTTTAGTTTAGAAGTTAATGTTTGTACATAAATATACATGTACATGACACTTGCTATTTTTAGACTGACTGTCATTACAAACCATATTTGCCAGTTCGTGAACGATGCTGACAAGAAAGAATCAAACTCAATAATGAAACTGAAAGTTTATGATAAGAAAGATTACTTATGTCTTTTTGCAAAATCTGACATAAGTGCGGGGAATGAAATACTGTATGATTACGGTGATTCCGAAAACCTATGGTGGAGGAAGAAGGTATTTATATATGTAATTTTAGCTTTAAAATTATTATTTTCTTGACACTCATTGAAAGGCTGTAGTTTATAAAATATGGAAAATACATCATTTTGAGGTCGTTATAGTTTGAAGACGCCCGAAAAATTGGTTAAGGCCCTAGGAGCGCAAGGGTTTTAACGCATTTAAAGGGCCTCTGCAAATGTTAACGAACGAAAAATCATACATCTAGAGTAATAAAATCGAAACAATAAGATAATTGTCTATAAAATCATTCGTATAGCGTAACCCAAATTTGCGCACCTTATGGCGAAATATAAATTGATTCAGCAAAAAAGCTGGGCTGCAAAGGCACGTGAATTTACTGATTAATAGACGTTTTTCCTAAAAAGAGGCCGCTTTTTGTTTGTTAACACACCACTATAACAGACCGAAAAAGCTATGCTATAACACAGATATAAGTGTTTTTTTTTTATTACTAAGCTAAAATTAGTTCTACATCAAGGACACTTAATAATACTTTTTTGGGGTATAAGAACCTTAAATGGCTTTTACTTTATAGGAAAACCAACTTGACCAGTATTCATTTGGTAATGGTTTCATTGTTGTGATTTATTTTTTATGTTATTTGTAATCTTTTTTTATCTTAAGGTTTTCTAATTTTGTTGTATTTTTAAGCTCACCTGTGCAAGAAATAACATGTTAAAAGGGACATTACTTAGAATAATGACCTTATTTTTTCACCCAATTTAGACCAGACATGTACGGTTTGTCTATGACCATACATTCTTTAACAAATATGAACATAGAATGGGTAGATAGTAATAAACCTGCAGGCTACCATAACAGACACTACAAGATGGAAAACATGACAGTTGCTATTATCTTTCTGAATCAGAGTGTAACACTTTAAACCCAATATTGCCAGTATATATAGACCTTCTTGACCCTAATTGTCTATGAAAATGAGTTGTTTGTAAGTTAAGAAATAATTTTTTTTAGGACTGACTAAGGCCCGTCACTCTGACTTGCACTTTAGCAGAATTGTGCCCTTTTCTGTACTCAGAAAACTATCCTATAAATCAGACCTGTAATTTAGCAGAATTATGCCCATTTTTGTACTAAATAAATATAGTTAAAGTTTGCTCGTAACCGCTCCATATCACTATTTATACTGCAGATATTCGATTGAAACTTCCCACATGTCTTCAGAAGTCATTATGTAAGGTTACCCACCAACTCTGATCTGCAACCAGATTTATGTCCATTTTTGTACTAAGAAAATTAAGGTTAAAGTTTGCGAGCAAGAAGTTTGTATCTTTGTATCCATTACATAGTTACGTTCTATTAAAAATTTCATACGTGTTCAGGATCATAATATATGGTCACTGGCGAATGCCAATAATTATGGCCAGTATTTTAGCCAAATTAAGCCGCTTTGTTGTACTTAGGAATATATTCAGGTAAAATATGTGCATGCACGAACATGTTTCTTTGACTAGTACAGATATTTAATTGCAACTTCACATGTCTGTGGGGTCATACGAGGTCACTTCCAGTATATGTATATTATCTAAGCAGAATGAATAGCTGAGCAGGCTGTCTTGCGACACGTCTCATTGATAATCAAGGTTTTACCTCGGAGCTGAGGGCTAATTAGCGAGACAAGTACATGTAACTTCAGACCATTACCACATGCCTCTGAAAACCTGTCACAATAGTTATGCGATCATCTTTGCCAGTCCTCATAGAGTTTGTCGGGCCATCATGACATTTTTTCCAGTTTCATTTTGTTTGTTGTTAGATTTAGTATGTTTTAAATACAAATGCCATGATTATTTCTAAGAAACCCATCATTTCATATCATTAACATTTTGTTCAAAGATGCTGAAATCTTATTTGTTGACACATACAACACGAAAACAACTGGTTTTCTTTGATAAATTGTTGTTTTATAGTGTGTTTTTAAATTGTGCTTAATGTAGGTCTTAGTTTTGTATTCATGTGCATTTTCAAGTACACTTACAAATACATTTATCACGTATTTATTGATCAGAGAAAAGACCATATTCTCTATTAAACAAACATGGGACACTATTAATTTTCCAAAGTATATTCAAACCATCATAGTTTGACTGGGAAACGACTGTAATAATACTCTCAAAGCAAGTAAACAATCTGCACTGTTCAAGTAAAGTTCTGTATTAAAACACCTTTGAAACATGAGTCTGCAATTAAATGCTTTTAAGGGTGTTTTTTTGGAGAATAAATACCAGTATGGAATGTTACCATTTCTGGTAATTGGCACTTATTTTATATGTTCTTTCTTTTAAAGATACTGAATCAGATCCTTTTGATGTGGACAAGTTCCAGACTGATTCACAGAGTGACGAATATATTTGTGAAACAGATAGTGGACAATCGTCTATAGGTATGAAACAAACATATTATTAGATAATTGAAAGAAAAAAGCACACAAACACTAAAATTTATGTTGAAAGACTCAAGAACAGTTGGTCACCTCATATATTTTATGCATGATGATAATCTTGTTCAGGATATATAGTTTAATTTGATTTTTGCATTAATGAAATGGTTAATACCATTATGTTTTATAATAAAAATTTAAAATGTTCCTGTTAAATGTTTGTTAGAACTTACGTATTCTTTTATTTTTGTTAGTTCCAGTTCAAAGAGAAACTAATCAGAGGTAATGCATTTGCCTATTATTCTCTAATATATTAATTTACTTCCTAAAGAAATCCTCCAAATACATTCTGATATCACTTAATTTTTATTTTTTGTGATCACCTTTTGTCTATTGTGCATCGTGTGTCATCATTTTCATTCAAATGACATCTGTTAACAGTTGGCAGATTTTCATGAAACAACAGGAATGATCCTTTGGTGACCCTCTTTCAAAGTAGTTCAAATCATTCTAGTTCTCTGCATATGTAGTATACCAGAGCTAAAAAATATATTTAAAAAGTGAAAACTTCTCCTCTGGAACCGCAAGGCGCAGGGCTATTATATTTGATGTCTGACATTCTCTTATGGTCCGCTACGAAGTTTCTTAAAATTATTCAGGCCCCTATTGTCGTGGTTTCAATAGACTTAAATAGCAGAATTACTTTAAAAATCTTTTCTGAAACCATGAGGCCAAGAGGTTTAATACTTGCTATGTATTATTGTATAGTGGTCCTCTACAAACATTGTTCAAATTATGCTCCTGGGGTCAAAACTGGGTGTCATATTGTTTACATACTGGTAGACCTAAATAGTATAATGACTAAAAATCTCATCTGAAACCACATGACCCAGAGGTTTCATATTTGATATGTAACATTGTATAGCAATGAAGATTGTTCATGTTATGCCCATGGGGTCAAAACTGGCCACACCCCAGGGTTCACATTGTATATTTAGACCTATTGTTAGTAATTCAGCTTAAAAAAATTTCTTTTCTGAACCCTCTTGGTTCAGAGGTTTTATATTTGGTATAAAGGTCTATGATAGCAGTCTGAGGTAGACAACTCATTTTTTTTATATTAGTCGTGAAAGTATGAAACCAGTCTTGGGGAGACCACTCCTTTTTGTTATATAAGTCTTGAAAGTATGAAACCAGTCTTAGGGAGACCACTCATTATTGTTATAAAAGTCTTGAAAGTATGAAACCAGTCTTAGGGAGACCACTCATTATTGTTATATAAGTCTTGAAAGTATGAAACCAGTCTTAGGGAGACCACTCCTTATTGCTACATTAGGTCTTGAAAGTATGAAACCAGTCTTCGGGAGACCACTCCTTATTGCTATATAAGTCTTGAAAGTATGAAACCAGTCTTAGATAGAGCACTCATTATTGCTGTATAAGTCTTGAAAGTATGAAACCAGTCTTAGGGAGACCAATCGTTATTGTTCTATAAGTCTTGAAAGTATGAAACCAGTCTTAGGGAGACCACTCATTATTGTTCTATAAGTCTTGAAAGTATGAAACCAGTCTTACGGAGACCCAATTTTTTCCCAATACACTATTGCTGAATGATAACTCATAAAGGCGCGACAGATTTAATTAATTTTAATACACAGGTTAAAACATCATTCAACTTTGATTACAAACCACTGAATGTTTACAGAGAATTATGGATTTAAATTCCCTACAATCAGTGTTTCCAGACAATAACTTATAAACAGAATCACAAATTTAAATTATTTTAGGTAGATTGGTGTAACATAATACAATATAGGTCAAGATTGACTTTGGTTACAAACAAACTGTTGGCAGAGTTATGGCTCTTTGTTGACTTAAATCACTAAAAGCACAGTTTCCAGAAATTTGCTCATGAAAGACTTCATGAAAGACATACAAATTAATTAAGTTATTGTAAGTACATGTACATAAGTGTAACAACATGAAATAAAGCATTCTCTTTGGGTGCATTTCTTTCAAATGGATGCCATAGTTTTATGACAAGGCCATATTGTGGGGTATATTCGTCACTCATGTGACAATTCTAGTTACTGCTTAGGGAGACCACTGCTTATTGCTATTTAAGTCCTGAAAGTATGAAACCAGTTTTAGGGAGACCACTCCGTATTGCTATATAAGTCTTGAAAGTATGAAACCAGTGTTAGGGAGACTACTCCTTATTGCTATATAAGTCTTGAAAGTATGAAACCAGTCTTAGATAGTGCACTTATTATTGCTATATAAGTCTTGAAAGTATGAAACCAGTCTTTCATAGAGCACTCATGATTGCTATATAAGCCTTGAAAGTATGAAACCAGTCTTAGGGAGACCACTCCATATTGATATATAAGTCATGAAAGTATGCAACCAGTCTTAGATAGTGCACTTATTATTGCTATATAAGCCTTGAAAGTATGAAACCAGTCTTAGGGAGATCACTCCTTATTGCTATATAAGTCATGAAAGTATAAAACAAGTCTTAGGGAGAGCACTTATTATTGCTATATAAGTATTGGAAGTATGAAACCAATTTAGATAGAGCACTCATGATTGCTATATAAGCCTTGAAAGTTTGAAACCAGTCTTAGGGAGACCACTACTTCTTGCTATCTAAGTCTTGAAAGTGTGAAACCAGTCTTAGGGAGACCACTCATTATTGCTATATAAGTCCTGAAAGTATGAAACCAGTCTTAGGGAGACCACTAATTATTGCTATATAAGTCTTGAAAGTATGAAACCAGTCTTCGGGAGACCACTCCTTATTGCTATTTATGTCGAAAGTATGAAACCAGTCCTTGGGAGACCACTCATTAATCATTATTTCTACACAAATTGTGAAAGTATAATAAAACCAGTCTTAGGGAAAACATTGTTCCTATATATGTCTTAAAAGTAGGAAACCAGTCTAGGGAGACCACTCTTTATTAAGGCTCACACATTTTCTTTTCTTTTTAACTTGTTGGTGTATTCTGTATTATTTCTTATTATATAATAGCGGTGTGTTAACGAACAAAAAGCGGTCTTTTTTCGGGGATAAAGGTCTATTAATCAGTAAATTCATGTGCCTTGGCTGCCCGGCTATTTTGCCTAATAGATTAATTTTGGGCATGTGCAGGTGCGCCATTTTGGGTTACATTATACTATGAAGAATACGACTTTATAGAAAATTACCCAAATGCTTCGGTTTTGTTTCTCTAGAGTTGATGCTGCTACTTGTCAAGGGAACTCTTTGAGTGATGAAGCTGCTACTCAGCGAAGGAACACTGTGAGAGTTGACTCTGCTACTTGTCAAGGGAACTCTTTGAGTGGTGAAGCTGTTGACGCTGCTGCTTGTCAAGGGAACTCTTTGAGTGTTGAAGCTGCTACTCAGCGAAGGAACACTGTGAGAGTTGACGCTGCTACTTGCCAAGTGAACTCTTTGAGTGATGAAGCTGTTGACGCTGCTACTTGCCAAGGGAACTCTTTGAGTGATGAAGCTGATACTCAGCAAAGGAACACTGTGAGAGTTGACTCTGCTACTTGTCAAGGGAACTCTTTGTGTGTTGAAACTGCTACTCGGCGAAGGAACACTGTTAGAGTTGACGCTGCTACTTGTCAAGGGAACTCTTTGAGTGATGAAGCTGCTACTCAGCGAAGGAACTCTTCGAGTGATGAAGCTGTTGACGCTGCTACTTGTCAAGGGAACTTTTTGAGTGATGAAGCTGCTACTCAGCGAAGAAACACTGTGAGAGTTGATGCTGCTACTTATCAAGGGAACTCTTTGAGTGATGAAGCTGCTACTCAGCGAAGGAACACTGTGAGAGTTGATGCTGCTCCTTATCAGGGGAACTCTTTGAGTGATGAAGCTGTTGACGCTGCTATTTGTCAAGGGAACTCTTTGAGTGATGAAGCTACTACTCAGCGAAGAAACACTGTGAGAGTTGACGCTGCTACTTGCCAAGGGAACTCTTTGAGTGATGAAGCTGCTACTCAGCGAAGGAACACTGTGAGAGTTGATGCTGCTACTTATCAAGGGAACTCTTTGAGTGATGAAGCTGTTGACGCTGCTAATTGTCAAGGGAACTCTTTGAGTGATGAAGCTGCTACTCAGCGAAGAAACACTGTGAGAGTTGACGCTGCTACTTGCCAAGTGAACTCTTTGAGTGATGAAGGAGTTGACGCTGCTTCTCAGCACGTAGACTCGTGGTAACTACTAATGAAGCTAACAGTGTGGGCACAGATACTGCTACTGTATCAAGGAACTCGACCTCTGCTGCTACTAAAAGTGGGTCAGCTTCATCGGGAACAAAGACCGAAAATAAACCTGTAAGTCATATATTTGAACATTCTTTACTCATACATATATCACATGACATCCAGTCTGCTTCCGAGTAGCATAATGTAAGAAGTGTGTATTAAGTTTGTGGGCATAAAGTTGAAAACTATATTTACAAACAATACATGGCATGAACCACCAGAGACTAGTTCCTTTTTAGTCCACTTCCGGTGTCGCACTGGAGGGGACTATAGGTTTGCCCTTCTTCTGTCCGTTCGTCCGTTTGTCTGTCTGTCAAAAATCCTTCATCCTGCAATACCTAATAAAGTACAGAATATACTTTGCTGTAACTTGGCCTACATATAAACGGCAATGTGAGGTTTATGCACAACCTTTCATTTTTTTTACCAGAGTCAAAGGTCACTCGGCTGTTACAAAAAATAGAAATAAATGTTATACTCTGATAATTCGAAACGTACATCATAAGATATGATCATGAAACTTCGTACACCGATTGGACTGTAGGTGTGCCCTCCATCTGTTAGTCTGTCTGTTCGTCCATCTGTCCGTCTATCGACAAAACATTGATGATGCGATAACTTAGAAAGTACTGTAGATACTTTCATGAAACTTGGTGAACATTTAAACACTAAAGTGAGGCTTAGGCACGGCCTTTTAATTTTTAACTAGAGGTTAAAGGTCCTGAGGCTTTCCTTAAAGTAGAAATAAAACGTTTAATTTTTAACTAGAGGTTAAAGGTCCTGAGGCTTACCTTAAAGTAGAAATAAAACTTAATTTTTAACTAGAGGTTAAAGGTCCTGAGACTTTCCTTAAAGTAGAAATAAAACTTTTAATTTTTAACTAGAGGTTAAAGGTCCTGAGACTTTCCATAAAGTAGAAATACAACTTTTAATTTTTAACTAGAGGTTAAAGGTCCTGAGACTTTCCTTAAAGTAGAAATAAAACTTTTAATTTTTAACTAGAGGTTAAAGGTCCAGAGACTTTCCTTAAAGTAGAAATACAACTTTTAATTTTTAACTAGAGGTTAAAGGTCCTGAGGCTTTCCTTAAAGTAGAAATAAAACTTTTAATTTTTAACTAGAGGTTAAAGGTCCTGAGGGTTTCCTTAAAGTAGAAATAAAACTTTTAATTTTTAAATAGAGGTTAAAGGTCCTGAGACTTTCCTTAAAGTAGAAATACAACTTTTAATTTTTAACTAGAGGTTAAAGGTCCTGAGACTTTCCTTAAAGTAGAAATAAAACTTTTAATACTGTAATAATTCGAAAAGCACATAAGATATGATCATGAAACTTTGTACACAGATTGAACTATAGGTTTGCCCTCCGTGTTTCTCTCTGTTCGTTAGTCATCCTTCCATCTGTGTGCAAAAAAAAACTGGATCTTGTCATAACTCAAAATGTACCGAAAATACTTCAATGAAACTTGGTATGCATATGAAGTCAATGTAATGATTATGCACAGTTTTATTTTTCAAAGGTCAGGTACCTGTCAAAAAAATTGAATAACGCTTAGTACTGCAAATACTCGAAAAGTACATAAGATGTGATCAAGAAAGTTGGTATACACATAAAGGGCAATATGAGGTTTATGAACAAGGTTTTTTTTCACCAGAGGTCAAATGTCTGGTCCATGTTACTCAAAATTGAAAAAAAAATCTTAATATTGTAGGGAAAATTGGGATTTGATTATGAAACTATACATCTACAGATTTTGTGCAGTATGAAGGTATTGCACAATGTAAAATTAGAAGGGGTTGTTATTGGTCATTGTAACTCTATGATGTTCTTTAGCTCACCTGAGCACAGCATGCTTATGGTGAGCTTTATGGTGAGCTTTTGTGATCGCCTTTTGTCTGTCATGAATTGTGCATTGTCAGTATTTGCCTCGTTAACATTGTAGAAGCCACATTTATTGACCAATCTCCATTCAACATGCCCATAACATTTATCCCAATGAATACTAGGCTGAGTTCGAAACTGGGTCATGTGGGATCAAAAACTAGGTCACTAGGTCAAAATGTAAGAAAAAGCTTGTTAACACTCTAGAAGTCACAATTTCTGCCCAATCAACATGAAACTTGCTCAAAATATTTTTTGATGATATCTTGGCCAAGTTCGAAAATGGTTCGGCTCCATTGAAAAACATGGCCGCCAGAAGGTGGGACAGTTTTTCTTATATAGCTATAGAAAAAAGCTGGTTAACACTTTAGAAGTTACATTTTTACCCAATCAGCATGAAACTAGCTTTATCTTGATGATATCTCAGCTGAGTTTGGAAATGGTTCTGCTCTGTTGAACAACATGGCCTCCAGGGTGTGGGGCAGTTTTCCTTATATAGCTATAGGAAAAGTTTGTGAACACTTCTAGATGTCATATTTTAGCGCATTAATCATGAAACTATCTAAGTACATCCGTTTTGATGATAATTAGGTTGGTTCCGCTCCATTGAAAAACATGGCAGCCAGGGGGCGGGGAAGTTTTCTTATATGGCTATATTGAAAACTTAAAGCGTGTGACCGCTCTAGAGGACATATTTATCAACAAATCTTGAAGCTTGCTAAAAACTTAAAAACTAGGTTACTAGGGCAAAATGAAGAAAAAGCTTTTGAACCCTCTCTGGTGAGCGACCTAAGGTCTTTTGAACTGTTGTTCAGATGAGCTATTGGTATATGGACCTCTCCGCGTCTTCCGTATGCCGTCATTCCGCCGTCAATAATTTTCTCACACCAGTGACACTAGAGCAGGGTTGGCATAAAACCCGGGTTTTATAGTATTGACGGGCCCGGGTGTGTAATACTGGGAAAAACCGGGTTTTACTGGGCAATAGTGGGCAATACTGAAAAAAAAGATATTGCACAATTATGTTTACATTTCATGCTAATATATGAGTTTCTACATTATAAACATATATCTATTAACAATTTTATAATGTAAGTTACATTGTTTATTTCTATTTCATGTGGAAACATATTGATAATTTCTTTTCTTTTCCACAAAATTTAAGTTTATTTTTTGGTCAGTCTGGACAATACTGAGTTTACTTGGCATCTGTGTTTTTACTCACATTCATTATATTTTTCTCAGTATATATGTAACAGAATTATGTTTATGAAAGAAAAAGAAGAAATGAATGTATAAGAGAAATTTGACAATTCTAATATTTTTTATGTTATACAATATTTTAGTGGATATCATGTTGCAACAAGATCCTATTGCAGCCCCATGCAGTACATAAAAATTAATGACATAACATTGTGATATCATTTATGACCCATCCACAATATGTACACCCTCTTAAACAACACAAACATTGATTGAATTGACAGATGCAAGTGCTCAACATACAGTTAAATTGGACCTCTTGAATAAACATTAGACCTATCTCAATGAGGGGCCAGGCAAAAGCCCTGTTCTGTTCTGTTCTGTTAATAAGGGGCCTTTTCCAAACTGTGAAAACATGCATTGATTGGCACCTTAAGTGAATGATTCCTGCTGTTAATTGTGCATCAGTATAAAAATAATTATTTAAATAAATATTGCTTCATCATAATCATGATCCTGCTATTAAAGTAAAAAATAAAGAAAGTAAGTAATGAAAATAGAAGATAAAAGTGATTTGTCCAGTAATCCCCGGTATTGCCCAATATCAGATTATAATAACATTGACCAGGCTGGCGTTATTGTCCAGACAGAGAAGGCCTCCCTAAGTTTTATTGTTTACAAAAAAAAAAAAGAACAGTTCAATGCAAGAAAAAAAGAAGGATGAATAACTTCAATGAGTGTAGACTTATTTCAATATCAAGCGGAATCATTTCACAAACATTATAGAAAATATATTAAAACGTTGCCATCAAAAATGAATGAATGAACCAATGGATATGTGCCTGCACTTACCAAAATACTGTAACTATGCATATATTGAATCTGCAAAACTAAACAAGTCATTTTCGTAATGACATAAGTTAACTGAGAATTTAGATTTATAAAAACAATAAAAACTGCAAATTAACTGAAGAAAAAATAGTATTGCCCAGTATTGCCCACTTTCAGAGTATTGACCGGGGTGGGAAAAACCGGTAAAACCTGCTGGGAAAACCCGGGGGTGGGTGATTCGTGCCAACCCTGCACTAGAGTTATTGCTCCTTTTTCATGCAAATAAATGCAAATATGCCTTTTTGCAACAATTAGACTTTATGTTCCAATCTTTACCAAACTCTCACAGTTTGTGTTGGGAGCCAAAAATGGGTAAGATTGTGGTACACACTCTGGAGTTATTTGTTTGTGAAGAAAAATACAAAAATTGACACTGTTCAGGCTAGAAACTTTATTTTTCATCCAATCTTTACCAATCTTGCACATTTTGTCTATGACCAGAAGATTACCTGTGAAGTCAAATATCAGCAAGATCGGGCCAGAAATACCAGAGTTATTACCTTTTGTTTGTGAAAAGAAATGCAAAAATATAAATTATTCAGGATAGAGACATCATTTTTCATCCATTTTTCACTGTTCTTGCACAGTTTGTTTATGACCATAGGATTTTAAGTAAAGTCAAATTTAAGCAAGATTGGACCAGAAATACCAGAGATATTGCCCTTTATGAAAAAAAAATGCAAAAATGGACATTCTCCAGAAAAGAAATTTTCCATTTTTCATTTAATCTTCACCAATCTTGCACAGTTTGTGACCATAAAATTACACATGAAGTAGAGTTTCAGACTAAATATAGCATAGCCATCACAATAAGTACATCACAACCAGTTCTCCAAAACTGCTTGTGAAAAGACATCAAAATGTTCAAAAATTTCCAGGATTCAATTGTCATTAACTTAATGAAAATGTGTCAGAAAATAATATTGAGAAAAAAGACTAGGATAGGTGAAAAATACTGCACCTCCACTACCCAAGTTGAACTTTAGTTTAAAGCCCATTGCACTAACAGTTTTTTTTAAATCAAACCAATCCTAACCCCCTCTGCGGGAACATGAGTATTGTTCATATTTATTTTCAAACCTGTAACCACAACAGTATGGTCTTCATCTGTGCCTGTACATGTACTCAAGGTGAGCGCTTTGGACCATCATTGTCCTCTTGTTCTTGCCATTCAGTTGATGTTACTTCATTTATGTTAACAGTTTTTTTTCTTGTCATTAACGTCTATTTCAGAAACCTGAAAGGTACTGAGTCTACTGTAAAGCCATTGTTCTAAATGGAAAGTTAAAAAGACACATGATCAGAAAACACAAAAGTGAACCTGAGTTACAAGACATACTCAATGAACCTTCTGCTGTCCAGAATAGCTTCTTTGAAAAGAAACGCAGAGAAGGAATTCAACGCAGCACTTATGGCTGATGGAAAAGAAATTGAAATGAGAGAAAGAAAACCCAAATTTGAGGACCAGGTTCGGTTCTGTGCTGACTGTAAAAGTGTCGAATAAGTATTTCTTTAAACACAAGTGTGCATCATTAAATCCTCAAGCAATTAAGTCAAAATTACTCCAGAAAGCCTCTGATGAAAAAATTCAAAATGATGTTGAATTCAAAGACATTCTCAATAGATTTAGGGATGGGGAAATAGGAGACCTGTGCAGGACAGACAAATTTATTCAGTTGAATGGGTACAGACACTTTAATTTGCGAAGACATGAAGAGGGTAAACAGGATGAGGTGCGTAAAGTTGTCATGGCTGAAATGAGAGAGTTCGGCCGGTTGTTTGTTGAATTCAAATCGCTGTGCGGGCAGAACACAACTTTGGAAGATATGCTCAGTCGACATCATTGGCCAGACCTTATACAAGCTGTAGAACAGTTGTCATAAAGATCAATATACAGGAACAGAAAAGCATGGACAAAAACTGTTTCTTGATGCAGTAATTCTAAGGGCTTCAAAGACCCTACTTGGTTTCTACAGTGAAACAATGCAAGATGAAAAGAGGAAAGAACTGAAACATTTCATCACCACATACAAGCATAAATCGAGTGAAATGTACCCAAAAGCGAGGCAAACTTGTGTCAAATCTTCACTAGAAAAAGCTAGAAAACCAGCTAATCAGCCAAATGAACAATCAGTAAAAAAATGAAAAGAGTACATTGGATCACAAATTCTGAACATTCTTGAAAATTACAATATTAAGCAGTATTCTTTACTCAGAAGTCTGGTTGTTGCTAGATTAACCTCGTATAATGCCCGAAGGGGGGAAGAAGCAGCACGAATGCTGCGAAGTGAATGGGAGGAGGCTGAAAAAGGAGTTTGGCTCCCAGATGAAGAAATTGAAAAAATTCATGATCCAGCTGAACAGTTACTTCTGGGAAAATTTAAACTCGCCTATCTCAAAGGCAAAGTAGAAAGTATGTGCCTGTGCTGGTCCCAATTGATCTGGTGGAGGCCATAAACTTGCTTAACAGAGATAGGTTAATGTTTGGAATCCAAGAAGGAAACGTCTTTTTGTTTGCTACAAAAAATTCACGCATCTCGCACTGCTCTGGTTGGCATTCCGTAGCTGATGTTTGTAAGATGGCTGGTGCCGATCTTCCAGTGAATGCCACCAAAATGCGGCACAGGCTATCTTCAGTCTTTGCCAGCATGGATATGGGAAAACAACAGCAAAAAGTGTTCTTAGAACACATGGGCCATGATCTTGATATTAATAAGGAGAATTACCAATGTCCCCAAGGAGTCCAGGCAGTAACTGTCATGGGCAAAATGCTGAACAGAGTTGATGAAGGTATTGATTTATAATTATTGATTCAATATAATCACAGTTATAAAACAAATTCATTTATATGTCTTGCAGTAATTCTTTTGTCGAGCCCACTTGCAGTTAGCTCGACTGAATTGTCACAAGAGCAGTTAAGTGTATGTGCGTGTAGTGGTCTCATAAGATATTTAAACTGTTATTGATAAGCTAGCTGCAGTGTTCCATGGTAAAATTCTTTGAGTATATCTTTTCTCTTGATTGCTTTTCTTGACAACAGGTTGCCAACAGGCATCTAGTATTAAAATAGGCAATGTCAATATGCTAACTTTCTCCCAGTTAATGTCGATAAATACATCTTGTATACTTAGATACAGTATGTTTGGCTAATTTACCAAGATTGGTTGATTCTACCAGTAGTTACATCATTTCTGGTTTTACAGCCTATAGCAAATAATTTCTGGTTTTACAGCCTATAGCCTATGGAAACAATGCTGAATATGTGTGTTAACTTATGCTAAGTGACTTACATTACAAAAAATTATATTATAGGCATGAGCCAGGCACCTCGTTTAAATCCTGATGGTGTGTATCCAGGTGATATCAAGGTGAAACATTGTACAGATGCCAGAATGTGTTCAGGTAACAGATGTGTGCATAATTCGCAAATTTTTTACACCAAAAATGGTATCCGAAATTCAATATATGTTATGCATATGCATTTGATTCTAAGTATTGCACAAGATATACTTAAGAGATAAATAACAGGATACTACGAATAAGGCAGATGCTCTGAATTCTTTACTGAATGCGTTACTATGAACACATTATACTGTCTTGTCATTGTATTAAAATAGAAATACTACAAAGAAACTTGTGGTTTTGGCTATTCATAGTATTGTGGTTTGATTAAATATTATTAAAGTGTTATAAAGACAAATATTTCTCTTACAATTTATAATAATGTAGGCGTGCCTGCAATCAACGATATGGTTGAGGCCACTGATGATGACCATCTAACTGAAGAGAATTCTGTACAAGTGGAACAGCTCAGCTCTAGTGGCCAAAAAGAAAAGTGTTTGCATGGTATTGCATTCTCATTTTTACAGATCTGGGTTATTTTGTAGGTGGTAACATTCGTATGCTGATGTATTTCATTGCTACGGCAAGCTTTTTTGATCATGATGTTTTTTTTCTTCTCTCAACCATGGTCACACTAATCATGTACATGGAAGATCATATTGTTTTCTTTAAATCAATTAAAGGGTGTTTGTTTGACCTTTTATTAAAGAAACTTGGATAAAGATAAAAATTGAAATTAATTTTGTATGCAATAGTAATGATGAGAGGAAATCTTGGCCCTGATCCAAACCTCTCGCATATTATATTAATTAGATTTGAAGTACATGTAGATCAACATAATGTTGCAAATATTGATCAGATTTAACCTAAACACAAATCGGTTTCTTAATCTGTGCATTTTATGATTTCTTTTCATTTTGTTTTAAGTCAAATGGTCCAGTGAAGACACGCAACTGTTGAGAACTTACTTCAAGCAATTCATTTATCTTCGCCCTGATGAAAATGGCAATACAGGAAACTTGCCAAGTAAGTGTAATATTTCATCCATATAACTTTGATATCAGTTGTTAACAAAGTAACATAAAGTTGTTTTGTGTTCAATATTCATAAGCATTCCCACACTGAAACCCCACTAGAACCTCCTGTTATTTTATTAAATAATCAATGCGTAGGTTATACATTTTTATTCTGTGAGCTATTGGTATAGTGGGATTGGCCTGTTTCGTCCATTTGGCGTCAACATTTGGGTTGATTGCTGCAATAGAGACTTCATTTTTCATTCAATCTTGATCAAACATTCTGTGTTTGACAATAAAATCTTGGACTAGCTTGATAATGCGCATAACCAGAATGCACAATTTGTGTGTGACCATAAAATCGCCGACAAAATAGTGGGCCAAATCTGACCGGAGTTATTAACCCTTATTTATGAAAAAAAAAAAAACTCTAGAGGCCACCTTTTTCCAAGCAATCTATTTCATTCTTGCACAATTTGTGACAATAAAATCTTTGACGAGTTTGGCCATGGGTCTGCTCGGACTAGAAAAACCAGAGTTAGTGTCTGTTTCCGGGGATGATGTGCAGAAATTAGATCAGACCAGAAACATTGGACTTTTTGCCCCTTTTTCATGAAAAAATAAGCAAAAACATTTCTTTCCCAAACCGTTTGGACTTTTGCGTAAATATTCTGCCTTCACCGAAAATCAATCAATATATTGTCTTTCATATTTAAGTGTGCGATTTAGAGCCATCATGCTTTCTCGTTTGCATTTAACTTAATCATGTTGCTCTTGTTTTTAGGCAAGGATGTTATTATGCAGTTCTTGAAGGAAGAAACTCTAAGTTCGCTGTCCACCTTGACACTACAACAGCAATATTTAAAAACTCTGGCAAAGTTGTTCAATGAAAGAAAAACTGTTAGACAAAAAACTGTTGGTGCTTTAACTAAGATCACCCATTAAAAGAAGAACGGGGTTTTGTATTATATGCCCCCCTTAACTTGTGGTGGTACACTGATTTCAATGATATAGTTAGTTCTCATGATGTGGTTGAGATATGTTGCGTTTGTCTGTATATATGTTGTACAAACATGTATATACTAAAACCAGTCCACTACCAAATTCCTGAACCTATTATAGTAATTTAAAGGGACTTGTTCATAGATCGGCAAATTGACAATTTTCCAACTTTTGTCAATATCCCCCAAAGAAAAATACGGTATATATAAACTAGCAAAACCACACTACTGACCAACAAATATATTGGAAATATAGCGTTCTTTATGAAAAGTCATCAATTGAAATGGATAAAATCATAAAGCGTTTGTAACGGTTTTCGTCAGTATTTGGGGAAACGTGTATCATTTACTAATATTTGCATGGTCAAGCGGTTTCATAGACAATCTTTTGATCTTGACTGTCGTAGGTTAGAATCTTCAAAATTCAGTTGTAACTTAAACTTGTCGTACGATCTTTGATAAAACAGAACCCTTGTATCTTTTGGTCTGTAAGTGGTCAACAGCTTAAACCGAATTTGCGGTAACTTAAACATATCTTCACTCTCTGCATCATTATGTTTGTTGGTCAGGTCACACAGTTTTAAATTTTATGTATATTAACTGAATCAGGACAGAGTATTCTGCAGGGACTGTGCCTGAAAGTGAAATATAAACTCTTGGCAGCTTTTCTGACTGCAGCCGCTTTTGGCCATCTTGTTAAGGGATTTGCAATCTCTTTATTGTTGTGTACTTGCTTTCGTTTTTTTCACTTTAAAATAATGGATTCTGCTTACAAAAGACTTTGTATAAATATATAAATGTTTAGCTCAAAAATATTAATTGATGCTATGTTGTTTTTACACATTTTTTTGAAGACTTGAAAGATGGGTCTGTAGGACAAACGAAAACATAACATGATACTATGTTTGATTGCTTTTCTTGCTTTAGAAAAATATAATTTTGGAAATATTTCCACCTGTTAACCTGTTGTTCTTATCTTGTACTGTCCTATTGATCTTTAATGTACATTCATGTATAATGAAAAACAGTATATGTTTTAACATTTGAACCCCTATCGCTCATTTAGTTTTTCTCACAGGCCAACAATATTCTTTTTTGCTTATGCCAGAATGTTCTTGTAACGTTTTTTGTATTTATACCCTACACATCTTAACATTGTAGTAACATGTGTTGTGTAGTGTTCAGTGAATGATGTACAAGTGTTCCTCTGTTGTGTATGTGTTGTATTTTCCTTTTGATGATTTGTCTTCCAATATAATTTTATTTTTTAGTTGTTTTAGATTGGTCAAATTACTGTTTGAACATGCCTCACATAATGTTTTTCTTGCATGAAATTGCTATGTATGTACATACATTTTTGCTGTACATAATAACATACTGTCTTGTTAACTTAATGCATTTATGAATGTATTTAAATCTTTGATGTTTAAATGTTGCAATGCCACAATTGTGTGGATTTGACATATTTTACTCTTTTTTTTGGAGTGAGCTGCATTTCTTTCATAGGTTACAAATAACCTGGTTGTGTTTCCTGTAACCAATGGGGGTGCTTATCACTTCTAATGAAAGTCCTAGCTTCCTCTACAAAGCAGTATTTGCCAAAATATTCAAATTATTCTTTCTGTTCCATCTGGTTAATACTTAAATATTTGGTTGAATACATTGTTAATTTAATGTAATAATAAACACTGTATTATGTGAAGTTAGAATAAGACGTTAAACATCGAATATACTTTATATTTTCTTTTCTACCACATATCTGAGAAATTCAAGATGTTTAAATTCAGACAATACTGATGGTTTCAACAACAACAAAATTCATAACTCTTTCTTCAAATTATGGGCATTTTTGCTAGTTTTCAGGTCCTGAAAAACTGTGTCCATGCATGCATGAACACGGTTCTGCTTTTTTTGTTAAAAATTTTGACAAAGTGTAGATCTGGACTTTTTTGGGTAATACCAATTTTATGGATATTTTTTTAATGAAAATGCCTATTAAATATAATTACTTTGCTAAATTTTCACATTTATTCAATTAACTGCATCTAAACCAAGAGAACAAAAAATCCATCTTATTCCAAATTCACATAATAGTGTGTTTAATAGTATATACAATACATTAAGTGTAAAGTATTCATGACATTATTTCACTGGCTAGTTGTATTTGGACTTGTATGTGACCAGTATTTGAGGCAAATTAAGCCCCTTTTTGTACTTAGAAAATTTAGTTAAAAGTAATTATATATGTTTCTGTAACTATTACAGATATTTTGAAACTTCACATATGTCTGCGAGGTCATTATGTAAGGTCACTTACAGAATATGTATATTATCAAAGCGGAATGCCTTGTGGACAGCCCTTGTTAGAAGGATAGTTGTATATTTTTCGTTATTAGGCATTGGCAACATACCTATAGAGAACATAATTAATCCTACTTAAGCAGTGGTTCGTTCACATTTTTCAATCAATTTAAGTGCATGTTGTAGTCAAAATGTATGGTAATTTGTTTTAGACAGACTAAGGGTCAAAGAGGCGTATAAGCTGTACATTTTCAAATATAAAAGATTATTTTATGAACTGTTTAATGGCAACTTAACATATAGGTGTAGTTTTAATTTTAAAAAATATGTATATTTTTGTTAATATTTATAAAAAGTTGTCACTATGACACTTCGCGGACATGGAAAAAATAGTTATAGATGAAATATAGATATAAATGAAATGTACCAATAGCCGGATGGGCAGTATTGATATATGTAGTGCAAGTAATAAAGTTAACATTGTAGGCATGAGTTCATTTCCTTCTTGAACCGTGTTTCAAAATATTGGGGGCATTTCACATACTTTTCTTTAACGATACCAATAATGTATTTTGCTTAAAATAAAGAGTAAAATATATTAGTGAAAAATGGGATTATGCATTGTTTTAATTGTTTTCTTCTATCTGAAAAACCATCAATATGTCTCTTTAATGTAAAACTCTGGTTCTATTTAATTTATATTACACATAAAATTCTTTCCAATTTTGACGGGATTTTTGTTGTTTGTCATAAAGTACGGTATTAAGGTTTTCATTGAATACATCTTAAATATTTATGCGTCACTATGTAACATACAAATAATGCTAATAAACATATCGACATACAGGGTTTTTTGTTTTAGCAGACCACCCAGGGCCGATCCAGAAAAGGCTTTCCTGCTGGGGGGATGGGGGTACAGTGAACCTAGCATCTAATCATCGCTATACGCATTCATTCACTTATTTACATATTAATTCATTCAATAAACAATGTGAAATAGTTATGTCATCAAATGATGCAATTATGGGCCACTTCGTTCGTGTTCTATAATTATGGTGTAGTTTAAGCCGCGGACTGTGGCTCCGACGAACTTCAAATTTGAGGATTAAGACAAAATCTGCGTTTTGTAAAACATGGGGAGTTCATCCTGGCATCGTACGGGCCTACCGCAATCGCCGAAGGTCTACCGCACGTTCTAAGTTTTAGCAGACAGTGGCTTTGTCTGCAAATCATGCGACTGGCGTTTTTCTATCGTATCATGAAAAAACGCACAGCCAACATAATAGATATGGCACGAACAGCACTAGTTTTTTTTTCGAAAACAAGGCATCAAATGTATCTTAGCACCAACACTAATATCAATATTGTTCCTAAGATTCTACATGTATTATTGTCATTCACGTCTTTGAATTTGGCATGCACATTAAGAAGATATTATGGTTATTTTTTTTTAGTTGTTAAAAAGCAAACTAGCTTTATGGTTGTAACACATGTTCAAAAGACAGACTATACTAGTATGGAAAGTGACAATACCGTATTAAAAGCATGCAAATAATATCGTGTATGTATGCGAAGCTCATAGCGTCGTGCGTTCATTAAGCAATAAACCCACGTTTCTTGCGGCGAATGACAGGTGTCAAGTTTTATTCTTGATGTCGCTGTACGTTTATTGCATTGGAGCCCAGCCGTGTTACGCAATGAAGCAATATGACATATGCAAGTGTACCGTGTGTGCTTGCGCCAGGAAATGCAAAAGGTAATATCTAAAACGTGTTTTTATCCTTCAACAAGCCTTTCAATATGGACAATATCTCACGGTGTATATATTTTGAGTCAGTGATATCGTTACACCCCTAGTAACTTCTATGAGATATTGTGTATCAAAAATGCTGAGCATGTTCTTCAACGTAGATGAACCCCCTACTCGTAACTGGGCCCGTACTCACCGAACTATTTCTAGACTTAAGACTAGGAATAAAGACTATTTTTAAAAACTGGTTTACCATAACATGCCGACATTCGAGTATTAGTTGGTATTTACAATTTCAAACGGTAGCATTTGTCATTCAAAACGAATTATACGTTATAAGTAACATTGCTACCAATAAAACTTGCAAATACACAAGTGTAATTTCTCCAGTCTAAGTTTGTTGTATATACATGTACATATATCTTGGGGAGATTAAAAAGCATAAATACAACGGTCTCAATAAACCATTTATGGAATGGTTTCCTTCATAAAGCATACATGGAATGGTCTCCTTAATACAGAATATATGAAATGGTCTCCTTAATACAGAATATATGAAATGGTCTCCTTAATACAGAATATATGAAATGGTCTCCTTAATGAATATGTTATAATAAAAAAATATTAAGGGGACCAATTTTTTCGTTTATTTTTTATTTTTTTTTTAATCACAAAATGCTTCTGATATGATAGTAAAGTGTTTCTTTTATTGTCAAAACAATGTTCAGATGTCATGAAACGGTTCTATTAAAAAATATACAAATTGTCCCCCTAATGCAGAAATTATAGTATGGTCCCCCAAATGCCTAAATCAGAAATATATATATAACATGAATACATAGGGTATTGGTATACGCATAAAAACATAAAAAAATGTCATTCGTTCAAAAAATCATGATCATGTGTAACCGTTTAAAAATAATGAATAAAAATGCATTGTTTAGCTTTCGTGGTTTGAAATTATCAAATTTTAACTGAAGGCCTTACAGGTGCTGCAGTAAACAACATACTTTACAAATAGTACATCTGTATCATATAATATTTCACCTCCTACAAAAATGATCTGGCGAAGAGCGGTCACATTATTAAGTTTAACCTTTGTCTTAATCTTAAATATTACCCAATGAAAACCAAAACCAATATGTAACGAGCGTTTTCATTGGTGGTCAGTATTTTACGTTCAGGCCCCACGACAACGAAAATTCTCAACCTCACAATTAGCCTCAATTTAAAATATTGACCAATGAGAATTTGTGTAACATTTGAGCATTGATTTCCATTGGTTTCATATTTAAAAGCTTAAAATATTGACCAATGAGAATGCTTGTTACATTTGAGCATTGATTTCCATTGGTTTTATATTTAAGAATTTAAAATATTGACCAATGAGAATGCTTGTAACATTTGAGCACTGATTTCCATTGGTTTAATATTTAAGACAAATACTATGACCAATCTTAAGAATGTTCTAAGTCGATGGGCCTGATAACTTTTTCGATTGACAATTTCGTAATCGTTTGGCCTCTGTCTCCTCTCTACAGGTGAACGATCCGAGTACGATGGCAGCGGCGAGCCTGGACGAGGGGCCCATAGTGTTGATGGACCTGGTCACCCACTGTCGCCTGTATGAGATCGTGGACAGTACGTACAGATGTCATGATGTTGCACTGCTGCAGTTTAACTTTAAAATTAAATTCATGACATGTGTGATCTACCTTTCGTTTTACGTTATTTACAAAAATACCGTGTCTGAGCTTCCTAACAACTATTTAGCATCCAGACATGGACATTTTCTGTCTATAACACAGCTTGGGGCACAACTAAATGTTTGTGTGTATTGAATTCAATACTCTGCTTCCGTGTTAAATCAATGCATTTTGTACTTAAAACGGTTTAAAACATTATAATTATTGTCTTCACAACTAGTACAGGTAAGAACAATTTGTGTCATGTTCACATCATGACAAAATGTTGTAATTATTAATTATTTAAACTCTCATTGTGATCGCCATTACCGACATAATTATCGTGTATTGAAAGCCAGAATGGGGCTATCAGCCTTCTTAGCACATATGCTGATGTTCATGCTTTCAAGGAACGATATACCGCGGTATGACTACATGTATTTCAGTTTAGTACGGTGTTCCGTTAGGGCCACTCGTTGTTTCGCACTTCCGACCCGTTTGGATTACAAGCGCGAGAACGCGAGAACACGATACGAAGTAGCGAAAAACACGATGCGAGGACGCGAGATTACGATGCGAGATCGCGATATAGATATTTCTCGATCTCGTATCGTAGTCTCGCAATTTCGCATCGTTATTTCGCTACTTCGTATCGTGTTTTCGCGTTCTCGCGCTTATAATCCATAGGTCGAAAGATCGTGACAACGAGTGTGTCTAACGGAACACCGTAGGTTTGCGCTGATTTCAGGTGCACGGTACGAAGATTTCTTCGCCCCCTGTATGTGGTTGACTCGAGACGCCGCGCGCATGTTCTTCAGCGCCGACAGAGGCTTGGTTCACTTGGAACAGCGCTCAGACGACGTGGATCATCTCTTCTGCTGGGACATTGAAAACAGTATGTTGTCTGGGGCACGTTTAAATAAAGCTATCGATCAGTAGTCTAAGTACCAGACTAAATTGCAACAAATCAGGTCGATTTTGTTGCAAACATGTATGTCATATTTTTACGTTGCCGTTGACGTCTGATGGCGTCGACGTCATTTCCTGTTTATAATAACAATCCTGATAAAGGCCTACATGGCCGAAATGTTGTTTCAGTTTTAAATATAAATATAACCTCTGTTTTCGTCACTTACGTCGTTTTAATGGGAAATGTATTGTGAATATATTCATTTTAAAAGGTATTACAACAGATAAACACATCTCTGTTTCGTGAAAAAAAAATCCAGACAATTAATTCGCACATGTAGATCTAATTACACTTATAGAAAATGTTTTACCAACACGTTCTAGACTTATGGACAATATTTTACCAAAACGCTTTTACTAAAAACTTTTGTCTCGTGTTTATTGTACATTTTTCCGATGCTATTAGACCTCACGTTCGTTACTGGCGCAAGCCAAGTTCAGCAAACTGTTGTATGTTTAAGTTAGTCTGGAAAGAAATTTAATTTACCTGGGCTGACTGTATTCAGCAAGCTATTTCTTAGACTTAGGAATATTCTTGAAAATTTTAGATCCTAAGTGCGCTGTGAAATTAAAGCTTACTTGGTTTATTATCCACTTTTGTTACTGCGTGATTTGTTTAAAATGATTTGTAAAGACATAAGAAATATTGGTACCCACTTTTGTTGCAGCATGATATGTTTAAAATGATTTGTAAAGACATAAGAAACATAGGTAGACCTACCCAGAATATTTGCAAACGCGGAATAATTTAATTTTTTTGAGTCTAAGTCTGTTCTTTGGGCTTAATTCTAACATGATACTCGCATAATTTTTTATAGACAACGAACACAATTAACGTTGTTAAACTACCAAATAAACCACGCGAAAAATAGTTCCTACATTGACGTCATTCTTCATTTTTCATCAACGAATGTGACGTCAGAATGAATGTTGTCAGTGAATGACGTTGACGCGCGTTGGAAAGTTCGTGCGGGAAGACGGCTGGTGCTTAGTAAAAAGTAAGTTTCCCATTGTAAGGCAGACTTCCCGAAAACTGTCGTTCCGACGGACATGACCGGCAAATTTTGAGTGGGTCCGATATTTAATTCCTAAGAATCGGTCCGACGTTCCGAAAGCTTTTTTAAGACATCCCTATATATTACTAGATAACGAAATACCGAATATTGGAGCAATTGAATACAGCTCCCCTATATCGCGATTTCCAATACATTGCGAATCGGCGGTGGATCACGAATTTTTGTTTTCATGTTCTTTAATTATTTTCTTATTACACCAACTGCCGTAAATAAACGTCGTTTGGTCTGGATTTCCGCGCCTTCATCGATACTTTTTTTCAATTAAACTAGTGCTGTGCGAAAAAGTATAACCCGATATGCGCAACATCATAGGGCAAGTTTGGCGGCACAAGCTCACAGCGCGTTCTACCCATGACAATGTATTTTGCCTTCAGTCACTGTAATGAGCAGCTCAATTACAAAAGTGCGTACACGTACTAGTATGGGTCGTGAAAAACGTGCTGCACGCCGTCCACGTGGTGGGTGCTATAAAATAAATGTAAGCGATAGACCTAAATACAACATTACTCTCGATACCGCGTAATTGCTTTTCGCGTTTTAGAGGTATTATAATGGTCAACAAAAGATTGAGTAAAATATGCGGCATACATACAGACACTTAATAATTGTGTTGTTTTGCGCTTTGAAACTTTTATACAAAAGTAATGACTTCACAGTTCTTTGCGCTACAAACTTTTTTATTATGCCTCACGTGACTAGCCCATGCTAAATTTCCATATACCTATCATGAAACAATTCGTATTATTATACCTCACGTGACTAGCCCATGTTAAATTTACATATACCTATCATGAAACAATTCGTAATGTCACATGCGACAGTATACTGTCACCCTCTCGTGGAGCTACAAATAGAACAACCGTTTCTCAAAGCATAACAACATTTACCTTTAGTAATGCTAACGCCAGTACACTGCTTTTACAATTAATATCATTGCAAATTTTAGTTCGGTCCGGCAACTTTTGACAGGTTGTCAGACCAAATGTCAGACACTTTTTTTAGCTTTCGGGAAGTCTGTTTAGTATGGCGTAAAAAAGGTTTGTTTCGGGTTACATGCCAAACAAGATTAGGGTAGGTAGGTAGGGATTTTTTAATTTTTTGGTAAATTAATGGTCAACTTTAAGATTCTGAAACTAAATGCTTATTCAAAACATATCGGTAATATCCTTAAATATTGTTTTGAAGTGGATACTATCAAAACAAAACACTTATTTATCCAAAACAAACATTTAATTATTGGAAAAAGGTCAATAAAACAAAAACACAAAATCCGACGATCTCAATTAATTGTTGAAAGCAAGTCGAGTAACCTGAAACAAACATATTTGTTACGCCTACAGTAATTACAGCCAGATAATTTTAAGAATTTAAGGAATTTTCTTAAGTGTTCCCTAAGGAGTTTCGTGAATACGGGCCCAGATGCTGTTGCAGAGAAGGAGCTATTTGAGCTGTGCGACACCCAGACCCAGTGGCAGTACCAGAAGCTGAGAAGTGACGAAAGTACGAGCATGGACGGCGTGTATCGTTGCGATGACGACCGGATTATGACCACGTGCCACGACAACATCGTACGAGTGTACGACATAAAAACTCGTGGCTTGTTTATGAACTGTTAGAAAATGAATAAATACAATGACTAATGAATTAGCTTATTTAAACGCTTTTGCGCTGCGCGTCATGTTGTGTGCTTTCCATTTAGTGTACTGAAAGTCTAAAACTGACGGATGAATGTATGTACTTAATTAGAACTAAAACTTTAATTTATAAGTTAAAATATATGTTCGTTTTGTACAATAATTAGCAAAAACTATATATTGCTATGGTCCATATAATTTAGGGCTCACATCTTGAAATGTCTATAACCGGTATCGCATGGCGGCTAAGTGTAAATCAAACACTTCAATAACTCAACAGATATTAGACTTCGGATTATAATGCACCTATCAATATATATATATATTATTTTATTGGGGTGGGA
Source organism: Congeria kusceri (assembly GCA_027627225.1). NCBI lineage: Eukaryota > Metazoa > Mollusca > Bivalvia > Myida > Dreissenidae > Congeria > Congeria kusceri. Next base: position 335,225 of record JAPFQT010000120.1, on the reverse strand, counting down.
GGGGGAGGGGGCTGACCCAGGAGAATTTTTTTTATTTTTTTTATTTTTTGGGGCCTATATTACCGGGTTCTAAAATCCGACCAAAGTCTATTACCCAGGGACCCGGGAATCATTCGGAATGTCGAATATATGCCCGCCGCCCCCCCCCCCCCCCCCCGTGGGAAAACATTGATAGGTGCATAAAGCTTTATCAATTCGTCCAGGCATGCTGTTGCACCGACTGACGGGCCACACGACGTCAGTGAAGATAGCGCTATGTGACGTCACGCCGTACTTTCTGACGTACGGCTCGTTCACGGAGGAAGACTGCATCTTCCTGTGGCACAAAGCAACGTGCACCAGGGTCGCCACCTTCACACTGGACGAGGGGGTAAGAGGCCTGACACGTGCATGACGCGTGCATCTCACGTGCGTAGTTCAATATAACATAAACGAAACCCCAGAAACACTAGTAGGAGTGAAACCCGTATTAAAATCCTTTGGTCCCTTATTCCAGGCAAGGAACAAACACGATACAATACAAAACATAACAAGATTAAAATTGGGGTCACCGCTTTGGAGTTTTATTTTGATTGTGTTGAAAGCCGTGTGTTTATTAAGATTCCACAAAGCCCGTTTACTGCGTATTACTGTGAACATTTTGTCTTTGCGATTTTCGCTGGAACGCTTTCTGAGTAAGGATCCAACTTTGTTCGAACGTACGTCGATCTGTCCGTCCGTGCATCCTTCCACATTTCGTTTCCTTTTTAAACATTCAACTACATGGACGGTTTTTCATATTACTTTAGATCAGTATTCCCCATTACTAGATAATGAGCCGTTTACCTTGACCTTTCTGTCAAAGGTCAAGGTCACAAGATTTTAGTACTCACAATTTTTTTTTAGGTAAACACTCTCCATTGGAGCGCTGATGGAAGTTTTTTCTACACGACCAAAAATGGACTCTGGGGAAGCAAAGTTGCTGACGTCATCAAGTGGACTATTCACCATGAAAACGAACACATCTCAAGGCCTCCGTTATATTCAGCGGCCGGTAACAAATTACTTACAATGTTTACTGAATGCAGATTATCCATTCTATATCCCCAATCTCACTCTGCATGCAAGCAAGAAAACACAATTTTAATTAAAATGCGATTTTCTAAATATTTTTTATTAAACATAAATTATAATTTAAACCTTCTTTCAAGAATCATATGCACGATCATGTGTAGTTGTACTTCACATCGTGAAAGATTATCTGTAATCATTTTATAATACCGTTCTTTGAAAGCCCGAATGCGTAATCAGCATATGTAAATAAGGCAAATACAGGGTAGCCACTGACTTTGGGAAACAGGGAAAACAGGGAAAACAGAGAAAACAGTGGAAAAGTGTGAAAAAAATTCCCTGCAGGGAAAAATCAGGCAATTTTAAAATTTGGCAAAAATCTGCGAAAATTCGGGGAATTTTACCAAAAGTGTTGGAAGAAATCCAAAATGTGGTAGTGAAATTTAGAATTTAATAAATATTTCAACAATAAACCAATAAAATTATCATACCTGTTTAGAATAAGAAGTTAACAATAGTAAAATGGCTAAAAATGGAAAATAGTGTTCATATATTTATGTATGTTATCACCACTTTGCACCAATTTTTCCAGTAATTTGAGAATAAATGTCATGGAAAATACAATTCCGGTCAGGGAAAAATCAAGGAAACGTCTGGGAGTTTTATTTCAGAATTTTAGTGGCCAACCTGCCAAAAGCCCCTTCTAGCTTTTAAGGGACGATATTATAGGTCTGTGTTATTTTTGTTCAAAGTTATTTACCACAGAAATAACTTTTACTCTTAATTGTTTCTTCTTGGTTTGCTAGCCAACCTGCCGCCTTTGAAGATTTACGCGCCCGAGATGGTCGGGAAGGGATACGAACCGGAAAAGGGAGATCTCGATACGGACGACGAGGAGTTCAGTGATGACGTCACAGAGTCGGATGATGAGGACAAATGACGTCACTAAGATTCCGCGAAATGACGTAGGCGACGCGTGCACTTACATATATTATATAACATAGAGTCGGCAGATAAGGACAAGTGACGTCACAAAGGCACGTCGCAATGACGTCGCGTGCAAAAAAAAGTGTTTGTTTGTACTTTCTTTACCTTAAGGTACAGCCTTTTTTTTTTGGCAAAATAAAATATTTAGGTTACTTGTGTTTTTTTTTCTGACCGCAATAACTGGCATCCAAACCGATGATTGACTTTCATTTGTAGCACAGAGGTAAATGTTTCCCAGAATATTGCTCAAGAGTATTGAAAAATAAAAAATCCAACAGTATGGCGATTTAAGGTTATACCCGGTGATTCAAAAAAGGGATATCTCCATACGTGACTTGTTCTTGGCATTCCTGTATTTTAAACGCAGTGTGTCAGATCCCTTGTGAAAGAGCTGTGCCCAACATTTTTTTCTGATTGTTTTCTTATCTGTACACACGCTGGTATTCCTGGGAAAAATGCATGTCGCAAGAAGTACGAACATTCGCTATTAGCAGAGAAAACTGTCGGGTACTTGTGCACTATATGTCGTGAGAATAAATAATAAGCATAACATGTTTTTTTTTTTTTGAAATCTTTATTGAGCAAAAGCAATTATCAACAAGCAGTTTAGCACTATTCTACCACGTCGGGTGGTCTTATCTAAATAAATACTAAGTACATAATAGTAGTGTAACAATTATAGTAACAAAAATACGGCAAAACTAGTGCTTTCAATAAACTTGCAATGTGTTACAGGAGATTGAAACCCATGGAAGGTGCTAATGGAAAGTTGAACAAAGCGACGTTTTGGCCACTGATATACAAGAAAATGTACACAAAATATGACAGAACCATTAAAAATAAAAAAATGAATTACATATTAATTAGGCGTGTCGTGGGAAAACCGGGCGAATGCATGTGCGAAGTGTCGTCCCGGATTAGCCTGTGCAGTCCGCACAGGCTAATCCAGGACGATACTTTCCGCTTTTATGGTATTTTCTGTTTCGAGGTAGTCTCTTCAAAACATAAATACCCTGTAGGCGGAAAGTGTCGTCCTGGATTAGCCTGTGCGGAATGCACAGGCTAATCCGGGACGACACTTTACGCACATGCATTAAGCCCGGTTTTCCCACGACAGGCCTCCAATGTGTATTCAGGACCAGTGTTATTTGATACACTATTTGTTTGAATGATGAAAGAACGTCTGAACAACGATTCTATGGCGAAAGTACGTCTGAAGAACGATAACATGGTGAAAGTACGTCTGAAGAACGAAAAAATGGTGAAAGGAAGCAGAACAATAAGCATTTTTAAGAAGCATGTTTAGCATTGTTGCGTTTATGAACATACTAGGAAACCGATGGATACTAAAACTTCAATATTGTGCCAAAAGGAAGCGGTGATATGCAGAGGAGACGTCTGTGTTGTACTTAAGAAATAGTTTTCGATTTATCGTTGTTTATCGGCCAATAAACATCGATTTGGAGTTCTGATGCGTAGGAATAAAACCACGAGGGCGTAAGCCCGCGTAGGTAAATAGCCACGTATCAGAACGACAACGAGTTGTTTATTGGGCGATAAACAACGATAATGCGAAAATTATTTCGATTCTAACATTGTTTGACATATATTTTTGCAAATGTAATTGGAACTACTTTTTACTATGCCCACTCAGAATCGGAACTTCTTTTTGCGTTGGTTATTGGGGAGTTTACTCAACGATAATTGTGTTCTTTGCCTGTAGACACATTAGTAAGTATCATGTTAGAATAAACAAAATTTGTGCTGGGCGATTGATGACTACTTCCCGGGTACCCTTTATGGTATTTTCCCTTGGAAACGTACACATATTTATAACATGTACCTTTCCACATGCAATGCTATTGCATTTCATTCGTTAAAAATCTATACACGGAGATACTTTATATGTACTTCTTAAATCGGTTTAGGAAAACTCCAATTCATGAAAAAAAGTTGCATTTAAGCTTCAATTACACATATCACAGAAAGCCAGGTATACTTTGTCAACCCGGGCACACCAGTGTCCCAGCCCTTTCGATAAAGGGACCTGTTCACAGTTTGACGAATTGAATATTTTACAACTTTGTGTCACAGATTCCACAAATAAAAGAATAGTGTATATAAAGGAGCGACATAACCCTCCTGACATAAAAATATATTGTAAACACCGTTTTGTTAATGAGTAATCATCAGTTGAAATTGATACAATTATAAAGCGTTTGTAACGCTAAACGATGGGATAATTTAGAGTGTTTCTGTTGTATTCGTTAAAATTCCCTACATAAAGTAAACAACGCACAGACGAGAACTTATTTTTTCTTTTCTTGTTTAAAAAAAATTCCGTTTCTTGTTATTTTAATTGAGTTCTTTAGTTCCGATGCTTAAGTCTGTCAAGTTAAGACTAATAGCATACTTCAAAAAATGCAAAACATCTGTGAACGAGTTCCTTTAACGTACCGGAACTGTAAGAATTCTCAAATTTTAGGAACCACTATTGTAATTGTCGGCAAATGTACTAACAATGGTTTGTAACATGGAATTTAGATTCAGTTCAAAGTGTGAAAAAAAAACAACCAATACTTTAACAAGCACACTCTTACGAAATTATATTGTAACAAAATATCTGCCTAAAAAGTACGTGTATTCGCATTGTTTGTCAATTCTTCGATCAACATATGAAATTAGCTTTAGCTATTTGATTCCACAGGTGCGATCTGTGAGTTTCGGTCGCTCTATGGGCGGTCTCTTCAGCATTTGCGTGGCACATCCTTGCAGATTGCTGGTCTCTGTGTAACTTTGCAAAGGTATAGGTCTACAATGAACGAACAAGAATTACTTTTTGTACGATAATATAATAGGTGTTTATTATGATAATGTTACTTGTTGCTCATGTAAATGATAGTACATTTGTGAATTTTTTTTTTCATTAACCGTTTAACGTCGAATAATTGATTGGTTCACTCCGGACCTATCGCCAATATTTCTTCAACATTTTTTTTTATCAGACTGCATGATTAAATAAGACTGAATGCTGACGTATAGAAAGCGTAGAAAGCCGGCTAAGAGAGTGACTTTTAATTTACAAACTGTCCACTGAACTGGTATCATGGGTTGACTGTGGCATGAACACACAAAGTCAGTAATGTATATTTTGTAAGTAATAATTATAATGATGACAATGTGTTCAACGACTGTTTCGAACTGTATATCACCTAGCAACCACTGAAATACATTTATTAGACTTACGTAAGAAAATATCACATATTTTTTTAATTTTAATCAATCAGTTACGGATATGTGGTAAAAAGTGTCAAATGCATTGTTAATTAATTACAAGTTTGATCAATAAACCTCATTTTTTGCGAAGCAACAATAACAACAACAACAACAAGAAGAACACCATCGAAATGTCTGAAGTCCAAGGAAAGATATATGCTCATAGTTTACTTAAGAAATAATTTTCGATTTATCGTTGTTTATCGGCCAATAAACAATGATTTAGAATTCTGATGCGTAGGAATTAAACCCCGAGGGTGTAAGCCCCAGTTGTTTAATAGATACGCATCAGAACGACGAAGAGTTGATTATTGGCCGATAAATAACGATAATGCGACATTATTTTGATTCTGACATGATTTGACATATATTTTTGCAATTGTAATTGAAACTACTTTTTACTGTGCTCCGCTCACAATCGGGAATTCTTTTTGCGTTGTTTATTGGGTAGTTTAACAACGATAATTTTGTTCTTTGTAAAAAAAATTAGCGAGTATCATGTTAGAATAGTTGTTCTTCCCTTACTTCAAGCCTATAATCAGTTCTGACAGATCTCCCAGGAACGGAAGCTCGCTGTTGCCGCCGACGGTGATCTGGTACGGCGCGTCGTCAGCCGCCACTTCCTTTTTCGCGCCCCAGCCCCAGGTTCCGCTACCCTTGTACTTGAAATCGAACTTCCTGCTGCCGACCACCACCTGAACCCTGCGTGCAGTCAAAGGATTTCATGCATATCTGGTGAGTTGCTTAAAACATTCACGGCCAATTAAGCTAACAGCCGTTTATAATTGTTTGTAAATATTTATTTAAATCAAACTTAACAATATTAAACTGTGAGTTTATTCTATATAAATTATAACGTTATGCTGGAATAATTTTAAAATGTTTGATAAATAAGTTGCTCGTAATATTAATGTAAGTTACATCTTAAGTTAACAGGATTTAAGCTTAGTTGGCTATTAAAGTTTTGAGCAACTGGACCCTGATTTTCAGAGGGTAGTCACCTTAACGTAACCTTACCGTTGGGGCAAATAGGTGTGTGAAAATTTCGTATGTTGTATACGTTTCTTATATTATTATTATTAATATTATTATTGTTTTTTGTGGTTGTTGCTGATGTTATTATTATCGTTTGTGTTGACCTAGGAACAACGTGTGTCACATTAAATACAAAGCGGATAACTGCTCAACTATGGCAAATTATTGTTCATTACCGGTACACTACATGATGTATATTCATATTTGAGATGGTTTTAAGTACCGCTCTGATTAGAAATGTCAGATTGTTAGAACTGCGTGCGTAATTACCTTAGCCTTTTGTCAAATTATTGTTTGAGTGCTTATTTTTGTTCTACTACTAAATAAATAAAACCTACACGACATGCATACGATGCATAATAACATATCTTAACAATAATCAAAGTTCGTTATCCTGATATATTTTACCACATATAAACATAAAAAACAGTTAAGAATACAAAATGTGAATTGAATTTTAAATACATATACGACAATTCAATGAATACTTACTTTTCGTTCCCAGGCATATCAAGTATTGATATTGTATGATAAGGATTGTTCTGGTGGAGTGTCGCCTCATCGGACTTATCTTCTAGGAATTCTTCTATATCAACACCGTTGTTGGATCAATGTCACCGATATGTCGAATTTCTGCGAATCAACAAAAGTAAAAGCGTCAATTAATCAAGGTACACAAAAAGGCATGGTTTTAGCTTAGAAGTGGTCGATACATTGTATTGCATGCTTATCTGCTACATATTTATCGTACCCCAGGGCACAAATCCACAAAGCTCCTAAGGGACATCTAAGCAAAAAAATGTCTCGCCGAGAAATGTTTAAATAAGAAATAACTGTTGATTTATTATCAGATTAAAACCATTTAAGATAAAATAAACTGTAAATGAACCAGCCACAGACTTAAGGAAGTTTGTACTTAGGAACTTTGTGGATATTGGCCCAGTACCGCTTTGGCGACTTGCTAGCATGAACGTTTTAAAAACACTTAACTGAAACAATAATGAAGATCGATGAGCACGAATTTCAAATTTCAAATACTGCTATTCCAATGTTCACATACTGCGAACTGTCGGTTAGCAATTATTTTCATGAAATATTTTGAACTAGGATAGAGGTATGTGACATGTATAGCACTACGTACGAATATTTCTCCCTTCTGTTATATGGTTATCATAACAATGGTAATGCAGTTTTTTTGTTGAAAACGTGATAAAATGATTTTGAGTTATAGACTTCGCTGTAAAATCGATTTAATGCGATTTTGCGGCGGGTGCAATAGTCACAGAACATGGGAGTTGGACCTTCGTACTTAGCGCTGTTAACAATTTACATATGAGGCGTGTCATGGCAAAACCAGGCTAAATGCATGTGCGCAGAGTGTCGTCCCGGATTAGCCTGTGAAGTCCGCTTTTATTGTATTTTCTGTTTCAATGAAGTCTCTTCTAAACATAAATGCCCTGTAGGCAGAAAGTGTCGTCCCGGGTTAGCCTGTGTGGACTAATCCGGGCCGACACTTTACGCACATTAAGCCCCGATTTGCCACGACACGCTCCATATCTGTCTTCTATGTCAAGATAATCCATAAAAATCATAATTAATCGAGACATCGCAGTATGGCAACTATGAGATGCGCACGCATTCAATTACTACCCTTGTAAAACGTGTTTACTCGGCTATTACATGGCGGACAATAATTTGGAATCTCTCGTATGTATTGACGCGCTGAACGTTATGGCAGTGACAATGGTATTTGGGGCTAAAACGCGTACGTAGGTCAAACACCGACTATAACCCAGCACAGTTGACGGTATACGAACATTTTCACAAAACTTCTCTTTCAAACATCAAGTTCTAGCTTTCTGAAAGTGCATACACAATCGCGTTGGTAAACAAATCGTTGAATCATGGCATCTGCTTCTATTTACTTAGCAATTATGTCTTCAAACGCCTAAGAGTTTGGTAAAACGTATTTTTGCATAATCAACATAATGTTTACAAAGTCAAGGCGGTGACCACTGAACTAACATTAAACATTTACACTATTATGCTATACACTGTATACTAGTGTCAGTGTGGACGGTATATGCACATAGTTACGTACATCTTTCCTACTGTAGCGGACGACCTGCCCCAGGGCCCCGGCCCCTACCGCCACGTGCAGCACGGACCCCTTCGTCACCTCCCGCAGCTCTAGTCGAGTGCTCTGCTCGGAAAACGTGACGCAGCTCTGAAACACACGACGTCAGTTAAGTGATAACAATACCAGGAACACCACCATCATCACAATGATCATCATCATAAAATAATGATTACAAAACTTGTTCGATCATCACCACCATCATCATCATCATCACCATCATCATCACCATCATCATCATCATTATAATCACAACCATCATCACCATAACAACAACAACAACACTAATCATCCATATGTTATCACAACATCACGCCAGCATTGAGGAAATAAAATTCGACATTATGGGATGCCTTTTACCATCATTTTGTTGATTTTCCTGACGTAAATTTATGTTTTTTCGCTTTATTAAAAAAAGACAGTGATGAGAGTAACATAATATTAGATAAGTTTCGTGAACGACTCGTCAAGTCTGGTTATTCAGGTCTTTTAGTCTCACTAAACGAATATTTATTCAACTCTAACCTAGAATTTTCCCCACCACCACCGCCACCAGTATCAACTCGACTATTAAACCTTTCAATATCCTCATCAGTATTATCATCAAAGCATCGACATTCACATTTATCAACGCTCAGCATTGTCAAACCAGTATGTGCGTCATCCTTTTCATCATCATCATTACCATCATCATCATCATCATTCCCCACCACCACCGTCATTAAAATCACCATCATCATCATCATCATTATCATCATCATCATTATCATCATCATCATCGTCATCGTCATTTTCAACAGCAGCAGCATCTTCGTCAGCATCTTTATCATAATCATCATCCTAATCAGCAACAGCATCAGCAACAGCATCTGCGATTTATAATCACATTCTTTTTGTTTGCCGTAAACACCTACCCGGTCCTGGCATTGACCGAAGCTGGCTGCTTCCACGGACTCGAACATCTGCAGTCCGACTTCCTGTCCGTTCACAGACAGCCGTCCGTAGCATCTGTAGAAACTGTACGAACTACACAGCCTAACAGGGAAGCTGTACGAACTACTCAGCCTAACAGGGAAGCTGTACGAACTATTCAGCCTAACAGGGAAGCTGTACGAACTACTCAGCCTAACAGGGAAGCTGTACGAACTACTCAGCCTAACAGGGAAGCTGTACGAACTACTCAGCCTAACAGGGAAGCTGTACGAACTACTCAGCCTAACAGGGAAGCTGTACGAACTACTCAACTAACAGGGAAGCTGTACGAACTACTCAGCCTAACAGGGACACTGCCGTATCGAATGTGTGGTACTGAAATAAAATAAAATGTACCGCAAATTCAAAATGATATGTATATGTCGCAATGATCCACAGTTCAGAAATACCAGATATCAACTTAAAACAAAGAACAGGTTCACACGCCCAAGCTCGTTATGGCGATGTCGGCGAAGTTTTTCTCTTCAAAACTAGGAATTATATTTTGATTTGTGTCCAACGCTCTTGTTATGCATTAAAGACATCAATTCTTTCATTCCCCAACCTGCCCCCTCCGTGGCTCCCAATTACCTGCGGTTGTGTAGGGTGCTGCCCAGGACCAGTCCCTCCACTTCCAGGAAGCTCTCTGTAGCTTCCAGCGCCTTGGAAGCCTCCAGAAGGTCGGGGTTCCCGTTTATTGTCACGCTCCCGCCGCGTGTATTCGCAGTGTTGACCTTGTCAAAAGATTTGAAATTATACTGTATTCTTTAAGGCGCAAAACGGAGTAATAAACACATATGAATGAAAGAATTATGTAAATGAAAAGATCGTTATAAGGAATCTCATAATCATTGTGGTGTAAGACTAAAAAAGTTGTTTGTTCCTGCTTATCCGACCCTGCCCCCCTCCTAACTTTTTTCCGCCGATCAAAAAAGTCTCTTTTGCCTATCGATCATCAACTGTTTCTGACTGTCATTGTATCGCAGTTTTCGGGCACAACTGTAAGCGAAACGCTTCATAAATGATTTTCTTTCAATACAAACTAAAATCATGTCAACCTTGAGTGTGAGACGTTGTCCATGCACGGGGTGTTTTCTGACCAGTCGGGAGTCGACGTTGTTATGGCGCAGATGCACGAACAGTTTCCCGCCCTGCACGCGCGCGTGAAGTTTTGTCGTCTGCATGAACATGTACTTTTATTCAGCAATAACATTCGGTAGACATGGTCAATAAAGAAACAAAAAGTATCTTAATATACAAAAAGTATATGCTAACGCTATATTACAGCAGACATGTATGCAACTAAACTTTCCTACTCTGTAATAGAGAAAAACACAATAAACTTGTAATTTGTGACTTAAATGGGTTTACAAGATCTATTATATAATAACAATGAAAAATGGGTATTTTGTATACCAGAGGGTCCAAGTGTCCCTTGGTCTCTCACTGGATGGAACTTATGTCGAAAATTAAACATGCACAAATAACCGCCCTATCTCTCAGGTGAGCTAACGAAAACAACATGTGAGTTTATGACAAAATAAGCGATACTTACCATATATCTAGACTGAAAACTGGACACTTCCCCATCAGAATACGCAGTGAACTGTGGTTCTAAATCCCGTATAGACCGGTGCCCGTCTAAATTGTATATCCCGTCCCATCCAGTACCACTGACATGTCTTTAGGTTGAAACACCCTGAAAAGCAACGAAGTAAAACACATTTTATCTGTAAATATCTGAGTTGCAACATTTTTTGTTTTCTCTGTATAATTTCGTGTCTCGTATATACAAAAGCCATCTAACAGAGTGGTTAGTACAAAAGGGTTTTAAATACACGACCCGGCCTTTCTTAATGCCAAGGGCATGCGAGTTTGGCTGGTGATCATCATAACGGTCAGGTCGATTTCTTCCGGGTACTCCGGTTTTCTCAAACAGTACAAGACCACTCACAACGAATTCAAAAATAGTTCAGTAAACGTTAATAGCTTCCATCTGTAGCTGTGAATCACAAATAGGCAGAAGTGAAGGGACACAACCCGGATCCACATATTATGCAAACTGGACCTATCAGCAAGTCGGGTATTTTCGACTATGTATCTTTTGACAAATACTAATACAAAAATAAATAATAATTTAACAATCAATAAAAAAGAAAAGGCATTTGTTTAGAAATGAATGTATTTTGTCAGAAGTATTTTATACAATACCGACTGTTAAACGTTTTCAGTTTGTTTCAGATATGTTTGTATCCGATGTAAATAACAAGTGACTTTCTCCGAGCATGCGTAATACGCGAGTTTATACCGGAACATGTGCAATCGTGGAATATATACCCGGTGTGACCACATAAACAACGAAACACACACACAAGGCTGTCATTTTAAACATACGAGGCGTGTCCTGGGAAGCCCGGGCTCAGTGCAGTCCGCACAGGTTAATCCAGGACGGCACTTTCCGCCTAAATTTATGTTTAGAAGTGACTTCCATGAAACAGAAAATACCATAAAAACGGAAAGAGTCGTCCTGGATATTTCTATTCAGACTGCAAAGGCTGATCCGGGACGACACTTTACGCAGTAAGCCCGGTTTTCACACGACAGCCTCATACTTACACAGAGCTGGGACAGGAACCCGGGACAGCGCCGTCTAGGGCCAATATCCGGCTGTTGAAACTCAACCCACCGGTGCAGCCCATCGAATTCTTAGGGTCGCCTAGCAACACGGAGGTAGCGCGCGATCGATCCAGGTCTTCGAAAGGCTTGGTGAAATTCACGGAGATGCTTGACTCCTTGCCGGATGTGTCCTTCACCGTTAGCCTGTGGGACGTGGCGAACCTATTAAAAAGGAAATTGGCTGTAAAGCTTATTTCAAAACGCAACAGAGGCAGATTTATGTGAACCGTGCAGTTCCTAAATATTTATGATTATTTACTGCCATTATGTAAACAATTTTATTTTTATTTTTTAATTAAATTCCACAATCTCATGTGCATCATTTATAGTTTTTTTCATTATAGTTTATACAATATTCTAACATGAATCTCGCTAATTTTTCTCTAGACAAAGAACATCGTTGTTTATCGTTGTTAAACTACCCAATAAACAACGCAAAAATAAGTCCCGATTCTGAGAGGAGCATAGTAAAAGTTGTCTCAAATAAAATTGCAAAATATATGTCAATTCATGTTAGAATCGAAATAATTTTCACATTCCTTGTTTATTGGCCAATAAACACTCTTCGTCGTTCTGATGCATGTCTATTAAACAACTCGGGCTAACGCTGGTTTAATTCCTACGCATCAGAAGGTTGTTTATTGGCCGATAAACAATGATAAATCGAATATTATTTCTTAAAAATACATAAAATATAACGGCATATTTAACAATACTTTGTATAAAGAAAACTATACGGCAAAATCAACTTGTTATCAACTTTATCATTGTATTATTGGGAATCATTAGGCATTTATACATAATACAATGATTGTCGTAGTTTAATCGATTGTACGAGTACTTGTACTAGATTCGTATTTTGAATATACTGTTATCCATCTGGCCATAATATTCATGTGTTAAATGACAATGATATAAAATATTTTTTGCCGGTTGCACCCCCCCCCCCCTACCCCCAGGAACCGTTTGAGGGTTTGATAAGGTAAACAGCGGTGCACAGATTATGGTAAGAAAAGACACTAAGGTAATATATCACGCATTTAAACACATATTATCTGCCGAGAGATACAAAACTTTGAACCAGTTTTATGGCGAAAACCTGTTACCTTACTTTGTCGTTTCTCTTGGTACGGTATCACCATTTTTGACCAAGTTATTTGGATTTTTGTATCGGGATCATACAAACATATTCAATAATCGTCTATATTATTATGGTCTGAGAATAGTTCTGATGTTCTGTTCGCGAAAAAATACCATATGATTATACATTAATCATTACACTTCCCATTTATCATTACACTTCCCATTTATCATTACACTTCCCATTTATCATTACAGTTATCTGTGAGAATGGACAATTCAGATTCATTTTCCATGTCTGGTAAACCTACAAATAATTAAACATGTTTTCAACATCATCAAATCTCACAAATCAACACCACGAATTTCTCCAATTAACAATTTGATCGAAATCAACTCCAACCATTTAACCGCAATCGTACTTATCCATTTTTTTTCATATTTGCATTCGTACTTTGCCGCGTTGACCTCATACATTTTACCATTTCCCACCTACAAGAAGGTATCCGATATAGAGTTCATACATCATTAACTGTAGACAAACAAAGCTGAATTGGGTAGTGTACTGATAAATTCGTAATCAAATGGCCTCCATTTGCGAAAAGAATATCATAATTGTCCTCAGACCATAATAATATAGACGATTAATGAATATTCTTCGTAATCCCCGATATAAAAATCCAGATAACTTTGACAAACATGGTGATACCTTAGCAAAAACAACCCGGCACAGTGAGGCCACAGGTTCTCACCATAAAACTATTTCAAAATTTGGTATATTTCCGCACTTTATATGTGTCTAAATATCGAATCTATTACCTTGGTGTCTTTTCTTCCCATATGTGGACGGCTGTTGACCTTTTCAAATCGCTGTAGCTTTATGCTAGGTTCCCACTATCACGATTCGCTCCACGATTGAAATCGTGGTCTTAATCGTGGACCAATCGTGGTGATCCTATCAGATCTTATCAGATCTTGAGGTCAGTCGCGGCAATCGTGTTAATGGCGGAAATTTTTTGAACGGTTCAAACGATTTCTACGATTAACACGATCAACTGCGATCAATTGTCCATCGGGATCATCGTTTCATATCTTATTGCCTCGTAACAAAGCTCGACAAATCGTTTCTAATCGTGCGTCTACATCGTGGTGATCGGGATCGATCGTAGACGAGAAAAAACACCACGCTCTGTTAAGATGGGTTGCGTTCTCAAGAAACAATGAAGTCATTCTTTGCGTCCAGTCGTAGCTTAAATCGTGATCTGCATCGATCATGATCGTGAAAGACATCACGACTACAATAGTACCCTATCGTAACGGAGCGCATGGATTCGTGATAAGCGTAACGGATCTTATCTATACGTACTAGAACGTCCTAATTCGGGGAACCTGATCGTGATGATCATGTCAGATCGAGACCAAATCGTGGACAAGATCGAAAGAATCCCAACGGAACGTATGTACTCGTATCTAAACTGGAGATCAGACCGTGACAGATCGTGAGACCTGTAATTTGAAAATCGTGGCCAGATCGCAACAGAGCGCAACACATCGTATTAAAACGTATGGAGTCGCATCACATCGTATACAGGCCAGACATTTTAGAGAAATACCACGATTAGCTGCGAGTGGCCAATCGTGGCGTTTGTGACTGATCGCACGATAGTGGGAACCGAGCATTACTCGAGTACAGGGGGTGATTCAAAAAGTTGAAAAGTAACAAAATGATGCTTAACCATGATTTGATATTAGGTGGAAAAAAACGAACATATTATTTTTGACAGTAGTCAGTAATAATGCTCTTTTTGGAAAAATTCTACCTTATGAAAACTAGAGCTGCATTAGCAACAAATAAATATCGTATATCAAGCGCGTGTCAGTAGATCGCACATCACATCCACATTCCTGGACATTATCCCGGAATTAAACAAAAGTTGCTTTGTTTTAATTCAACATCAACATCATCAAAATAAGTAATGCCATCCTACACAGAGGTCACTTGATACCTGGAGGGTGTACCGCTCTATCTGCTCCCTCAGCCGGGTGATGTTGCTCCGGATGCGGCTGTCATGGCGCTCTGCGGCCCCGCACGGGTCCGGATGTAGCTCCGTCAGACGAACAATCTCGTTTGCGTTGGCGCTCGCTTGCTTCACTAAACGGACAATGGGCGCATTTTAAGAAAAGTTTAAGATAGTTTCACCGCAAATGTTAGAAATATACTAAACTAACCACACGTTTAAGCCAAATGCATGCTAAGTCAACTAACTAACTACATGTCTCCTTTAAATATATTTTGTAATAACACTATTTTACAATGCGCACAAATTGCGGCTACCTCTATATATCGTTAGTTGTTACTATGCACAGTTTCCTGCACAACGTCCATACGACCACAAACGCTTTCAACTAACTTGCAATTGGAGATACTAATAATTCCAAATTTAGTTTTTGGTAAAATACTGCCATTGCATCGTCCTGCATTGCAGGTACCTAATAATAGAGCACGAAATACTAATACTATGGCGTAATGCAGGTACCTAATAATAGAGCACGAAATACTAATACTATGGCGTAATGCAGGTACCTAATAATTGAGCACGAATTACTAATACTATGGCGTAATGCAGGTACCTAATAATAGACTACGAAATACTACTACTATGACGTAATGCAGGTACCTAATAATAGACTACGAAATACTACTACTATGGCGTAATGCAGGCACCTAATAATAGACTACGAAATACTACTACTATGGCGTAATGCAGGTACCTAATAATAGACTACGAAATACTACTACTATGGCGTAATGCAGGCACCTAATAATAGACTACGAAATACTACTACTATGGCGTAATGCAGGTACCTAATAATAGACTACGAAATACTACTAGTATGGCGTAATGCAGGTACCTAATAATAGACTACGAAATACTACTACTATGGCGTAATGCAGGTACCTAATAATAGACTACGAAATACTACTACTATGGCGTAATGCAGGTACCTAATAATAGACTACGAACTACTACCACTTTGGCGTAATGCAGGTACCTAATAATAGACTACGAAATACTACTACTATGGCGTAATGCAGGTACCTAATAATAGACTACGAACTACTACCACTTTGGCGTAATGCAAGTACCTAATAATAGACTACGAAATACTACTACTATGGCGTAATGCAGGTACCTAATAATAGTCAATGAAATACTACTACTATGGCGTAATGCAGGTACCTAATAATAGACTACGAAATACTTCTACTATAGCGTAATGCAGGTACCTAATAATATACTACGAAGTACTACTACTATGGCGTAATGCAGGTACCTAATAATAGACTACGAAATACTACTACTATGGCGTAATGCAGGTACCTAATAATAGACTACGAAATACTACTACTATGACGTCATGCAGGTACCTAATAATAGACTACGAAATACTACTACTATGACGTAATGCAGGTACCTAATAATAGACTACGAAATACTTCTACTGTGACGTAATGCAAGTACCTGCGTTGACCGCTTGCTGGACGGCCACGGGGTCTGGCGCCTGACCGGAAGTGTCCTGGTTCTCGGCACTGTACTTCTGGTATTCGTTCAGCTTCCGTTCGGCCGTCTGCAAAGCGGCTTTATACTGCGATTCTATGACACTTGCCTGAAATATTTACACATCAAACGTTTATATATTCGTACAGAATATTTACATGTTTGTACACGTAGCTCTATTTGACTTATTTTTCAAAGTTGCCAAAACGCGAAAAATATTTATGTTCGGCCGTTTTGAAGGTGTCCAAAAATGTGGGCAAATACATGAATGGTAACATAGTTCTGAAAAATCTTTTAGTCGTGTCTGCGTGTATTTCTTGTTCTTGTTTCATTCAAGGACCGACATAAACAGTTTTATTTATTTAGAACAAAATGAGTTCCAAAACGG
Organism: Congeria kusceri; assembly: GCA_027627225.1. NCBI lineage: Eukaryota > Metazoa > Mollusca > Bivalvia > Myida > Dreissenidae > Congeria > Congeria kusceri. The sequence continues at coordinate 318,064 of JAPFQT010000120.1, read as the reverse complement.
TAGTATCTACATACATGTACTAGTATTACGCTATTTATAGGTAAATCATGAAACGAATGTAATTTAATTCCTACGCATTATGACTCCATTTAACAGTGGTTTATTATCCTATAAACAATACTTCCTAAATGCACTATTGGAATGAGATTGATGACGTGCCTGTGTGTCGATACTGTTGACGACGTCAGTAATGTGGTCATGTGACGTCCTGACGTAAATGGCCTTGGCTTTAAATTCCAGCACAGTCGATCTGGCCAGCTGGGTGATATTCTCGATGGCTGCAAACTTCCAACTAACGTCTGACCAGTTTTTCGAGAGATCTGAAGGGGAAGAGACATTGTACGGTCGATATTCGAACATGACACACACATTGTTTTCTGTAGACAAAGAACAAAAATCAGCATTGTTAAACACTAATAAACAACCCAAAGAAATAGTTCTGAAACTGTAAAATATAGTTCGCATTGTTATTGGAGAAAATGCTATCAGGTCATGTTAGAATCGAACTATTTTTTTGCAATATCGTTGTTTATCGGCTGGTAAACACCGATTTTCGTTCTGATGCCTTGGTGTTTTAATTCACACGCATCAGAACTGAAAATAATTGTTTATTAACCGAAAACCACTCTAAATCGAAAATTATTTCAAATTAGAATTCAGTATCGTATCTTCCTTTAGGCACTGTAGGCACGTGCCTATAGATTATAAAAAATGAAATAACAACAAGGGGACGAGTAATGAGTCGTTCTGGTTGTGTTGATATTTAATTGCTTAACAATTACCTCAGCATTCAATAACTTTCATCAAAAGAAACTGACGCTTAATACTTTTTTTAATTGGGTTTATATTAATAACTTGTGTGTAACCGTTTCAAACAATACTGCCATTAACTCTCATTAAAACTCAATTGTATCTTTGAGCCTATACATTTTTGTGCACAAGCTACGCTCTTGAAAGCGTTATTTCTTCGTTATTTCTTCGTTATTTACTGTACAGTACGATTATATATTTAAGAAAATCAGCAATTACAATCAAATATAGGTAAAAAGGCACAACTTCTGAATTTCACATGATATAGCTTTCGGAATAATGTACATTCAACTACAAACCTTGAACTCTTGTCTGCAGAATACGTGACTGGTTGAACAAACCTAGCCCAGTCTTCACGTGGCCGACCAGGCGCTTCCGGATTGCTGCATCTATGTAATACAATAAGGGTCGAATAACCCTAAAACGGAAGTCACATCCTCAGGGTTACACAGGCTGTCAGTTAGATATTAAGCACATATGGTTGAGAGCAGGATGCATAGAATTTGTAAAATATAGTTTAAATGATATTTGTTGGTATCAGTTTAAAGATACATATGTAAGCAGTAAGAAAAAAAAGCCTGTTTTGGGCACATCTTCGTCTAGTGGTTCCCAGCTTCACAACTTTTGGCCGATGTATTCATGCGCACAATGGCAGCCTCCATGCCTGTCAAAACCTGTATGTGTTTTCTAATGTAAATATTTTGAGTAACAACGTATAGAATGTTTTGACATGCTGTTTGTTTCCAAAGGTTATGTGCTTATCCTTCCAACAATGTATGGTGATATATTGCAAAGAAGCTTGGTCCTGTTGAAAATTGAGATCAAACATTAAATATTTTATATGTAACAAAGATGGAATTTGTTTGCGCATGCATAACCTAAACACGTTTTCTTTACAACGATTACGGGTACATCATTTTCAGCTGTAATACAACGGTCATATTATCGCCACCGTAGAATTACTAGGGCTTATCAGCTTCGTTAACACATATTAAATAGGCCTTTGTAACACTAAGAAAATATTTTTTGAAGTGTTTATAAGCGCATCAAAATTTGATGAATAATAACGTTTTTAATAATAAACGTGTTATAATACAATGAATTAATAAAAATTTTCAAGTTTCTTCCGTTTCAACCCCGCTTTATTGGGGACCAACAAAGGGCAAGGCGACTGAAATAAACGAATATTTGACATAAATGAGATATAAAAGATATAAATGAGCAGACAAGTGTCCTGGGACAATCGGGCTGAATTCTTGTGCGTAAAGTGTCGTCCCGTATTAGCCTGTGCATACCGCACAGGATAATCCGGGACGTCACTTTCCGCCTACAGTTGATTTATGTTTAGAAGAGACTTCCTTGAAACAGAAAATACTATGAAAGCGGAAAGTGTCATCCTGGATTAGCCTGTGCGGACTAAACAGGCTGATCCAGGATGACACTACGCGGATGCATTAAGCCCAGGTTTCCCACGACACCCTCAAATGTTGTCAGCGTCTTACTTAATGTGTCTGGAGCCGCTTCATGGCTGCCGTCGAGACTTTTTATAGCAGTGATTCCCGCCGGATCTGGGGAGAAATTCCCGAAGGGATCGCTGATCCCTAGATTTACAAAGTCGCCGCTGTCTTCCGACCTCGCTGCCCGAGTATTAGCATGCTTCGAAGTGACTGACGGATTCTTGTCTTTGATTTCCGGTTTGGTGGAGGCCGCCTTTTGTGGCGCGGCCGTCGGGAGGTCGGCATTCGCGTCGGGATCTTCGTCTATGAGAAGTATCTCGTCGGGATCGAGCTTGAGATCAGCGATATTTTCACCAGTTTCCGCTTCCGTTGGACCGAGAATGTCTGGTCCATCGAGATCCACCGTCAGCGCTTCCGCCTCCACTGAACCGTCAGGTAGATCTATGATATAGAGGTTTATAACATGACAGATGCCATTAACTCATCACAGTTTTATTATGTAACATGAATGCACAAACGAGTGTTGCGCCGGTGGTGGTCGAAGGTATTGTCTATATAGCCTGAGAGCAAATAGACCAACAACAACATTTAAGAATACACGCGCGTCAAGCACAAGCGATAATAAATAATGTCTTTCATATAGTGCACGGGTCTTATCAAATGTTACAAGTATATAGTGTACGTCTAGAGAACCAAATACAAAATGTACGGAGTCTTATAACCAATTAAAAGAACTTTCGTCAACACAAAAGTACCTGTTTCTCCATTTTCTCCGCTGGATTCCTCGATATATTCGGGACAGTTCATCATGCTGACGTCACCGTCTACGTCATCGTCCATCCCAGCACCGGAGCCCTCCACATGCTCGCATCTCTCCCGAAGGAATTTCTGGTCACCAACAATAACGCGAATCTTGTCGAGGACCCGCGTCAGTTCCTTTAATAGACGAAATCTTTGTATTTCATTCATCTTTCATGTTTAAATTATTTCCAAGAAGTCAGTTGTCAACACTTACCCACCCAACTTATAACACGGGATAACTTACTTACATTAAAAAAAACTGATATTTCTTTCAAGTATATCTTATTATGTCAGTTTGATTAACGAGTGCAGGCAGAAAGATTGACGAATAAAAAAAGTGCCGACACATTATGGTATTCAAGGTAACAGTATCTTTTAAAGTGGTTAAACTTGAATGTTCAAAAGTGATCGTAAACGTCATGTGACAGCCTTTACGTCTCTGCTCAACGTGTTCAATATCGACTGAAGCTGACGATGAGCACCGGAACTGGCTTTACCGTCCAAAATGGCGCGCGCTTTGCGTATCAGGGGAGACAGCTTCCTAGAAACAAGCGAAACAGAAGAAACGTCACATTGTTAACTTCATCATCATCATTATCATCATCATCCTCATCCTCACCATCACCATTATCGTCGTCGTCCTCCTCCTCCTCATCATCATACTCATCATCATTATCATCATCATCAACATTATAGTATAATTATGATGATAATGACGACGATGATGATGATGATGATGATGATAATGATGATGATGATGATGATGATTATTATTATTATTATTATCATTATTATTATTATTATTATTATTATTTATTTGTGTACTCTTTTTCGTGACTTTATCTTTATATAAGCATGTGATAATATAAACATGTATGGCCTTGGAATAATTACTCGTATATTCATTAAAATATAACTCAACACACATGTGGATCATGCCCGACTCCTGGAGTAACGAGTCCGCGTGCATGTTGGCGCTGTCCACGTGGGACCAGATCACCACGCGGCGCTCGTCGAACGTCATATCCGCCAAGGGGGTGGAGGACATGTGACGCCTGACGTCACGGATCTCGTGCAGGACGGACTTGCTACCCTGCGTTCGTGTGAAAAACACCGATGAAACTTAATTTTACTATGTTTACAAATTGAGCATGTGAGGTAGAAAACGGATGCGTAACGATAGAAATATACAAAAGTTACATTTAAACATCCATGATATATACAACGCATACTAAACGCTTCCATACATACGAGGGTTGTTCGGAAAGTCAGCGGAATCATAACTTCTTCAAATTTACTAATACGAGTATTCAATAGTATTTGCCGACAAACATTGTTGGTAATATGTATTTAAATAAGTTGAAACTTCAGAGTTCCGTACCATGAGATAAGTCTTGGTGTCATCAATGAACGCTGTCGCCTTGGTTACGAGGTACCTTAGTTCGGCCGTGCCTAGGGAACTGCTGTTTCGAACCTGAAAACGATACATTCAGCAGTGGTCAATTCCCTTTTTGAATATGAAATAGTGTTTTCCTAAATTAATTTCCCTGATTATACGTATAAGAACAACGAAAATTGCAAGTAAACAAATATCATAATACTATTGAATAATTGATTACTAAATATGCTATGAAATTTGGTATAAAATAAGGCCATACATATACGATTGTATGTTTAGCGTCCCCATGATAAGGCCATACATATACGATTGTATGTTTAGCGTCCCCATGATAAGGCCATACATATACGATTGTATGTTTAGCGTCCCCATGATTGTTCGAAACAAGCTCAAGCAAACTGTTTACTCGCAAAACTGTTATATATCATCTTTATATCGGGAATCTGCTTCAACACGGCATTTTAACTGCGTAAATTGACAAGTTGCGCACGATTTTTTGTTTACAGTAGTGGTTAAAACATGTACACCTAAAATAAATTTTTCCTTGTTTTTTCTTAGTTTTATATACGCTTTCCAACTTGATTCTTTACACCATCAAAAGTGTGTTTTTTTTCGTTTAGACATACGAAAACCTACCAGCCCGAGGACGCTAAACATAGAGTCATATTGGTATGGCCTTAGCACGGTGTGTATAGCAAAGATGTGTGAAGTGGATGCTGAAAATGGATGTCCGTTCAACAAATAAATCGCTGGATCAGTGAGAAAAGTGCAACCGAAACTTAACAAAAATTATTTCTTGAGATATGTTTACAAAAATATAGCACATTTATATACAACGTTTCGATGAGCCAGACCGATTGATGCGCATGCGCAATTCGTATTGTATTAATCAAAACCAACTGTAACCGTTGCTGTAGGATAAACGGTTCTGTATCGACTGTCAATATATATATTTCCATAAATAAAATAGTTTTTGTCGATGTGGACGTTTTTTTTTATGTTATATAAAACGGGTTTTATTAGAGGTAACGACAGATCCGAAATAAATCTATAAAAATCCGACAGTCCGTCTTCAATACGTAAATTGCGACGAAGTACAAACATTGACGATGTCTTACTACATGTTGCGAGGGTCGGGGATCGAGGAGAAGCCTCGCGTTGTGGACCGCCCTCATGGTGTGGTTTGCTTGGCGCTCCAGATCATGCAGCGCTTTGATCGGGTGATAGTCTCCAAGCGTCTGGCTCATCCGGATGTGCTCAGAATTAACGACGTTCCATTTCCTGAAAGTAGCTACTTTGTAAATGCCTGTCCCGTTAATTAAATGCAATTATCTGATATCAACCATATATTTGGAAAAAATAATCAGTCATTTTGAAGACATATGCCATTGATCACATGTGAATCTGAAGGCAAGCCACTAATAATGAGAGGTTAATAAATGGCGGCGCGGGGGCTTGCCTCGATAATAGCCTCGGCAAGGCGATAATGGCCCGAGGGCCATTTGCGACTTGCCGGGGCTATTAGCGGACCATGCCCCCGCGCCGCCATTTATTGACCTGTTTAGTACATATGTTTTCACTGTCATTCATGCTTGTTTCTTATGACATTTGTGTTGTCTTATTTCTTTCCAATTTAGATCTATAACCTATTAAAATTGTTGTCAAAAGAAATGTAACTGTAAACAGTTTTCACGCTTTATCATGTTTATTTACATCTTAACTTATAACCAGTTCATGTTATGGTATGTTAAGTATTTTTTCAATTCTTAGAAGCGACCACAAACTATTTTCAAGACGCAACAAGGGTGAGCGTAGCTTTAAAATGTATTTAATTTTACCTTGACATATCTACATTTGCTATACATGTAGATCTGGTGCAATCTCGATAAATCTATATCTCCGTTAAATATAAAACGTTTTACAATAGGAAAAATACATTTGTAGATTTGAATTCCATTTTTACTCCTGTGTAGGACAAGTAATGCCCAAGCAATGCAAAATGTCTTAGATACGCCCGTGTTGGTGCTATCAAGGACATGTAGATTGTACACGTCATCACTAGTGATGTCATTTGATTCAAAAGAACTAGAACGTTAGATTGCTTTTTTTTTTTCTTGTGGAGTTTAAATAATTTGGGTGTATCATAATCTAGAATGCATTGGTGTGGATTTATTATAAGATTTGTGTAAAAATAATCAATAAATCAAAAGGAGTTTACAGGACCTGTTAAACTTTCAGCCGAAAAATTGTAATGTAATGTAATGTACAAGTGCCTTGAAGTGGTAGGACTGTAGACTAGGTCAGGAGCATTCACGATGTGGATTTAGTCTTACTAGCAAAGCCACTCTAATGCTAAAGCATTGATAGTGTGTGGTGCTTGTTGGATTTATCGGCGGAAATAACAGAACTTCTTGATGCCAAAGGTATTTTTGTCTCTCTTTACTTTCTATTTTAGTTTTGTGGCGATATGTTCTATCCAGTTTAAAGTACTTTCCGCCATTTAAAGCTTCGTAAAGGTGTTTCAGACTGCTTTAGGGCTGTCTCAAAATTTTGAGTTTCACGTTGTCAGCCATTTTTTTTTCGTAAAGTGACGTCAAAGTCGCGTGTGCGAAAGATCGGCGGGGCACTTTTCGATAATAACATGTGAGCAGCAATAATGGGGATGTTTTACGTACAAATATGTTACTATATATATAGTATTATATGTATTAATGCACAATAATAGCCGATAGCCTAACATTTAATAGTTTTTATGCGGCGAATACAATTTTTTGCACCAGTAGTAATAGAGATTTTGTAAATTGTAATGGGCGACTGATCAAAAGGCTAAATTAATCAATACCGCATTTTTACTTAGCTTATAAGTGTATCAGCATTAAAATACAGTGCATTATGATCGCCACCATAGACTTGACTCCAAGGACCGAATAAGAACTCGTGACCCGTAGAACAACAGTACGCGGTCTATCTACTCACTCCTTCGATCCCACGACCTGTCGTCTGGCAGCCTCCGCGTGCCGGAGTTCCTCGTGCGCAGCATTTTCCGACTTCTGGCTCTCGTAACGCATGTCGGCCACCGGGGCGGCGTCATACCGGAAGCGGACGGGATGCCTCCGCTCATGGGCGCGCCTGTAGATCTGCTTGGTGAGCAAGGCGCTTTCAAGCATCACATCTATTAATGGACAATAAGATATATATTATGATAATGGACAATGTTAGGGAATTCGTGATGGTTGTATTTTATACTAAACTGATCACTGAATATAGTTTTAAATAATAAAACACATTCTTTGTATATCTTGTATAGGAATGTGACCTATGCGAAATAAAACAAATATTAACATGACCGAAATACCAATATCAATTTCTAATCCACAACAAAAACAACCACCAACACCATCACCATCAACAAAATCCTGATCATCAGTAGGGTCAGCATTGTGGTCGTCATTATAACTTAATAATTTTGTTGTTTCAATTTAGTTGAATTCAATACAATCTACATTTTCCTTCATAATCCTGTGCTAAAATCTATAATTTTATTTTGCTACAATCTATAATTTTATTTACTACAATATACTATTTAGTACTCACTACCTATCGCACTAGTCAACTCGCCTAATTGGCGATACTACGGTATTAACAACACTAACAGTAACAATCCAATAGTCCATACTGTACATAGTATTTACCGGAACTATAATCTACAACTACACATCGCGGACGCACGGACACCGTACAATCTATATAGATACCACGTAATTCTACTACATTCTGCTATACCATAGACATTACATACATATCGCGGACGCACGGACACAATACTCACTGGAGATACTACGGCATTTACTACAATCTACAACTACATAATCGCGGGCACACGGACACTATGCTCGCTGTAGATACTACGGCATTTACTACAATCTACAATTACATAATCGCGGGCACACGGACACTATGCTCGCTGTAGATACTACGGCATTTACTACAATCTACAACTACATAATCGCGGGCACACGGACACTATGCTCGCTGTAGATACTACGGCATTTACTACAATCTACAATTACATAATCGCGGGCACACGGACACTATGCTCGCTGTAAATACTACGGCATTTACTACAATCTACAACTACATAATCGCGGGCACACGGACACTATGCTCGCTGTAGATACTACGGCATTTACTACAATCTACAATTACATAATCGCGGGCACACGGACACTATGCTCGCTGTAAATACTACGGCATTTACTACAATCTACAACTACATAATCGCGGGCACACGGACACTATGCTCGCTGTAGATACTACGGCATTTACTACAATCTACAACTACATAATCGCGGCACACGGACACTATGCTCGCTGTAGATACTACGGCATTTACTACAATCTACAACTACATAATCGCGGGCACACGGACACTATGCTCGCTGTAAATACTACGGCATTTACTACAATCTACAACTACATAATCGCGGGCACACGGACACTATGCTCGCTGTAGATACTACGGCATTTACTACAATCTACAACTACATAATCGAGGGCACACGGACACTATGCTCGCTGTAAATACTACGGCATTTACTACAATCTACAACTACATAATCGCGGGCACACGGACACTATGCTCGCTGTAGATACTACGGCATTTACTACAATCTACAATTACATAATCGCGGGCACACGGACACTATGCTCGCTGTAAATACTACGGCATTTACTACAATCTACAACTACATAATCGCGGGCACACGGACACTATGCTCGCTGTAAATACTACGGCATTTACTACAATCTACAACTACATAATCGCGGGCACACGGACACTATGCTCGCTGTAGATACTACGGCATTTACTACAATCTACAACTACATAATCGCGGGCACACGGACATTATGCTCGCTGTAGATACTACGGCATTTACTACAATCTACAACTACATAATCGCGGGCACACGGACACTATGCTCGCTGTAAATACTACGGCATTTACTACAATCTACAACTACATAATCGCGGGCACACGGACACTATGCTCGCTGTAGATACTACGGCATTTACTACAATCTACAACTACATAATCGCGGGCACACGGACACTATGCTCGCTGTAAATACTACGGCATTTACTACAATCTACAACTACATAATCGCGGGCACACGGACACTATGCTCGCTGTAAATACTACGGTACACATATTACAACTATCTACTAGTCCATGCACAGCACACCTCGCGGACGTACGGACACTGTACTCACTGTAGATGTAGTCGTTCCTTTCGGCCAGGGAGGTGAGCTGCTCGCGCACGCCGGTCATGTAGCGCCACCTGGTGATGTTGTTGATGTCCGAGAAATCATACTGGATCTGCATGGCACAATGGCAATGAAGTAAAGAATAGGAATATGGTTAAGCTCCGAAATGATGATCCGAATGAGGCGTTTCGTAGGAAACCCGGCTTATTGCGTATGCGTAAGTGTCGTCCCGGATTAGCCTGTGCAGTCCGCACAGGCTTATCCGGGGCGACACTTTCCGCATACAATGGATTTATGTTTAGAAACGAATTCCTTGAATCAGAAAATACCATAAAAGCGGAAAGTGTCGTCCTGGATTAGGGTTAGGGTTAATCTGCACAGGTTAATCCGGGACGACACTTGACGTACACTCAATAAGCCCGGTTTTCCCACGACACGCCTCAAATGTTCTTAACGTTATTAATCGTAATTCAGAGGACACATCACCTTTCCATAATATAATTTTGGAGCTAATTGCATAAAACTGCATTATGTTCATAGCCCTCCAGTTTTAAGACTAGTACCGAAAATAGCAGGAGTCTATAGTACCGAAAAATTCGAAAGCAGGTATTTATTTTTGCACGGCAAACTCACAGTGGTCTCCCCTGAAATCATTATCGCGTATTAGGGGAGATCACCGTGCGTTTAGTGGAATGGTCATCAACATATTTACAATGAACTTATTTAACAATTATAAGATACTGATTAAACAAATGGACTTAAACCATAACAAACAAACACAAAATATGTTAATATTATTTATATTATAACAAACAAATAAAAACGTGTTAATAATATTAATATCATAACAAAAAAGAAAAGAAAATGTGTTAATATTATTTATATCATAAAAAAGCAATTATAAAATGTGTTAATATTATTTATATTATTATACTTTGTGACTTTTTAACTTTCTACACGAATCGTATACGTCGTTCCTTATTTCGGGTTAATTAAATGCAAGCGTTTATGTATATTAATAAATATAAATGGCGTAAACTTCATAGGCGATCGCGACGATTTATCTTTAGATGCGTGTCTTAGACACCTATTTCAGTAAGCACTATATCTCGACGTTTCACAGAGAATTACGACGTCAGGGGTAACGTCAACTCACCGACGTCAGTTGATGCTGGACTCGCAGCAGCGTGTTTCTCAAGGCGTGGATTATGTCCCGCACGGGGGCGTCTACCATCGGGTGGAGCTTCTGCTCCTGAAATGGCAGACACCAGAAACGCGTTGGATTTGATTGATAAGCCACATTGAACACACAGGGGACCGATTTTAAGAGAGTGGATTTGTGCATTTTGCAGGTCTGGGACATATACGTTCTTCAATTTATTTAAGAAATAGTATTGGAACATTATAAATTGTAATCATAACTGACTTCTAGCCACATGAAATTTAATGTACTAGACATACGTATGACAAATAACCAGAGATAATTTACATTTCTAAAAACCTAACACGAACATTGCTACACTTCCCACCCATGGTAAATGATTTAAGAGTCTTTAGAAAGTGGCATTTTGTTCCTCCGACAGTTAATCGCAAAACCAGCACAATTTGTGCTCGACGTTGTATCGTGAAATCTTACTGGTACTTTGAAAACCTTCCAACGCTGTATCTTGACTTACAAAATTACCGCGTGACATTTAAAGCGCCATATGTTATCCTGACATTTAAAAATCGCTTATGAATGCCACATAGCGTGGATGTAATTTTGTTTTGGAACGTTCGACGTTTTTGAACATGTCTTGACATTAAGTAGTAAAGCGTTTTCTGTACAGGTAAATCGAAACACTATTGGAAAACAACATGATCAGGAAAAGACATCATTGCAAAAGATTTCAACAAAGTGTATACGCGCATAAGGTTATCCTTAATAAAATGTTGTTTGCGGTAACGTGACCGACTCACAAAATTGGGCCCGACTCACAAGTTTTTAAAGGCGTCCGTGAAGCAGAATATGTCCAATTTGAACAAAGAATATGCCACTGGCCTACACTAAGCAATGTGGTGTGCTCTTGTATTTTGCGTTTAGACAATTTAGTCTATGTCTAACGGTCGTCTACATTTTTTTTCCCACCAAAAAAGTAAATTAATAAAAATCGACCTACCTACCCACCTTGAAAATTCTGCGTTACCGCAAACTAACATTTTTGGAAGGATGGACTAAATGTTATATATTTATATAGCCACCATTGAAACAAAGTGCATACACGCATAAATGTTATAATTTTATAAAGCCACCATTAAAACAAAGTGCATACACGCATAAATGTAATACATTTAATTGGCCAGCATTGAAACAAAGTGCATACACGCATAAATGTTATATATTTATTTCAAGCCAAATAATTTATTTTCATTAAATTGTTTGATATTTTCCTATTTTATTAATTAATTAATGTATACACCGGTATCTGGCTGTTATGTGGTGACATCCATTGCAATGCAGCTATTTTCCAATTGTGAGCTATGGTAATACATGCAATAATGTCTTTCCCTGATCATGTTGATTTCCAATATTGATCTATTGTAATACATGCAATAATGTCTTTCCCTGATCATGTTGTTTTCCAATATTGATCTATTGTAATACATGCAATAATGTCTTTCTCTGATCATGTTGTTTTTCCAATTGTGAGCTACGGTAATACATGCAATATTGTCTTTCTCTGATCATGTTGTTTTCCAATTGTGAGCTACGGCAATACATGCAATAATGTCTTTCCTTGATAATGTTGTTTTCCAATTGTGAGCTATGGTAATACATGCAATAATGTCTTTCTCTGATCATGTTGTTTTTCAATTGTGAGCTATGGCAATACATGCAATTATGTCTTTCCCTGATCATGTTGTTTTTTCCAATTGTGAGCTACGGTAATACATGCAATATTGTCTTTCTCTGATCATGTTGTTTTCCAATTGTGAGCTATGGTAATACATGCAATAATGTCTTTCCCTGATCATGCTGTTTTCCAATTGTGAGTTATGGTAATGCATGCAATAATATCTTTCCCTGATCATGCTGTTTTCCAATATTGATTTATTGTAATACATGCAATAATGTCTTTCCCTGATCATGTTGTTTTCCAATATTGATCTTTTGTAATACATACAATAATGTCTTTCCCTGATCATGTTGTTTTCCAACATATATCTATTATAATACATGAAATAATGTCTTTCTCTGATCATAATGTTTTCCAACTGTGATCTATGGTAATACATGCAATAATGTCTTTCTCTGATCATGTTGTTTCCCAATTGTGAGCTATGGTAATACATGCAATAATGTATTTCCCTGATCATGTTGTTTTCCAATATTGATATATTTTCCAATATTGATATATTGTAATACATGCAATCATGTCTCCCTTATCACGTTGTTTTCCAATATTGATCTATTGTAAAACATTCAATAATGTCCTTCCCTGATTATGTTTGTTTTCCAATATTGATCTATTCTAATACATACAATAATGTCTTTCCCTGATAATGTTGTTTTCCAATATTGATCTATTATAATACATGCAATAATGTCTTTCTCTGATCATGTTGTTTTCCAATTGTGAGCTATGGTAAAACATACACTAATGTCTTTCCCAGATCGTGTTGTTTTCCAATTGTGAGTTATGGTAATGCATGCAATAATGTCTTTCCCTGATTATGTCTGTTTTCCAATATTGATCTATTCTAATACATACAATAATGTCTTTCCCTGATCATGTTGTTTTCCAATATTGATCTATTATAATACATGCAATAATGTCTTTCTCTGATCATGTTGTTTTCCAATATTGATCTATTATAATACATGCAATAATGTCTTTCCCTGATCATGTTGTTTTCCAATATTGATTTATTGTAATACAGGAAATAATGTCTTTCCCTGGTCATGTTGTTTTTTTTCAATTGTGAGCTATGGTAATACATGCAAGATTGTCTTTATCTGATCATGTTGTTTTACAATTGCTAGCTATGGTAATACATGCAATATTGTCTTTCTCTGATTATGTTGTTTTTCAATTGTGAGCTATGGCAATACATGCAATAATGTCTTTCCTTGATAATGTTGTTTTCCAATTGTGAGCTATGGTAATACATGCAATAATGTCTTTCTCTGATCATGTTGTTTTTCAATTGTGAGCTATGGCAATACATGCAATAATGTCTTTCCTTGATAATGTTGTTTTCCAATTGTGAGCTATGGCAATACATGCAATAATGTCTTTCCTTGATTATGTTGTTTTCCAATTGTGAGCTATGGTAATACATGCAATAATGTCTTTCTCTGATCATGTTATTTTTCAATTGTGAGCTATGGTAATACATGCAATAATGTATTTCCCTGATTATTTTGAATACAAATATGCATTTTCTAAAGTTGGATCTGGTCTTTCAAAGAAGAAACAAAACACTATAACTATTAATTCTGTAACTAGTGTACAGTTATGGGTGTAGGGTGATGTGTGAATGAAGTGTGATTGAAGTATCTGGTCTTTCAAAGAAGAAGCAAAACTAAATTACTATTAATTCAATATTTGTTTGTTAGCTATTGCAGTACACTGTTCAGTGACATTTTCGATTATCTAGAACTTTGGAATATTTTTAACTGTTTTTTTTAATAGTTGGACGTGTATTATTTTCAATACCGGTAAAAGCAATTCGAAGTATATATCATGAAATTGAAGAAACCAGAAATGTTCAGCGTGCATCTCTTATTTATTATAAGAAAAATACATATATTTGAGTGAAAATTTGAACTTAACTTAAAGCATCTCGTATACTGATTCTTTATCAGAATAAAACCAGTACCGGTAAATACGACCTGAATTTTAAATGAAACTACACAGACTTACTGTAATTTATTTTTTATGAAACTAACAAGTGTTTCCTATGGAGATCTTCGGATACGCGCCCTGCTTACCAATCTGGCAGCATCCGGGACCTGATCCAGGCCTTCCTTCCACCACCGGTCTTGCTGTTCCACGGGGATTATCACGTCAACGTCGTCTGCATCCTTAACCGTTTTACCATCTTGGACGGAATCTTTGTTGGTCCCATCTTTATCGACTTGTTTCTGCTTATCACGAACCTCTGCATCTTTTACCCTTTTAACTTCATGGACGGTAGCTTTGTGTTTCACTTCTTTTTCAACTTGCATCTGTTTATCGTGAGACTCTGCATCAACATTTGGAGCATCAATATCATAATCCATCCATTCTTGAGGTTTTTCAACATTTGTTTTCTGTGATTTTGATGTAATCTGTTTCTGCTTCGGATCAGGCTTCATAGAGTCTTTTTCACTGTTGACCAAGTTTAGTTCTTTAGTATCTTTATCAGTTTTAATCTCATGAGTCTTCGAAATGACTGCATTTCTCTTTTCACCTCGTGGTTTTGAATTAACTACAACAGCCCCTTTGCCGTCGTCGACCTGATTCTGCATTAAGTTGTTTTGGACCTGTTTAGTATTTAAAGATTGCGCATTCACTTTAGTGACGTCATTCACAATTATATCGTCTTTAGTATTTTTATTTTCACTACCAAAAATAATGGTTTGCACATCAGTGGGTTTTCTTTTTATATTTGGATCCTTGATACTCACTGTAGGCCGTTCAGTTGCTGTAGGACTATCTCCCTTTTCTGCACTTTTAGTATCTGGTCCACGTTTTTCACTTCGACCTTTTTTATTGAGATATTCCTCGTACATATTAAAGAATTTATTTATTTTACTTCTATTATATGTTTTCGGTATATTCAGTTTCAATTCTTTTTCTATCTGACTTACAAACATTTCTTCTCCGCCTTTACCGTCACCGATCATATTACTGGTACTTGTGGCTGTTTATCTCCTTTCCTGTTTTCAATGTTCTTAAATGACTTAGAATCTACCCTTTGTGAAAACGGTGTAGATGGAATCGAGATAGACGCTTTTAAACTGTTTCTGGTACTATATGCAGATGATGTAATAATATTCGCGAACAATGCACAAGAATTACAGAATAGTCTTAATCTATTACACGAATATTGCAAACGATGGAAGCTGGTGGTTAATAAAAACAAAACTAAAGTAATGGTATTTAGGAAAGGTGGGCGATTACCAAACAACATGTCTTTTTGCTATAATGATACCAATATTGAGATTGTTAATACCTTTAATTATCTTGGTGTTATATTTACTCCAGGTGGATCTTTTTCCGACGCTCAGAAGACATTAGCGGGACAAGCATTGAAGGCCATTTTTAAAATGATTAGATATCTCTATAAATTTACCGATATCACAATCAGGCATAGATTAGAATTATTTGACAAACTTGTATCACCCGTTCTCAATTATGGTAGCGAGGTATGGGGTTTTGTTAAAGGCGATGCTATAGAGCGTGTGCATATGCAGTTTTGTAAAAATCTATTAGGTGTTAAACGAAATACTCAAAACGATTTTATATATGGCGAGCTTGGGCGCGAAAATGATCAAAATGCAAGGTATTATTACATAATAAAATACTGGGTTAAACTGTTAAGGACAGACAGCAAAAAGTTCACTAAGAAAGTCTATCTCACATTACTTAATGATTGTGAAAGGTATCCTAATAAAAAGAGTTGGTGTTCTTTATTGCGTGGTCTTCTTGCAACTCTTGGCTTCTTTGATGCTTGGTTATTTCAAGATGTTGGGCACGATAAAGTTTTCCTTACGAGCGTTAAGCAAAGACTTACAGATAATTTTATTCAGTATTGGAATGGTCGATTAACAACATCCAGTAGAGCCTTGTTCTATAGAAATATTGCTAATTTCAAACTTCAACCCTATTTAATGTTGTGTAATATTAAAAAGTTTAGATTTAATTTATCGAGATTACGCATGTCAGCACACAGATTGAAAATAGAAAGTGGCAGATGGATAAAACCTAATCCTCTTCCAGTTGAACTTAGAAAATGTGATGTTTGTAATCTTTTGGAAGACGAATACCACTTTGTTCTGGAATGTATTTTATATACTGACATTAGAGCTAAATACATACCATATTTTTTTAGAAACCGACCAAATATGCAAAAGCTCATAGAACTCATGTCTTCTGATAGCGAACATATCTTAAAAAAACTTAGTACTTATGTTTATAATGCTTTTTTAATCAGAGCATCTAATTTGTACATGCATAGATAACTATCATATAATTATGTAAAAGGGAAAAAAAAAAATAAAAAAAAATGTATGTATTTGTTTACTAAAAATGTGAACTGTTTAATCACTGATGCTCTCTACTAATACCTACTGTATTGTTTCGTTTTGTGTAGGTGTAATGGTAAGGGACACTTGTTCGTTGCTTTAAACTTGTACTGTGGTCATTTTTATAATTATAAGTACAATTGTATAAATGAGATAAAAAGCATATATTTGTTTATTTAAACTTGCTCGTTGCTTTAAACTTGTACTGTGGGCATTTGTATAAGTATAAGTCTAATTGTATAAATGAGATAAAAAGTATATATTTTGTTTATTTAAACTTGAATTTGTACTACTAAGTTTTCTATGTGTAAAGTTTTATCATTGATGCTCCCTAATAATACCTATTGTTTCGTCTCGTATAGGTGTTATATTAAGGGACACTCAAAATTGTACTGTGGTCATTTTAATATAAGTATTTAAATACCAGCTACTAGCAATATATAATGTATATATACGGCTTGCTCTGCTTAATCGTGTTATATGTGTTAAATTTAGCAAGAGCGAAATATAGACCGCATTACAATTATGATGAGTCAAATAACACCCATTTGATTAGGTATTTCTTACTACCGTATCATTTATTTTTCTAGCTGTGCAACATTGAATTATACACATATATATCTGCGTAGTTTATATTTACTAAAACTTGCATCTATTCCTATTAAGAACTACCCCTTCTTTTGTCTGTGTTATGATCAGTTATATAACAGTGAATGATAGAGTATATTACATATATTGCGATTCGAATTAAACATTCATTTACTTATTA
This sequence comes from Congeria kusceri, assembly GCA_027627225.1. NCBI lineage: Eukaryota > Metazoa > Mollusca > Bivalvia > Myida > Dreissenidae > Congeria > Congeria kusceri. Next base: position 300,290 of record JAPFQT010000120.1, on the reverse strand, counting down.
ATAACCTATTTCTTTTCAGCTAGACGTTGTTTTGTGCACACATGTATCTATTTTGCTTGGAATGTTTGTTCTATATATTTGTCCACATGGGCCTTGGCCTTCTGGATTTATTGTAAATAAAATCTATAAATCTATATTTATTATTCATTTTTCATAAAAAAAAAAATATAAGAATAAGGAAACTCCCAAGACATCACCAGGAGAAAACTATGACAAATGTTCACTTTTAAAAAAAGAGCTAAAAAAATATATCTTTGCATGTACATTTGATGTCCTGGTAATCCACCATAATGCATTAATATGCCAAATTCAATAAAACAAACAAAATGTATGCTATGTGCAGGCTTTAAAGCTGTATATAATGGCAAACATTATCTTTTCTGGGCTCTGATATAATCTCATCAAAGATATTTTCGGGTAATTTGTCACAGAATTTGGCAAGAAATTGAGATACAACCTCTGTACATTTCCGGGATTTTGAAACAATAACAAACATCCAAGTAAATTCCCAGAAAAACAATGTTTGCCATTTGAAAAACTAGACCTCCCTACAAAGATACAAAAATGAAAAAGAGGCACTAAAAATGGTTACCATAGCAACTGATCACCTTAGCAACCACTTTCTTTACCTCCAAGCTATATAGCTTCTACCAGAGACTTACCACATAGGGACTGCAATTTGTTGTTTTCCTGAATGAAGCCTTGCTTTGGACTCAAGTGAATAATACTCATGTCCAAATCGTTTAAGTAACACATGGCACTGTTTAACATAATTATGGTATCCCCGTTACGTATCTGACGCAATGAGATAAGTCCAAGGTACTCTACGTTGTCCGTTTTAAGAATATTTAATGCATGGCCAGTGGACCTGTGTCAAAGAAAAACAGAAATGCAAGAGGAACATGGAAGAAAAAGAAAACATAACAATAATATTAAAGAGGATATATAGTTACTTGGGTAAAATCTCTCTGGAGGTTATGCATTATACAGTTGGCAAAAATGCAAGTGAGAACCGATTACAGCTTGAAAATTAAACAGAAAATCACTATCTCCCTATGTTCAGTAAATGGTTAATCTCATTATCAACAAAATTTAAACAGAGTATAGTTACAGTAATATTGCAATCTCATTAAAATCATCTCCAGTCTGACGCTACTATATTATCCGCTGACTGGATCTGATGACTTCGCATTAGGGTCACATTCAGATGACCTTTTTAAGAGCCAATCAAACTGTTGCCTTCAAAAAGTTGTGGTATAACTTCATATGTAAAACACACATACTATGCACAAAATTACCATGAACTTTGGATGTTTACTTTGGATGCAGAAGGTACCACTATATCCATTGTTATCCGCATGAAAATTAACTGTAAATGACTTAATCCCAAGGATCAGCTGGAAATGCATTGGGCACAGAAGGGCTGATATTTTATTGTTCGAAAGGTCATTTGTTATACGATGTCTTCAGATCCTAACAATGTTAGGATTGATTTTAATGAGACTGAGTACTATAGGAGCATAACATATGTTGTTACAGTGTCTGTGTTGGCCAATGCTTCCTTCATTCCCTTCTATACAAACTATAAAAGAACTCAAATGAACCTACTGAAATATCTCAACCGTGTTACGAAAGTCCCATTACATGTAGTAATGTGGAATCTTGCATGCAGTAAAAAAAATTTTATAAAACGAAAAGTTTTTTTCTATTTTCATCCTTACAAAACAATTAAGAGTTTGTATCGTCCATTACATGTAGTAATGTGGAATCTTGCTTCCAGTAAATTGTTTTTTATAAAACAAAATGTTTTTTCCATTTTCATCCTTACAAAACAATTAAGAGTTTGTTTCGTTATCTCGTTTAAAATGTCAATGGGTAACTTAATCTATTAATTTAGTACTATTGTCTATCGGTGCGTCCCATGAAATACATTTCGAGGTATGAGCGTGAAACTATTGTATCTGATATTGAATTGTTAAGCAGATACAATAGTTTCGCGCTCAACCCTTGATTTTCTTGTTTTCATTAAAGGGACTCTGTCTATGAACAAAGGGCTCCAAGAGGACAACATCAGTAAAATACCTGAAGTGTATGTATTAATGTTGGCATATATTAAAGCTAATAATAATGTAATATAATGAAAAGAGTTTATGCACTGCGTGAAAAAAATCTTAATATTGGTTAGGTTGTGTTTGGTTGGCCTGTTTCTTGTTCCATTTCGACTACAGAGTTGTATCTTTAAACCAGAGTTTGCCCATATTTGCTCATAAATCTGAAGGTTTTTTTAACACTTTTTGTTTATTTGTTCTTATCAAAAATCTCATTATGCTGTACATTATTCATACTTTGATTAATGTATATTTGCCTCATTTTATCTGTTTAAAAACATTAATAGCTCATTTATATAATATAATGACAGTGGCATAGGAGATCACTGAAGGCATATTTGAAGAGATATTTGAAGGCATAGTCACTTTAAGTAAACCTTACAGATTTTTCTGATTTAATTGTTTTCAAACAAATAAAAAGAGGTAAATATATACAAGGGCTGTCTCAGAATTATTGAAACAAAATTTTTACTGAAACATCAGTAACCATTTTGGAATATCAAATGCAACTATGAGCTCTGAAATGCATATACATTAATATGGAATAGAAAGTTTAAAACAACTCACGTCCAGACTAGGTAACAAAATATACGTATATTCACATACAATTTATGATAAAATTGCACATATAAATCCCATTATATTTAAAATGTATATAAAATATTTGGATTAAAATGCTTATAATAAAATAATAATGAACATAATGAATTTTGAAGAACATTACGTGGGACTTAATATAAAGCTAATTATTATATCCTTATTCCTAAGCCCTGTGGAAGTGTCATTTATTATTATTTGTTCATGTAACTTTTTTTATTGCACAGAAACATGAACATTGTATCACATTTGAAAAATAAGTAATTGGAGTTAACAATGTATGGGAAAGTCTGGAAGAAGTATTGCTGAATTATATGATATTAAAAAGTTCTAAAACACATACAAGCATGCATCTAAATGAAAGATGTCATAAACATAGAAAGGGCATTCAATGAAAACTATTTACGGCATGTTGTGGGAAAACCGGGCTTAATGCATGAGCGTAAAGTGTCATCCCAGATTAGCCTGTGCAGTCTGCACAGGCTAATCCGGGCTGACACGTTCCACCCATGGTGGACTTATGTTTAGAAGAGACTTTCATGAAACAGAAAATACCGTAAAAGCGGAAAGTGTCGTCTCGGATTAGCCTGTGCAAACTGCACAGGCTAATCCGGGAGGACACTTTACGCACATGCATTATAAAAGCCTGGTTTTCTCACAAAACACCTCAAATAGATTGGAACTCAGCCAATATGTCTTTCCCAAAGCTGCGTATGAAATCATTTTGCATGAGCGCAATGTACATGACAAGTGCCCGTATTCACCAAACTATTCGTAGACTTAAGACTAAGAATAAACAATATTCTTGAAACTGATCCGTTCTAAGGGCGCTGTAAATTTGAATCTTAATTTGTGTTCATCCACTCTTATTACTTCATTCTTCATTTCGAATGATTTGTTAATGTCATGGGCAACATTTGTGCCTGGCATACTTGGTAAGGCACTAGTATTTTTCTTTCGTCTAAGTCTATTTTTAATTCTTAAAGCCGCAGTTCATAGAATATAATTCAATACATCTTAAATTGACATTTGTACTAATGAAAGTTAATGACGCTTATTGTACTTAAAACTTTTCTTTTTTACGAAATGCATTGATGTTAGAAAACGATGAGATACGAATGGAATATACACTATGTACATTGTGATTTACTCCAGAGGCTTCGCCAGCTATCTCATACAGATCATTTTATGAGAAAAAGTTACCAAAACGTTTTTATTTTACCAATTTCAATGCGGGTTTCTTTATTTTGAACAGTAAGATGTCCATTGGAAACGATTTCTGCAAAGTTTTTGTTTTTATTAACTTTCTGGGCTGCTGCTTTAAGTCTAATACTAGGTTGTTGAATACAGGCCAAGGTTTGCTGTCCTCCTGCTATCTTAAATATAGTACACCAGATCCACGACCCATCTGAACTGTATCATCTCTAAATCAGTGGAGTAGCTTCCTTTAGGCACTATAGGCACGTGCCTACATATTTTTTTCCAGAGATGAAATATATTAAACCCCTTAAAATGCAATAAAAACAAAAGGGGTGGGGATTAGGTGTAAACTTCATAGGTTTTGTTGATACTTCATTTATTAACAACATTTTATGAATAGAAATGCGCGCTTATTTTATTTTATTCTTAAAAAATGGGGTTTAGCTTGTAGAAAAAAAACCATTATTAAAATGTAAATAATGCCTATTGTGCCTTTACATTTTTATACCCAAACTACACCCCTGAAAAACTTAATACATATTTGTAGAACTACTTAAATGGAAACTAAAAACCAGAAAAAATCTCTATGGCATGATCATAATAATTTTCATGCTACTATTATTACTAAATGGCTTTTAAAATTTCACACAATTCAATATGAAAGCCAAAAGAATTGACAAATATCCCATATATATAACATACATTTAAGTTTGAAATTTCATTGGCTTTGTTTGCAGGTTCATCATGTCCACTGAAATGCGTTGTCATCGAAAAGGGCCTCAAGGGAGCAATCTCTTAAATAAATATGATATGAAGATATTAATACTGGCATAATAATAACGGTTTTAACAGGGTATATATATAATTAGAAAAGAGTGTATACATTCTGAGATAAAAATCTTTTTATAATATGGGTCATGTTTGTTTGGCCCTTTAATGTTATAATTTTGTATAACCATAGTTACCACACAACTCTTTACCAAGCGTGATAGCGCAGTGGGTTAAAGCACTGCCTGTCATTTATTCGTATGGCTCCTAGGTCGCAAGTTCGATACCTGCTTGGGGTTTTAATTTTTTTAGCTTATCTGCAAAGTTGTTTTTATCAAATATCTCATTTCGTATCAAATATCTCATTATTTTTATTTATTTAATGCACATGTCTTAGTATAGCACATTTCTATCATATAATATCATTTATAGTGCAATATGTGCAATACGGAGCCATTTTTTGTTAACAGAGTCCCCATAAGTGGATTTAACAGAGTACATTTTAACATGAAGTTGTCAAATAATGTTAACTGTTTGAATTCAGTTTACAACTGTTTGTTATATAATCTTATCAAACATTCCTGATATCCAGAAAAAAAAACGAAACAAAAGAAGACAATTTAATTTATTGACAGGCCATTTAATCAATGAACTGTAGAAGTATCTCCATTAAATTTACAAAAACCTCAAACATTAGTTATTTATCTGTCCCCTAAACTTGACATACCATTAAGTTAAAATGCTCATAAAAAGGAATGTCAATATTTGCCAGAAAATCATACAATATCTAACTGAAGGCTTGTTAAAAGAGTTGTTGAGAACTGCTGGACAGTTATGTTGAATTTAAAGATGGACCAAAACCCTGTTCGAGACAATTGTTCTTAACAACACAAACACAGACACATACAGCCCATGCCCACACTCAGAAACACAATTATTCTAACCAAAGAAAGAATCCTGCTTGTTTGCATTTATGACAACTACTCAGATCAATCTACAGAACCACCTTCACAAAACACATTTGATTCTGAAAGATATCACAGACCATCAATAGCGACTTTCTCTATTTCGATTGGCCAGCTGTGGTGGTAAAAACTTGTCAATCCAACAATTATGATAATATTATTATTAAAGCGACATACTGTTTTTGCCACCATTAAGTCACAAACAAAAGGGCCATAAGGTCCTAGGTCGCTCACCTGAGGGGCCAAGGAAGTATAGTCATTGTTAGAAACATTACTGTGAAATTATTTCAAAATCCAGCAAGTGCTTTCAGATAAAAGACTTTCATATTTTTCAATATAACCATATAAGGAAAACTCCCCCACACCCTGGTGACCATATTTTTTAATTCATGAATCAAAAATGATTTGAAGGAATTTGGTAGAGTGTCACCCAAGGACCATTTCTGTCAAATTAATTTAAAATCCTGCAAGCAGCTTTTGACAGAAAGATTTTCTAAGTTTTCTATATAGCCATAATTATTTTTTAAGAAAAAACTGCCCCGCCCCCTGATGGCCATGTTTTTAATGAATCAAAACGATTTGAAGGCATTTGGTAGATGGTCAGCCTATAAACATTTCTACAAAATTATTTCAAAATCCAGCCAGTGGTTACAGACAATAACATTTTGAAAGTTTTCAAAATAGCTATAATTATGAGGAAAGCTGACCCTCTCCGTGGTCATGTTTTTCATTTGAGCGGAACCATTTACGAACTTGACAGAGATATCATCAGAACAAGCTTTCATCTTGATTGTGCAAAAAATGTGGCTTCTTGTGTTTTCTATAATTTGATCAAGTGACCTAATTTTTGACACAACATGACCAAGTTACGAACTCGTTATTGAAACAAATGTTCTCAGCAAGTTTCATGATGATTGGGCACTAACTGTGGATGTATAGAGTGTTCACAAGGTAAATGTTGATGACAATTGACGAACAATGAACGACAGACAAACAGCGATCACAAAAGCTAACCATGAGCATGTTGTGCTCAGGTAAGCTAAAAAGGCTTCTTAGAACAAAAGAAAAACAATGTGATAATTTAACATAGAAAAAAGAAGATGCTAAAACTGATTAATACATCATTTTGTCGTACAAAATTAATTTGGATGTTTCCGAGCTGTAACACAAATCTGTGAAGAAACTTTTGTGTCAGTTATTATGATAATGTAACTTGAATGTTATTGGTTGCAAAATATTAAAACACTGGTAAAAATTATTTTAAATGATCAAAGCAAATGCTTGTCATACGAAGGCAAAACAATGTCAGATTACAATATAATGCCCTGGACAAATATCTTGCGATTTCAGCAACACAGCTGTTTGTTGTTGTGACACACTGCCTCATAATGATCTTCATTCCCACCAAGTTATTACATTCCTTACATGTTTGCAAAAATAATGCTTCCTACAAAATGTTCATTCTAATATTTGACCTCTTAAGTGTAACCTTAGACCCAAAGACCTTGACCGAGGAGCTTGTAAGTGGTATGTGACATATCATCTGGTGATGGGAAAAATAATCTGAAGTAATATAAAATACTTCAAGTCTTTTGGAAGTTATAGAGCAGAAAGAAAATTCCTTGACATTTAACCTTGAATTGTGACCTTGACCTTTGACTGAGGACCATGGGAGTTGTACACGACACATCGCCTGGTCATGGGAAATAATAATCTGAAGTAATATTAAAATCAGATGGTGCAACTACTATTTGCCCTCCTTCGGGGGCATTAAAAAAACACATGACAATCTCTGCTTTGAAGACAGTCACTTGTGCCTCAAACAAATAGAAACAAACACCTATATACCATGTTACTGAACTCACCTTCGAAACCTATCCAGAAAACAATTAATTATATTAATTAGTGTCAGTGCACCCAAACGGCAACATTGATCATGGTAATTAGGGATTCACATTTTTGTCGGGCCGGGTCAGGTCATTAATCCTTGTCATTAATTGAACAGCATATTTGGTTTCACTGATATCCTTATTACTAATTGAACAGCATATTCGGTTTCACTAATATCCTCGTTATTAATTGAACAGCATATTTGGTTTCACTGATATCCTTGTTATTAATTGAACAGCATATTTGGCTTCACTGATATCCTTGTTATTAATTGAACAGCATATTTGGTTTCAGTGATATCCTTGTTATTAATTGAACAACAGCATATTCGGTTTCACTGATATCCTTGTTATTAATTGAAGAGCATATTTGGTTTCACTGATATCCTTGTTATTAATTGAACAGCATATTCGGTTTCACTGATATCCTTGTTACTAATTGAACAGCATATTCGGTTTCACTGATATCCTTGTTATTAATTGAACAGCATATTCGGTTTCACTGATATCCCTCCTATTAATTGAACAGCATATTCGGTTTCACTGATATCCTTGTTATTAATTGAACAGCATATTCGGTTACACTGATATCCTTGTTATTAATTGAACAGCATATTCGGTTTCACTGATATCCTTGTTATTAATTGAACAGCATATTTGGTTTCACTGATATCCTTGTTACTAATTGAACAGCATATTCGGTTTCACTGATACCCTTGTTATTAACTGAACAGCATATTCGATTTCACTGATATCCTTGTTATTAACTGAACTGTAATACTGCTAACTTCTAAACTAGATCTAAACTAGATCAGCATTTAGCTATTTTGCAGCAGGATTAGAGTTACAAACATGTTGTGATCGGACATTAGTTCTGTAATACTGTTAGAAAGGAACTATGAAGTTTGAACTGTACCTATTTACTTAATTAACAATAATTCTGTGCCCAATAGGGCCCAATTCCTCCAGCTCTGGAGTATATACATGTATTTTACACAAAAATTTCATTTTTTTCCTATTAATGACTTAAGTTGAATGATAAGGAAACCAACAAAATTATCAAGTCAAAACTGAAGGGATAATATAAAAGTAAACAGATTATTTGTATTACAGGATATTTAAGTTCTAAGAAATAAACTTTGATAAAATCTTTGTTTTCAAAAAAGTATTCTCGTTTCGATGAATACAGATTTGTTCGGTAAGTGATTTGCATAGCTTTTTTGCAGAGGGCTTATTATAATAATTCAGCAGGAAATAACGCACATACTTCTTGTGTATGCATAAATATGCGTTATAAAGGTATTGATTCTTCATTCTAGGCGTGAATTTGACAGGGAAAATATGGCGCAGTAAAAGGAAAGAATGAGTACTGAATAACCACACTCGCAACTTTCAACAGTTTTGTTCGCTGTACAAATTTGATCACTTTATTTCATTAACGCTAAATTTGACATTTACTTATGTTTGGTCATAAAAGGAACGTTGCTCTGAGTTTAGATACAGTCCTGTAAAAGCCAATGCATTCTGCCACACCTATTTCCTCAACTTGACGGTTTGAAACTCCTTGGCTTAAGACGTCCCTATATCTGTTCAGTGGCGTTCGTTCAGCGATGCAATCCAATATCTAAGAGCGCCAGCAGAACATTTGCTTTTATTTGTAACAAGATTCTGTGTTTGATAAACACACATGCCCCCAGTTGGTGCTGGGTAGCCTATTTCTTAGTCCAAATTAGGTCAAGGTCAAAGTGAGGTTGGGTGATATGGGTGGATAGGGAATGATCATAAGCAACAACTGTGTAAGTATCAAAGTGTTGTAGTAAGCAGTGTTGGTGCTAGACGAAACAGTAAAATCTACTTAACCTTGTTACGGACGGAAGGATGAAAAGACAAACGGATGGAAGGATGGACAGGACGATCACTACATGCCTCCCACCTAAAAAAACTGTCAAATAGAAACACCTATACCTATTAAGTCTTGGCTTTATTAATTTGTTGAATATGGTTATAGATTAAGAAGAATTTTAAGAAAGTTGCCGAATATTAAAAAGGTTAAATTGCACTATTATTTTAATACCTGACCCGACCCGAATTTTCCAATGAGGAACCAAAATTGAGTTAATTTTTATGGAACTGAGAGTGTGTATATTTTCGGGTATCCATTGCATCCCTAATGGTAATTCAACAAGGAAGCTCACTCAATTTGTTACATTTTGGGAAAGATTCAGACCAAGATAGCAGTGTGCTACACCTGCCCCTTTTTGCCCCCACCCCCACCCCCAGCAAAGGTGAACAGAAGAAATGTTATATATATTAAGTTTGCAAATTTTCAGCTACAAATGAAGGGAAGCGTTATCAAAATCCTGGATTTGGATTTGTTTTAGTTTATTGTATGACTTTCAGCAAATACATCCATTCCGATTTCAATTCAATGACCACGATCTGGATGCAGTACTGAAAGAACTGTTCTGGACCAAACCCACTACAACTAGTGGTCTGCAGCAGTGAACTGGGATAAGGATAAATAACAAGTAAAAGACCGAAGAACTCAAGAAATACTTGGAACCCAAGATCGGACGCATTAGAATTAATTTATTGCAGAATACACAATGGTAAATGTTGTTCCTTGTCAATTAGGACATGTCATTTCAGAAGGATAAATAAACAACAGAAAAACCCTAATAATCATACAAGAAGGCCACATGGCCCTAATGCGCTCACCTGAGTATAAAGATCTGGGTCTTAAGGTTTCAGAGAAGATTTTTTAAGTCATTTTGCTATAAGTCTATATAAACCATGTGACACCTAGGGTGTGGCCAGTTTTGACCCCAGAGGTAGAATGTGAACAGTCTTTGTAAAGGACCAGTATACCATGTTACAAGCCAAATATTAAACCTCTGGGCCTTGCAGTTTCAGAGGAGAAGAGTTTGGAAGTCCACTTGCAATATAAGTCTATAGAAACAATGTAACCCGGGCGTGGCTTCTTTTTACCCCAAGGGCATAATTTAAACAAATTTTGTAGAGGACTACTATACGATAGTACATACCAAAGAGGCTGCCTCTGGATCTTCAGGTTTCAGAGGAGATTTTTAAAGTTTTCACTTCTTAAATATATTTTTAGCTCTGGTGATGCAGTTGACCAGAAAGATTTGAACAATTTTGAAAGATGTTTGTTTGTTTGGAATGTTTAAGAGTATTTCAGTCATATAACGGCTGTCAGTTAACCTACTCTCACATTTTTCCTAGGCAAGCTTAGCTGATCTAAGCAGTTTACCAGTACAAAGTGCACTCACTTATTCCAGTAACTGACAACTGCCCTACTAACATCAGAGGTTGGGGGAGAATGTCCCTAGAAATTATTTCATGACCAATCCCCACACAAGTCACGTGGTTGGGCAGGGGCTCGAACTTACGAACCCCAGATTGAGAGTCGAGCGCTCTATCAACAGAGCTAGCCAGGCCTGGCAATTTTTGAAAGAGGAAAGAGGGTCACCCAAGGATCATTCCTGTGAAGTTTGGTGAAAATCTGCCAAGCAGTTTAGGCGATGTTGTTGCAATCAAAAGATGACGAAAGGCACACTGACGCATGCACAGACGATGGATGATAGACAATGGACGAGCACAAAAGCTCACCATCAGCACTTTGTGCTCAGGTGAGCTAAAAAAAAGAACAATTTTTTGCATGCACAAATTTTGGATAAGTCTTGTAGGTTCTTACAAGCACAAGTTTTAATAAATAGTTTTAATACTTGGATTTTGGGGTTCATTTTTATTTTTAAACAACAATATAGTCATTTGACTGCATAACATATAAGGATTTTGCTTATGTGATTGTACCCATAAAAAATAGTTGGCATACAAATTATAATCACAAAGAACACAATTTTGTGTGAAATATTAATCGTTATAAGGCACTGCAAATACTGTTATTCAATGTCCCTAGACCAAATAGGGTTTTGAAGTAAAATTTACACAGAAAACACATTTCTTGATTCGCTTCCAAAATATTTCAAAACAACACTGAAAGTGTTATCATATTCCCTGCTACATAAACAATTCTTATCATGTCCCAAAGCAAAAACAACAACAAAAACAACACATGCTCCTTTTGGTCACAAGCATGTATAAATAAATCCACTGTTTTCATCCACTACAAAACTCCTGATATAAAAATCTTGCCAAAATGCCTTAAAAAATACATACGTCAAAAAGCGACCATGGATAACCTCTAAGCCCGACAGAAATGACAGATTTTTGACCTCTGCTGGAAGTTCCTGGATGGACAAGTAGCCAGTGATTTCTTTCACATCCTTCAGGATATTCAGATCTTCGAACGTCAATGCAGTTGTATTCAAATAGACGTCACTGAAACATGAACAAGGAACACGGGATACTAACTTCTAAAGAAATTGTACGAAAAAAGGAAATAGTCTGAAGATTATTTATTTTTCATTGCTATTTTGACCATAGGAAAATAATTTCAACAAAAAACTTTTTTTTTCCTACTATTGAATATAAAAAGCAAATAATATGTACATATGATTGAGTTCATTAGTTTTGCAAGATTTAGTCTGACGTCATCTGCAGACATGGAGGTCACACCTTAATATAATCGTCTCTTTTTTTTGTTCAACTTTATAGAGTAAGGAGTGTCAGAAGCCAATGGATCCTGATATGCTTTATAAGTAAACAAGAGGCACACAAGTGCTTGTATCGCTCCACTGGCTTCTTGCTAATCAAAATTCATTCACAAGCGACACTAAAAATCTGTTTCACATTTGACTCGTACTTTATGAACGACACACCGAGGATGTTCATTTTGCCGTCGATGACTGTGCAGCCTCTGAAGCGTTCGATGTTCTCGCTGTTTAAGAACTCGCTCGTCAACAACCCCCGGCAGTCTGAAAATGGGAACGACAGTGAAATGACTTAAAAAAGTAGGTGCTTTTATTCACCTTTGGGGGAAAGGTGGCGGGGCCCTTCAGATGGAGAATTTCACGGCAAAAGCGGATTTAGTTTTTAAAAAAGCATTATTACATGTTTATCTTTTACTTTGTGATAAAACATTAATGAATGGTTTTGCTGCAAATAACTTAGATTAACTCGGTTTAATAAAAAATTGGTGTGATTTTCTTACAAAAACTCCTTCAACTTAGCTAATTTTTTTCCAATTTCGGTCATTCTTTTTTTTTCAAAATAAAGCTTCCATTCTGAGGGGAATTTTAAGGTAAATATTGGGGAAAAATATACACTTTTTAAGCAGGGGAATGGGGCCAAACTAGCTCTAAAAAAACACACTGAAAGTTAATGTTATATTGAGGGGAATTATTAGAAAACAAGCCAAGTATAATAAGGTTGTTTTGAAGTTTAGGTCATGGTTTACAATTGTTCAGTATAAAAAGATTTGACCACATAGCACACATTAACATATTTAATGTCACTTTAAATACTAATTAGGAGGTGGATACATGTAAAAGACAAAGGCTGGTGGGCACGACTGTGTTCATGGTCTTTTGAAAGTTACCAGGAACTGACCAATGACATGCCAGACACATTTTTTCTAAGCCATGTCAAATTGTCTTACTAATTACTGTTTAAACTAATTAATCAGTGTTTGCAAGTGAAGAACACGTACAATTTTGCGGGTGGGAATGACACTGTCGATGGTCTTTTGAAAGTTTCCAGGAACTGACCAATGACATGCTGGAATAAATACGTACCTTTCTTGCAAGCCCCTTCACACTTCTCGCAGATGTTGGTCGTTGGGTCTGGCTGCTCGTTGTCTGGACACTTAAGCACGCAGGCGCTCTGGTCCTTCACCAGGTATACTGAAACGCAAGAGGGTAGATGTAGGAAACTACTATTGAAACTAGTCTGTAGAATACACATGTAATGCAAGTATGGTAGATGTACAGAATACAGGTATACTGAATCTAAGACATACCAGCAATTTTTGTTTTCTTTATTTTTTAACTGCCTGTTAATGGGCATGAAATCGGGAACTTTAGCACGACAAATTTCAAAATAGGGAAAGTTTAAAAAAGTTTATTTTTCATGAGATGTGTGGTTATTTTGCTTTTTTAATTATTAATATATTTCAATATACTGAACTTCTTTATTATATTGGTGCTGATTCAAATTATCATTCAATATTTTTTGTTTTCTATTCACGCACCGACCTATAAAATACTAATTACTTGGGGGAAAAATGGGGGATATTTTGTCAGCGGAATCCAATTTTAAAAGGCACTATAATTAGCGAAAAAAAATCACTGCATATAGCACATAAGTCATCTGTTCACAGGGCTTTATTACAGAGGATGGTTACGGGGCCCGGACTCAATACTTAGGAACAATAATCTTAAATAAAATGGTCAAGGGCAAAACATCCATGAGTAAAGTCGGATTTTGGAGTAAAAGTTGAATATTTTAAAGAAAATTTGCTAGGATATGAAGCCTTTATTCTGGCCCTGCTTTATAAGGTAAATGGGCCTATATGTTGAATACAGAGGCAATGCAAGGTCAGGTTATTACTAGTTATTAACACTGCAGAAATTAAAGTGTGGCGCGTTGTGAGAAAACCGGTCTTAATGCATATGCGTAAAGTGTAGTCCCGGATTAGCCTGTGCAGTCTGCTTTTATGGTATTTTCTGTTTCAAGGAAGTCTCTTTTAAAGATAAATCCACTGTAGACGGAAAGTGCTGTCCTGGATTAGTGGAGTGCACAGGCTAATGCAGGACGACACTTTACACACTTGCATTAAGACGGGTTTTCGCACAACACACCTCATTTCAATTCTAACCTGGACCCACAACTACAAAAATGCTCTTTCTCAGACTTAGTCTTAACTTAAAATACTGAACAATGCTTGTTGCATTTGAAGTTTAGATTGACCAATGAGAATGCTTGTAACATTTGAAATTTGATTCCATTGGTTAAATATTTAAGATCAAGACTAAAATATAACTTAAGAATGTCCCTAGTCCAGGGGCCAATTTCTTAAATTTCTTAAGCATATCAGTCTTTTATTTCATCAACAACAAGTATTATTTTTTAAATGATGCTTTAACACAAAATTGTATTGATAGTGATTATCTGACATACAAGTAACATTGAATATGGAAAATGTCTTTAGATTATTATTAATTAACATTCTAGTGCAATATGAAAATAGTTGGCTTATGCTATTAAATCATGTTATAACATACTTAAGAATTTTTGAGAAATCAGGGCAAAGGGCCAGATCGGACAAACGCATCCACATGTACAATCAAAGCGTTGAACAGTGGAAGACTGCGACTTGCCATGCTTTACCAGAAAAAAAACACACAAAAAACATACAGACTTAAAATTGGCATAAAAGGTTATGTACTTGTGGATTTGGAATAAAAGTCTATGTTCATTGTTTTTTATTGTTTTAATCGGTTTTACTTATTGTCATCTCTGAATGAATTTATTGCTAGAATTTAATGTACCACTCCACTGATAGCAAGGAATTATTTCGCGGTTCTGATTAGCCATGTTATCAGTGATCTCTCCTGCTCCACGATATTGAAAGCAGTAAAGCAGGGGAGGCCACTGTGCAATTTCCATGTCAAAAGTGATACTTTTGTTTTGTACTGCTTACATGGGCATTCTTTCACACAGAGGGATCCGAAGGCGTATCTCCCTTCAGGATTGTTGACCCATTTCATGTCTGTTTGGTCATAAACCGTCATCTGTGGGCAAAGGCTTAAGCAGGAGCCATCGTTGTAGAAGTTTTTACATGCCTGCAACAGAACATAAGAAAATTAGGTTGTTTTAAAATATGGCAAAACACAATCACAATACTTAGGCAGTGTTTAACTGCACATAGAAGGTCTTGCAAGTTCGTTGAAGAAATTTAAAGTAAATGAAGACATGCTATATGAAGACACATGTTGATGTTTTTTTTTTCTGAATACATTTTTTGTTATAAAATCATCTGAAATAAGTATAGGCCCACCAATCTGTCTTCACATTATATGTTGATAATTTATCTAGATGATTTATTTTACTGCTTACCAGAATCTGTAGTAATAACTCAAATAATTGAGAAGAATCCATCTAAATATCACAATAGGCATATTCTTTTACTACAAAATGACCAAGGTACATTCTGGTACAAAGCAAACACAAATGGTCTGTACTAGACAACCACAAAATGGCAAAGGTACATTCTGGTACAAAGCAAACACTTATGGTCTGTACCAGACAACCACATAATGGTAAAGGTTACATTGTGGTACAGAAGCGAACACAAATGTTTCATACCAGACAATGATGCATTCTGGTACAGAAGCAAGCACAAATGTACCGTACCAGGCAACCTTAAAATGGCATTTCGTATCAGGCAACCACAAAATGGTAAAGGTTACATTCTGGTACAGAGGCGAACACAAATGTTCCATACCAGACAATGATGCATTCTGGTACAGAAGCAAGCACAAATGTACCGTACCAGGCAACCTTAAAATGGCATTTCGTATCAGGCAACCACAAAATGGTAAAGGAAACATTCTGGTACAGAGGCGAACACAAATGTTCCATACCAGACAATGATGCATTCTGGTACAAAAGCAAGCACAAATGTACCGTACCAGGCAACCTTAAAATGGCATTTCGTATCAGGCAACCACAAAATGGTAAAGGTTACATTCTGGTACAGAAGCGAACAAAAATGTTCCATACCAGACAATGATGCATTCTGGTACAGAAGCAAGCACAAATGTACCGTACCAGGCAACCTTAAAATGGTATTTCGTATAAGGCAATCACAAAATGGTAAAGGTTACATTCTGGTACAGAGGCGAACACAAATGTTTCATACCAGACAATGATACATTCTGGTACAGAAGCAAGCACAAATGTACCGTACCAGGCAACCTTAAAATGGCATTTCGTATCAGGCAACCACAAAATGGTAAAGGTTACATTCTGGTACAGAGGCGAACACAAATGATCCATGCCAGACAATGATGCATTCTGGTACAGAAGCAAGCACAAATGTACCGTACCAGGCGAACTTAAAATGGCATTTCGTATTAGGCAACCACAAAATGGTAAAGGTTACATTCTGGTACAGAGGCGAACACAAATGTGCCATACCAGACAATGATGCATTCTGGTACAGAAGCAAGCACAAATGTACCGTACCAGGCAACCTTAAAATGGCATTTCGTATCAGGCAACCACAAAATGGTAAAGGTTACATTCTGGTACAGAAGCGAACACAAATGTGCCATACCAGACAATGATGCATTCTGGTACAGAAGCAAGCACAAATGTACCGTACCAGGCAACCTTAAAATGGCATTTCGTATAAGGCAACCACAAAATGGTAAAGGTTACATTCTGGTACAGAGGCGAACACAAATGTTCCATACCAGACAATGATGCATTCTGGTACAGAAGCAAACACAAATGTACCGTACCAGGCAACCTTAAAATGGCATTTCGTAGCAGGCAACCACAAAATGGTAAAGGTTACATTCTGGTACAGAGGCGAACACAAATGTTCCATACCAGACAATGATGCATTCTGGTACAGAAGCAAGCACACATGTACCGTACCAGGCAACCTTAAAATGGCATTTCGTATCAGGCAACCACAAAATGGTAAAGGTTACATTCTGGTACAGAGGCGAACACAAATGTTTCATACCAGACAATGATGCATTCTGGTACAAAAGCAAGCACAAATGTACCGTACCAGGCAGTCGGTTTTCTTCGGTCCAGTACATCCGGCGGCACACTCAGGATGGCAGCACTCGTTTTGCTGGTCACCGAAACACCGGCCGTCGCACGACTCGGAACACACCTTCTTGATGTAATTCACTACAATGATGACAGAAATATGGGTGAGAGTATTCAGCAGCGAGTAACAACAATTTTAACACATTATAAAATAACCTCACTAAAATTCACAATAATATTTATAATAATATTTATTCACCATTGCAGGAAAAATAGTTTTTATGGGGATTGTATACAGATTATTTTTTAATGTCATGATTCATTATTATAATAACATATTGTTGGTACGTGCAATTCTGTTATTATCTACACTACTCGTACTTTAATTTAAAATAGGTCAATATGTGTACCAATTGACTGAAGACGTGTGATAATCAGCTGTTACAGTTATAGAGCATTTTATTTTTATCCTATTAGACAACCCCTCAACGTATAAACTATAGCTTTATCGCTGTTTTTAGCAAACGTTTATTTGATAGTTATTTTTAGAACTCTATGTATTTCAATGTAACGTCATACCAAAAGATGAAGGTTGTAGTCAACAAAACACACAGTGTAAAAACTGGGAAACCAATACCTATGTTTACATATTTTCATGCTTGTTACATGATTTATGAGCATAGAGGAATAGGATACATAGAATATTAGGTGAGTGTTGGATTAAGAAGAAGTTTATAATGCTGAGCTCAAAACATTGGAGCACTCGTCAAGCTTCGCACTCATCTGTTTAATACCACTGTATGGAGTACATACGTTTCTGGCACATGCCCTTTCCACTGCCCCAGCAATGGTATTCTCCAGTTTTCTTGTTGAAACATTCCTGCTGACATGCTGCGCCTTTGTGTAAAAAGTTTAAAACAAATAAATACTTTGCTATAAATATATGGTCTGACACTCCTTATCAGTTCATACCATATTTTATTAAATGAGTTCAGGAATTTTGTTAGTTAGCGAGCCTTTGGCGAACTTACTAATGAATTGCCTGGTAAAGTTTAATATAATATGGTATCAAATGACAACGAGTGTCAGATCTTTTTTATCACATGCTTTCAGAAAAACAGAAAAAATCTTCTAATATAACCAAAACATGTAGATAAATCCTAAAAGTTGTGTACTGACGTGATGTCATTTCATGTTGAGGACGTCATTTCAACAAAATAACGTAATCCGCTTGGTCAGTCAAAGAATACGTAGCAAATGAAAATGTTAATAAAAGTTATCTTACACATGTGTAAGATAAAAATATTCCTAATGGCTGTATAACACATCAAACAAGGTATAGCATGTGATAAATATCATTATGCTTCTGTTTTAATCAATTTTTATTTTATTTTATAACATTCACTTCAAGCAACATCATCCTCACCCTCATCATCACAATCATCATCATCATAATTATCATTTTCCTCCTCCTGCTCATCATCATTATCGCCACCATCTTCATCATAATCATCAGCATTTATATATGATTATTATTTACACATTTTAGCATTTTGTAAGACAAGCGTCACCAATGCTAAAATCCTCATTTTCGCATGTGACAACGACAATAATGCAAAGTAATTTGATTATAAAAATGGTCAAAATATAAAAGATATTATACAATATCAGCATATCGATATTATCATTATTTACTTATTTTAATTTTATAATTCTCCTAAAAATTACTACTAGTGCTAAAATTCTCATTTACACAAACACAATAGCACAGATTTTTGATAAAAAATATCAGAGATGAACATATTGCACTTACATGGTCGTCTAAAATTCTTGTTGTTGTACACTATATTGACAGCTGGGTGCGTGTTGGGATTAATGTCCTCCCAGAGTATTGTGTCGGCGAAGCAAAGAAGGTTGTTACTTTGGAACAGCACCTTCCCGCGTACGATTTCCGACAGGCTCAGAAACTGCAGCTCCAGTATTCCTTCGAAATCGTTCAGGTGGTTGTAATTGAGGGCCACGTAGAGACTGTAGCTTTCGTTGTTGTACCTGAACAGCTCCTTCCCACGTACGATTCGCAGGTTCATAAGGTTGAGATAGTTTGAAAACACGTTGACGATGAAGACATATCCGTCCACTTCTTCAATATCTTTCAGGAATCCAAGGTCGAACGGTTTTTCAAGGGCCGTCAGTTCCAGGTTGCCGTCGACGTACGAGCAGTTTGTGTAGCGGTTCTTGTAGATGGCGTACTGATGGTCGGAGTCGCTGTGTTTCACAAACCCTTCCTGGGAGCCCCGGCACACTGGAAATACGCAACATCATTAAACTCAGTCTACCTAATCTTGTGGTGAACATTAACTGGGTGGCCACTGAAATTCCGAAATAAAATGTCCTGACATTTCTCTGATCTGAATTCGATTTTCCATGACATTTATTTTTAAATTACCACTAAAATGCAGGTGGTGGTGATAGAACATATAAATAGATGACCACTATTTCCAATTTTTAGCCATTTTTACTACTATTTTAAATTTATTATTCTAAACCAAAACTATAATTGCATTGGTTCATTTGTTTAAATATTTATTACATTCTAGATTTCACTACTTCATTTTGGATTTGTTCTAACACCTTTGGTTAAATTCCCTGAATTTTCCCAGATTTTTGCCAAATTTTCAAATTCCCTGATTTCTTCTTGCAATGAATTTATTTCACAGAGTTGGTGGCCATCCTGGTTTACCTTTTGAAATTCATACTGAAGTGTCAATAGAAAACACACATGATAATTCCAAATTTTTCTTTCTATGTATAAACTGTACTCATTTTTGGTATTGTATTGTGTTTAATAAACACAAAAATGTATTCAAAAAGAGAATTCTTAGCCTAGTGTTTAAATTACAGACATTGGCTTCTTTGGTGAATTGCAGAATGTGTCCTGACAAATGTTTACATAGGCGGTGGATGGATATGACCCAAGACAATAATAGAGCTGCAAACAATAATATTAGAATAATGTCCCAACCCCATTTATAAATCGGAAGACGCACCTACCATATACGATTTTTAGGTATGAAGTCATAAAATTTTGCAAGCATTATCTTAGGAACATACAGGGAAAAAACTCATCTGGTGCAATCAACTATCTATATGTGAGTTACCTCCCTTATTTTTTTTAAATTTCCCAGCTACAATATTATGTACCCGGTATGCACAAGGTAAACTTGCAACTTTAAACAACTGCAGTATTAATACTTTAATACTAACTAATTTTTACGAAAAACAAATCTGCCACCCATGCAGATCCATCAATCTGCTTGTTTCAGGAAATATAAGGTTGCATCCACACAGCAAAAAAACAGAGTCCAGACGGCCATTGCACTATGATGCGCCCAAAATTCTGATTTTTCATATTACTTTCTGATAGAAAGAACATTGGCCCCAACAAATTCTGAACTCAGCATATTTTTGTCCAATAAAATCTGAACTTAGCATAAATTTGCTACCATAAATTCATGTTATGAGTGTAAATTTACCCTATACACAAAAACTTCTGGAGCACAGGGATCAGTTGGACTTAAGTGAAATTTTCCTATCAACTTTGCTATATGAAATCCAATTATATCTGTTTACAAAATGGTCAAATATAAGCGATATTTACTAGTCTGAAACATTTTAATGCAAAATGACCTATTCATGAACCTGCTCCAGACTTAAGGAATTTTATAACATGAAGACGTTTACTTAAAGAGACTTCTTCACAGATTTTCGTGCTTTTGAAAAATGTCATTTTATGTCTTAACTGCAAAAACCAAAGAAATTGAACTAACCAAAAACAAATAATAAATAAAGGACAAATAAATGTAAAATAATTTGCCTTCGCTGGGATTCAAACCACGTCAGCTGGGATAAAAAATCAGTCGCTGTAACTACTCGGCTAATCTGACAGCCGATCATTGTGGTTAATTTTCAACGCTATGTAAGTGATACACGTGTTTTCCAAAATACTGACAAAAAGCCTTACAAACGCTTTATAATTATATCCATTTCAATTGCTTATTTTTCATAAACGACACTATATTTTCCAATATATTACTTTGTCAGTAGAGTTATTTCCCTTGTTTATATATAACCTTTTTCTTTTTGGGATCAATGACCCAAACAATTTGAAAAATGTAAATTTGCCAATCTGCGAAAAGGTCCCTTTAAGTTTTCCCTAAAGAGCTTTGTGAATGCAGGTCGTGTCGTAAATCCCTTACCTTTCTTGCACCTCTTGGTGGCCATGTCGTAGACGTAGGAGCTGTCGCACGTACACGTTCCCGTGATGCAAACAAAGCCCAGCTGACAGTCGCTGTTCACGTTGCAGTTTGAGTTGTACTCACCCGGGTCTGCAAATAAGCGAATCGTTTAAGAATAAACCTCTTCAGTGCTTTTTTTTCCCCCTCAGAATATAAGCTTTCCTTTGAAAAAGATTGTGGAACTTAGTGTCTTTTGAAAAAGATTGTGGAACTTAGTGTCTTTTGAAAAAGATTGTGGAACTTAGTGTCTTTTGAAAAAGCTTGTGGAACTTAGTGTCTTTTGAAAAAGCTTGTGGAACTTAGTGTCTTTTTGAAAAAGCTCACTCGAATGCTTTCTGCGTAGAGATCACACTCAACAGTGGACACCGCATCCATTACACCACACTGAAGCCGATCTAAGTAGATGATTAGAATATGTACGTGGTAACTAAGCAAACACCCACATTTTCAGAGTTGGGTCAGTCCGGAAATGGGGCCCAGGGTTCAGGATATTGGGGAAAAAAACCCACAAATATTTGATATAAAGTCACATTTTGGGCAAAGTGCGAGATTTGAAAATAATGTTTTTATTGAGATGACACCTTATAATGACATATAAGGTAAGGAAGCCTCACAGTTGATATATATTAATGCAGATATTGTGTTACAGAAAACTGTGCAACCCAATATGACAAATGATGTTTACAGCATCTTTCACGTCTCTCGATAGCTGTGGCACTGACTTTTCTACATTAAAATTGTTGACCCTCGCAAAATTTGCGTATTAAGTTACCCATTTTAACCGCTGAAAAAATATTTACAGTTATTGGAGAGCTACCTACCTACACGACGTAACTAATTTTACAGAGCTTTCACTTTTTCTTGAATAAAGTTGGTCTGCAAGGTTTAAGCAAAACAACTAAGTCTTTATAAAATGTGGATATCAATATTAAAGGGCCTACTTCGTCGAAAAATTGGATTCCTATTACACTATAAATGATAATATATGATAGAAATGTGCTCGATAAAGACATCTGTAGGAAATAAATAAAACATACTTTAATACACAATAAGATATTGTATAAAAACAAATTAGCCAAAAAGTCTGAAAAATTGAAACCCAAAGCATGTATCGAACTCCCGACTTAGGACTCATACGAAGAAATGACAGTAGACAGCGCTTTAACCGACTGCGCTATCATGCTTGGTAAGAAGTAGAGTGTAAACTATGGTTATAGAAAATACTCACAAGTATGACGTCAACATGTAAAAATAAAAAGGTCCAAACAAACAAGACCCATATTATAAATTGATTTTTATCTGCGTTCATATATATATTATATATACCCTGTTTTAACCATTCTTATAACTATGTCAGTGTTAATAACTGAATTTCAGAATTTTTAAAGAAATAGCCCTCACGAGGCCCTTTTCGAAGACGAAGACCCTTTAAATTGCCCAAACTACAAAAATATGGATGAAATGTATCCCCTGGTGATAAATACATGTAATAATTTGGTAGACTGTTGGTCATAAGAAACTGCCATTGCAAACGCAAACTATTGCCCAAATAAATCAAACTATCATTTCACAGCTATACAAATTTAACTATAGGTAGGAAAGCTATAATCTGTCTAAGTATACATTAACTTTACCTGTCTGTAAGAAAACTTTCACAAAAGTAGTAATATTTTACGATCAAAAGGAGTCTTAAAATCTATATTTGGCAAACATTTATGGTTCAATTACCCAAAGTTTTGATATAAAATTGAAATAAGCAAATTAAAATCCAGACGCTGATATCCGGCAGCCAAAAACCTCTAAAACTGAATAATATATAACCATAATCTGATTTCAAAGAACTGGCAATTCCAATAGATTCTAATTCCCCACCCAGTTTTCCAATGGTGTGAACCATTTTTCCTTGAGCATGTATTTTTGTACATCACCAGCACAATGTTTATTTTCATTTTTATTTATTTATTTTATTTTTTTTTGAGGCGGGGGTGAAACTTATTTAACATTGTTGTTTTGGCAGCAACTGGTATTAGGTGTTGGTGGTGAAACGGCTGACATTTTGGTAGGGGAAAATTAGAAGTTTGGAGGAAATTCGGAGAATTTAGACAATCAACATTTTCTTCCATTTTACTATTATAATATTTCATTCCAATCCACCAATGCACCAGCACAACGATTATTGCTTTAAATGCAGTGTACATACCTTTGCACTCACGCTAATGTTTGATTTCTAACGTGTAGAGAACTAAGTTAATTGATTGAAACATTAACAAATCACACATTCATAAAATGGTGTTTCTAACTTTAGTGATCATTGCACATATGAGGCGTGTCTTGGAAAAACTGGACTTAATGCATGTGTGTAAAACGTCGTCCCGGATAAGCCGCTGCAGTCCACACAGGCTAATTCAGGATGGCACTTTCCCTTTTTTTGGTATTTTCTGTTTCAAGGAAGTCTTTTCTAAACATTAATCCACAGTGTAGGCTGAAAAAGTAATTCTGGATTAGACTGCACATGCATTAAGCCTGGTTTTCCCACGACAAGCAACATATAGATCAGCTGAATTAGGACCAATATGCTTCTATATCCAGGGGAATTATTGTAACTGATTGCCTATATTATGAATAACAAACAAAATAATATTTTGGGAAATAGACATTATATAACTTCAAAAATATCTTACATTGGCAAAAATCTATGTTGTCTGGTCAAATTAAGCAATTTTGTATTGATCTTTTGAAAGAAAAATACATTTAAACAATAACAGACAGATTTTTTCAGTTTCGATTCTTATATTGTGGCAAATAAACATTCTATATATTTTTTTAATATCTTACATTGACATAAAGCCTTTGTCTGGTCAAATTATGCAATTTTATATGAAACATTTGACAGAACAATATATTTAGTCAAGAATGGCCAGATTTTATCGTTTCTGAACACAGCAGCTGCTGGGAGATGAACCAATATGCGAAAGTAACTAAAATCGTGACAAAATAATGCCCATGTCTTACATGGTGTAAGAATCTGGGCGGCAATAGTTCTAAGAAAATAACAATATATTCTAGCATCAATTGCAGATTTCTAACACATGATTTATATTATCCCTGCCCGTATTGTCTAACATCTCCCTTCACTTTCCATTCTCTTTCAACTGATTCAGCAAAACACACCCTGTTCTTGTATCAAATTGAAGAGATAATTCAGAGAGAGTTATCAGAATATCATAATAGATCTCATACCCGGAGGCACTCACAAGGCCTTCAAACTTGTTAGCAGCATGCAGACATTAATGATAAGACATACAACAGTAATTCCCCCCCCCCCCCCGGGACTCTCTTCCCGAGAGATGTCATCATATGGATTGAATGAATTATCTGTATTCCTTTAAGTGCAGCCAGCTTCAGAAGGTAAGAAACTAGTAAATCCAAACCCATAGGGTCCCATTATAAAAAACCAAACTTTCCAAGTATTTTTTTTAGCATTTCCTTTATTTCAGATTGTGCAAGCCTGGTATCAATTTAAAGATCAATCTGTCCTCTTCCAAAAATTTGCAATAAAAAAGATATGTCATGTTACTTCTAAGAAAATGCATCTCACTTGAATGCAGGCACCGGTAGAAACCAGGGTTTCGGCAGTCATATTTTGACAAAAGACCCATACCACAGTAAACACACCCCAAAAGTTCACCTTTCAAGTTAGCATCCAATGAAATGCATAAAAATGTTGCAGGCACGCGTAGGATAATAGAAATAACCACAAAAGGCATGTCTGAGATACCTAAATGGCTTTTATGCCAGAAGTGAAGAGGAACTCTTTAGTAATAGGCACTACTTTTGAATGGACCACGGAGGGATACACAATGATTTACTGGTATCTAACCAGAACATAATACTTGTAGCGATGTTGGCAACTCCCAGTCTGTAATATTCCTGATAATGAATGGCATATATGACACTCAGTTCCTGACCAGTCTGACTCATGGCCTTCAGTTCCTGACCAGTCTGACTCATGGCCTTCAGTTCCTGACCAGTCTGAATCATGGCCTTCAGTTCCTGACCAGTCTGACTCATGGCCTTCAGTTCCTGACCAGTCTCATGCATGGCCTTCAGTTCCTGACCAGTCTGACTCATGGCCTTCAGTTCCTGACCAGTCTCACTCATGGCCTTCAGTTCCTGATCAGTCTCACTCATGGCCTTCAGTTCCTGACCAGTCTCACTCATGGCCTTCAGTTCCTGACCAGTCTCACTCATGGCCTTCAGTTCCTGACCAGTCTCACTCATGGCCTTCAGTTCCTGACCAGTCTGACTCATGGCCTTCAGTTCCTGATCAGTCTCACTCATGGCCTTCAGTTCCTGACCAGTCTCACTCATGGTCTTCAGTTCCTGACCAGTCTGACTCATGGCCTTCAGTTCCTGACCAGTCTGACTCATGGCCTTCAGTTCCTGACCAGTCTCACTCATGGCCTTCAGTTCCTGATCAGTCTCACTCATGGCCTTCAGTTCCTGACCAGTCTCACTCATGGCCTTCAGTTCCTGACCAGTCTGACTCATGGCCTTCAGTTCCTGACCAGTCTGACTCATGGCCTTCAGTTCCTGACCAGTCTCACTCATGGCCTTCAGTTCCTGACCAGTCTGACTCATGGCCTTCAGTTCCTGACCAGTCTCACTCATGGCCTTCAGTTCCTGACCAGTCTGACTCATGGCCTTCAGTTCCTGACCAGTCTGACTCATGGCCTTCACTTCCTGACCAGTCTGACTCATGGCCTTCAGTTCCTGACCAGTCTGACTCATGCCCTTTGTCATCTGATATCACCGTTAGGTGTGGCTGGCCCTTTTAGCAATGTGTATTGTGATAATTCACAATAATTACACATAAACAGTTAAACACAAAAACCAAACCATAAAGATTTTTGAAAACTAAATGACATAAAAAAAAATTGTAAAATTTTACAATCAGCACTTGCTTTAAAAGAGAGCTGTGTAATGACATTAATTGAAGTACCTAATTTATTATAATTTGTGTTAAAACTCCCATGGCTACCTTTTGGAAAAAAATCAAAACGCTGACAGCATAGAAACACTGTTGGCGACAAAATAAACTAAAAGCATTAGAATTATGGGTGCATTTTTGCTACAAGGAAACATTTTTTTGAATAGAGTTCAATTTCCCACCTTTAAACTTCTTATTCAATAGTATTCGACATCATAGTGAAAACTAATTTGTAAGTAACGAAAAAATATTTTGTTCGAGCTAATTATCTTATGCAAATGAATTACATGCATGCCAGTTAAGCAGACAATCTGCAAGCGCGGCCAGAATAACAGATGAAGCATAGTAGTTAGGCGCACCGATTGTCAGTGCTCCGTAGCCAAAGATCTATAAATAAACATGTTTATTTATAGATCTTTGTTCATAGCCTACCGAGTCAAAGTAGATCATAAGATGCAAGCTCTCGATTGTCCAGTACAGTTTAAAATTAATAAATTGCAGTAATTTATTGTAAAAAAAAATCAGAATGAGAATTGGTAGCAAGAAAAAAACACTTTTGCAATGAGTCAAAAATAACTGATGTAGCTAATTAATTTGGTGTTCTTATTCCAGGACACTTCGGTAAATATATTGGCTACATACAAGTAAATATCGAAAGTACGGGTGTTATTAGTTTAAAGTTGTTTGTTTTTTTTATAAATTGACGATTTTACAAACTGTAATTGTAATAAATAATGTGATATACACGTTATAACAAATACATTATCTTAAATAATTAAAATGAAACAAAACAGGTCTAAAAATTTTGCTGTTTTGAAGAAGGACCTTTCTGGTTTTGATTTACTGACAAATAGCCTGCAAAGAAAACAAGTAGTTTTCTGCGATACCTGTTTTGGAAATTACCCTCTCAAAAGACAGTCTAAAAACCCTCACTGTATCACGACATTCAAGTCTAGATGATGTTGCAACATTACATACCCATGGGTACGATATGTATGTAATGTAATATATTGTTTCATTAATGTACACATAGAACTTTGCCAACAAGCATATCTTTGGCAAGTAATATATCAGTCAGCATGATATGAATGTGAATCAAATGATCTGGCAACAAATGTTGCAGCTTTATGCAGTTGTGTCTTGTATAGATTTCAATTTAAAATGCAATCTACATACTTTTTAATGGCTGGCATTTCCCACATGGCATCAGCGAAACTCGCAACATGGTAGATCGTGAGAGGTAACACAGGGCCAAACAGTGCTGTCCTAAAAGCAGGAAACATTATGTAAACATAGCAGATCCCTGGTCTAGTGGTAACGAACTGGCTTCACAACCCAGGGGCCTCAGGTATGAGCCCGCAATACATTTTAACCTACTAACTTGTCTTTTGCGTGAGATGTTAAACGGAGGTGCAGTGTACTTGGTACTATCACACCAGGCACTAAAAGAACCAGGGTCGCCTCTGGAATGGGGCGCTTCCCATATCTTGCACTATCCGCCATAACCTAATAACGAGTCTTCTGGAGGTGATCGCCAGATGGGAGAGAATCCTGGTCACACGAAAATAAACTCACCACATACACACACACACACGCCTTATATTCATAGCATACCATTATTTTGTTCATCCCTAGCAACACTTTAAAACAATGTTACACAAAGGGACTTTAAGATGCCTTAAGATTCTTCAACCTCGCATCATTGGTCAATGAACCCTAAACAACCTCTGCTACTTACCTACTTCAAATTGTGGACAGTGTTTTTTTAGGGCCAATTTGGGGCCGAAATTCGGCCCCATCCCCTGCTGAAACAGTTATATTTTCCCCCTATATTTGCCTTAGAATTCCCCTCAGAATGTCAGCTTTATTTTGAAAAAAATGTGACCAAAATCGGACAAAAATTGATCAAGATAGAGGCATTTTTGTATAAAATCACAGCAATCTTTCATCAAACCAATTTAGTGCATATTTTAAGTCATCATTTCTAGCAAAACAGTTGATTAATTTTTTATAACAAAGTAGAATATAAGTATGTAATAATACTTTTCTAAAAAGAAATAATTCCCCTTTTGCCGTTAAATTCTCCATCTTAAGGGCCCCGCCACCTTTCCCCCAAAGGTGAAAAAAAACACTGCTGGAAATGTGTCTGCATTACCATAACAGTACTGGAGTACTGATAATAATGCACCAGGCCCCCCCCCCCCCCCCCCCGTATTCACAAAGCTCCTTAGGGAAAACAAAACTTAAGTAAATTTCTTAAATGTATAATATATTTCAAGTCTATGGCCATTTCTTTTAAAGTTTCTTTTTCTGCTTTACTGTATAATTCTGGTAAAGAATCAAAAGATGCTTCTAATGGTATCATATTTAAATAATAAAATAATGATTTTCACATAGAACTGTGACTTAAGTATAACTTAAGTTAAGATTTTCCTTGGGAGACTTGCGGATATGGGTCCAGTACCAATGAACAGTCATGTCCCACTGTGGTACCAGCTTTTTAAGGTCAAAGACATTAAAATTGTCCTAGCATGTGCAACGACATGGAATCTAAGCAACAGATAAAATGGTCTCCAGGCATTATCTGAAGGAGTGTACATAATACTGCAAAGTGTCTTAATATCCCATAAATCAACAGTAGGGATACTAGAACTAATGGACCACCAGTGATGTCCAAGCTGGAACTTGGAATTTATTGCATCCAGATAAAATACAGATAACCCATTTGCACCTACCCTCCACTGCCTTGTCATTTGTTGTTTTGTCGGCCTTGATAGCTTTGCAAACACCATTAACTTTGTGATGAGTATGGACATAAACACTATAATGCTGTGAGACTTGAGAGCTAGGGGTCATATCCCAGAAACATCTTAAGTGAAATCTTATCCTTATTCTTAAACTCGTCATTTTTCTTAAGCATTTTATGCCATGGATACATGAAATTCTGCCAATGTTCACTAATTATCAATTTATTATTAATAACTATTTACTTAACTGCAATTTGAATCATTAATTTATATGTAGTTTTAAATACCTACCAAAAATTGGAACTTAAGTGAAACTTAAGATGTTTCTGGAATGTGGCCCCTGTATTCTGTTCTCCTTAGGGCAATTTCCGCTTAAGTTGGACTTCATTGAAAATTTTATATCCAATTGGATATGAGATATCGCCACGATAAAGTAAAGAAAACATTACCACGTGATAAAAGACAGCTTAAAACAAATGCAAGTGGAAACCTACCTCGGACACAGTTACGCACAGAAATTAATTGCCAACAGGAACAAACATATGCTGATACTGTTTATAACGCAAATGAAGATAAAACCATACAAAAACAGCTGAAATCCAAAAATGTTAACTCAAAACGAACTGGAAATCCCAGTGTAAAAAACACAGGTATGCCAAATTCTAAAAATAGAACAACAGAGAAGTCAAACGTGGGATCCCAAATTATGGACAATGGAAAAGTGACTAGGCAGAACAGTAGTGGGGAGGCTCGAAGGAACAGCAAATCGATGGCAAATGAAACGCATGGAATGGACAAGAAATAGGCCGGCGATGAGGGGTCACGAGAGGTCAAATTCTGTGTTTTGAACATTCAAGGACTGAAGGGAAAATCCTATAATAAATTAGAAACTGCAGAAATCAAACAGCTATTTAGTGAACATGATATTTTATTATTTACTGAAACGTGGTTAAATGATAGTATGTTATATGATGTAGAAGGATCTAATTATTTTGTTCTTAATAGGAAAAACAAAACATTAGGTGCTAGGAGGGACAGCGGTGGGGTAATTGCCTATATACATGAACGTTTATTTAATTATGTTGAATGTGTGAAATGCACTGATCACGGTATTATGTGGTTAAAATTAAATGGAAACTTATTTAGTTTACGTAATGATGTATTTCTCTGTTTGATATACAATGTTCCTCAAGGTAGTAGCAGAGAAACGTGTAATGACACCAATATTTTTGATTTATTGACAAATGACATGATTTATTTTGAAAATCAATATGGCAATGATTGTAATTTTGTACTGTGTGGAGATTTAAACGCACGAGTGGGGATAAAGCCAGATTATGCTGAAAACGAAATAAATATGTACTGAATTTATTGCCTGATGACTATACTATGGATGATGTTATTTTAAGAAACAGTCAAGATAAAACGGTAAATGAATACGGTAAAATATTGCTATAATTTTGTATTGCAACAGGTTTAAGGATTGTAAATGGAAGGTGTGGTTTAGATAAAGACAGGTAAATTTACGGTTGTAAACTCACAAGGTTGTAGTGATGTTGATTATGTTTTGTGCAAAAGTCAGTTGTTTAAATTGTTTAAAACATTTAACATTCAGGATCCTAATATTGTTTCTGATCACTGTGTAATTACTGTGTAATTACTTTTAATTTGAATGTATGTAAACTTAATTGTGGTGATAATTCAAACACTAAGGAGGATAATTTAAAATTATTATACAAGTATAAATGGGATGATAGTAAAAAAGATTTGTACATGAATGCATTAGGTTCACAGGATAGTGCTACACGTTTTGAATCTTTATGTGAACATATACATGTATCCACGTCAAATGCAGCTTTAGATGAGAATATTCAAGTCTTTACAGATATATTAGATGGCGTTTGCAAGCCTCTGTTTAAAAGATATTTAAATGGCAATAATGGTTATATAAACACTGGTAAGGATGCTGTGTATTTTGATCATGATTGTAAACAATTGAAGTTTTTATTATAAGTGTCTAAATTATTATAGAAACAACCCTTGTGATGTTACCAGGAGATATCTGGTAGAAGCTAGGTCAAACTACAAAAATTGTGTTAGAAATAAAAAATGTGATTTTGACAAATTACAAACACATAAATTAGAATTAGCAAGGAAAAATAATGCCAAGTTATATTGGAAAATGTTAAAGGGGTCAGTTGTAAGCAATTCCAGCTCACTGACATCAGATGATTTTGTGACTTATTTTAAATCTATAAATGATCCTGATTCTGTGTTTTTTCAACCAGATGATGACATATTATATTTTAATGAACGGTATTTAGATGGAGAATTGAACATTATGTTCGAGGAACTGAACAGTACTGTAACAACAAATGAAAATTAAAAAAGCTGTAAGAAATTAAACAATGGTAAAGCGGGCGGGCCAGATTGTTTTCTTAATGAATTTTTTAAATATGGATCTGAAATAGATGTGTTTTCGACCGTTCTTTATAAATTGTTTAATAAGATTTTTGATTTGGGTTACTTTCCAGAAACATGGTCAGAAGGTTATGTGGTACCATTGCATAAGAAAGGGGATATAAATAGTACAAATAATTACAGGGGTATTACTTTGTTAAGCACATTAGGGAAACTATTCACAAAAATTTTAAATGACAGACTAACAGATTGGGCAGAAAGGTATAATGTTTACATAGAGGCTCAGGCAGGATTCAGACAAAAGATGGGTACTATAGATAATATTTTTGTGTTACATAATGTAATAAGTTACTTACTGAATAAGAATAAAAAGTTATACGTAGCATTTATAGACTTTACTAAAGCGTTCGATTATGTAGTTAGAGATATTACTTGGTATGAACTTATTAAGCTTGGTGTTAGAGGTAAAATGCTGAACATCATCCGCTCAATGTATAGAACTGTTACGTCAAGGGTTAAATATGATAACGAGGTTAGTGATAGCTTTACATGTATGTTAGGGGTACGCCAGGGTGAATCATTGTCTCCTTTTTTATTTTCGATGTATTTGAATGATATTGAGGAATTTTTGCTGACTAATAATTATGAAGGAATAACTTTAGACATTTTAAAGTTACTTATTTTGTTGTATGCAGATGATATTGTGTTGTTTTCAGAGACTGAGACTGGTTTGCAAGAAGGGTTAAATTTATTAAAACAATATTGCGATAGATGGAAACTAATGGTAAAAACTCACAAAAGACTAAAATCAAGGTTTTTAAAAAAGGAGGAAGACTGCGGAGGAATGTGCAGTTTTTCTATGATGATAATCATTTAGAGATTGTTGATCAATTTACTTACTTGGGTTTTGTTTTCTCTTCTGGAGGTTCATTTTCAAAAACCTTTGATAGTGTGTCTGGACAATCTTTGAAAGCTATCTTTAAATTAAGACAATGTCTGTCAAGATTTAATAATATTACAATACACCACAGTTTAGAAATGTTCGATAAACTAATTTATCCTGTGTTAAGCTATGGTTCAGAGATATGGGGGCTTCATAACAGTATCCAAATAGAGCGAATACATTTAAATTTTTGTCAAGAATTACTAGGAGTCCGAAGACAAACACAGAATAACTTTATCTATGGTGAATTGGGAAGAACACCTTTATCCATTAGACATGCACTTAATGTAATTAAATATTGGCTGAAAATAGTACACATGCAATCTATTAAATATGTTAAAATTGTATATTATATAATGTACAGAGAACTCGATATTTATCCCAATAGAAAATCATGGGTATATATGGTTAAAAATTTATTAGGAAATTGTGGTTTTAATGATGTGTGGTTAAATCAATGTGTTGGGGATGTAGATATCTTTTTAACTATGTTTAAAGTCAGAGTAAAAGATATTTTTTTTAAAAGATGGAACTCTGAATTGCGTGAATCAAGCAGAGCTAAAACGTACATATTGATATCAGATTTTAAATTCCAACCCTATTTAAATGATGTTAATATTTCCAAGTATAGAATGGCCCTCTCCAGATTAAGAGTATCTGCACATAGACTTAAAGTCGAAACTGGTAGATGGCATAAACCAACAGCTATACTTTATGAAGAAAAAGAAAATGTTACTTATGTAATGTTCTTGAAGATGAATACCATTTTATCCTTGAATGTACATTGTATCATGATGTTAGAAAGATTTACTTAAGTCGATTTTATTATCTTAGACCAAATATAATCAAATTTATAGAATTACTTACCTTCCAAATTGCAGTGTGAATAAAAACTTGGCAATGTTTATTTATAAAGCTTTGCAAATTAGAAATTCTTTCTATACGTATTATGACTAATGCACGATGGTGATTATACAATATATTCCACCTCTCGCTTATTATCTATTGCTGAATAATATGGATTTTTGTTTGATAAATGTTTATATATGTAAACATTAACATTCAGTATGGATGTTATTGGTGACCTTTGACTTTGTTTTTATGCATATTATTATACCTTCATTTGTATACTCATCTGTATTACGCAATAAACTGTATAAACTGTAAACTGTATATCCAATCATTCTGTTCACAAACTGGTATAAGATGAAACATTTAAGCAATATTCCTAAGTTTGAAACATTTTAATATGCAAGGAACATTTTTGTGAACTTATTTTGAAATCCAGCCCCTGGTTTCAGACAAGAAGATTTTTTAAGTTTTAAATATAGCCATATAAGGAAAACTGTTCCACCCCCTGGCAGCCATGTTTTTTAACACATCAAAATGATTTCAAATTATTTGGTAGAGGGTCACCGAAGAAGCATTTCTGTGAAAACTAGTTTGGTTAAAATCCGCCTAGTAGTTTCAGAGGAGAAGTTGTTTTGAAGTAAAATGTTGACGACGGATGCCGGACACAGACTGACCACAATAGCTCACCCATGAGCACTTTGTACTCAGGTGAGCTAAAAAGGACCTTAATTAGCGATTGAACTGTGTGAATTGTTGTGTCGAGTTTACAAGAGGGTGCCAAATATCAATTAACATGAGACAGCCAGAGAATTATGAATTTAATAAATCAACTTAAGTTTACCCTACTGAGCTTTGTGAACATGGGCCCAGGGGTCGTATTCCAGAAACATCTTAAGTGAAATCTTATCCTTAGCCTCAAAATAGTCATTTTCCTTATGCATTTTATTCCATGTATCCATGAAATCCTGCTGAATGTTCACTAATTATCAACATATTATTAACTACTGTTTACTGAACCATAATTGGATTCATTAGTTTATTTGTAGTTTTAAAAATATTACCATACAAAAATGATAACTTAAGTGAAAATATTTTAAGATAAACTTAAGATGTTTCTGGAATATTGCCCCAGATGTCTCTTTGAGAGGAGTTCCATAAACTGCATTAAGTTTCAATTCAAAGCTGATTCAGGAACCAGGTTTGATAATCAGTGGGGATGACCTTATTTAGAACAATGTCAGGCCCCAGTTTCTCAAAAATTCTTAAGTATGTTTTAACAAGATTAGACTAAGCTCACTATTTTCATATTTCAATAAAGCGTGCATAAAAACTATTGACACGTCACATTACATTTCGAATACAAATTTCTATGTCAGATCATCACGATAATGAATATTTTGTGTTGTAAAATCAATTTTAAAACAATAATTTTGATTGATGAAATAAGAGACTTAAACCCGTTATTCTAAAGCAATTTCGGAAACTGGACCCAGAGGTTTTACAAGACAGAGTGCTTTCACAAGTGTGAAGCATATTAAATATTAAATTTTAATGTGTCCTGTCATGGAACAAATGTCGCTCACTGAAGAAACATTATAAATGTTTCAATATGGGTGGTAAAAATCAAGTGACACAATTTTTCTGTAGCTGTCTGTTTGGTTAAGTTGGTTAATAAATATTTGCTTTTCATTTTGTTACCGGCAACTAACACTGAATTGTAAAAAAATTTCAAACATTGAATTCATTACACACCAAACAAATTAGCTTTTAACAAATATGTACGGTGGCAGAGGCTAGAATGCCATACCGTAATTAGGACTGGTCTATTTCTTAAAGAGAAAAGTACACGATCTAAGGCCAACATTAAACAATTGTTTGTTTGCCATTGCCTACCCAAGGTTGCTGGTAACGGATAGGTAGGTAAGCAATTTTTTTTGGAAAAAAAAGCAAATTTATTACTGATCCATTTAGCGTCAATGTTTTCATTTGTCTGTATACTGTTCATTTTTGATGTCATCATATTGAACTTTTCTGAGATGACATCAAAAGATCAGCAGACGACAACTACGCGATATTTAGCGGAAAAAACGTCAGATATTGAAAATACGCATCCCTGATTTAGAGTTCATACAAAATACATGTTAGGATATTCTGACGCGCCGGGAAATGGCACCTCAATTTTAGTTATGTCAATTTAAAGCAAAACTAGTGTTTAGATTTTATCGGAGACTTAATAGTTGTTGAAATATTTGTGTAGAATATATATGTGAAAATATATGTCCTGATGCTAAAATTGTTTCGTTTATAAAATTTGTCACTGAGTTTTGGGACAGCCCTCGTATAATTGCATCAGTTCAAGTGATTTTACCACAAAATTCTATACTTCTTTGCATTTACAACATTTTCACACACAAAATAAAACGGTGGTTCATGTGTGCATGAACAATGTTTTTAAACACAGGAAAAAATGTTTGATGTCTTATTCTAACTTCACATAACAATATCCTTTAACTTCAAAACCTCGATCACATCTATGTCATTAATGTATTGTTTTCACTGCCAACAATGCAGTGGGATACAGCAGAAATATGCACATACTGCCATGCTGCACGAATGTGCAAGCCACCAAACTCCTGCAAAATGCCGCCACCAAACTCCTGCAAAATGCCGCCACCAAACTGTTGCAAAATGCCGTGCCAATTAATTCAGATGTTGCAGC
Organism: Congeria kusceri; assembly: GCA_027627225.1. Lineage (NCBI taxonomy): Eukaryota > Metazoa > Mollusca > Bivalvia > Myida > Dreissenidae > Congeria > Congeria kusceri. Next base: position 264,085 of record JAPFQT010000120.1, on the reverse strand, counting down.
TTCATCTTTAAGTGTTTGATTGCTGAATTCCTTCCCAGCAAAAACATGTCAATGAAGATACTCATTTTAAGTTGTTTGTCTTTGAACAGGCAACTTTCAATAAAGAAAACACTTCTGTAATCTTGCCATAGTGTGTTTGAATACTGCTCAAAGCAACACTTTTTTAAAATTTAAATAAAACTCATTTTAGGCATTTTCTGTTGAGGTTTTCCTCAGTTCCATGACAAAACTGAACATATATAGATAATACATAATGTGGCGTTTTCTATTGTTCCCTTGCTGATGAGTGGGATGTAATATTGCATAATGTGGCATTTTCTATTGTTCCTTCGCTGATGAGTGGGATGTAATATTGCATAATGTGGCATTTTCTATTGTTCCCTTGCTGATGAGTGGGATGTAATATTGCATAATGTGGCGTTTTCTATTGTTCCCTTGCTGATGAGTGGGATGTAATATTGCATAATGTGGCATTTTCTATTGTTCCTTCGCTGATGAGTGGGATGTAATATTGCATAATTTGGCATTTTCTATTGTTCCCATGCTGATGAGTGGGATGTAATATTGCATAATGTGGCGTTTTCTATTGTTCCTTCGCTGATGAGTGGGATGTAATATTGCATAATGTGGCGTTTTCTATTGTTCCTTCGCTGATGAGTGGGATGTAATATTGCATAATGTGGCATTTTCTATTGTTCCCATGCTGATGAGTGGGATGTAATATTGCATAATGTGGCATTTTCTATTGTTCCCTGGCTGATGAGTGGGATGTAATATTGCATAATGTGGCATTTTCTATTGTTCCCTTGCTGATGAGTGGGATGTAATATTGCATAATGTGGCGTTTTCTATTGTTCCTTCGCTGATGAGTGGGATGTAATATTGCATAATGTGGCATTTTCTATTGTTCCCTGGCTGATGAGTGGGATGTAATATTGCATAATGTGGCATTTTCTATTGTTCCCATGCTGATGAGTGGGATGTAATATTGCATAATGTGGCGTTTTCTATTGTTCCCTGGCTGATGAGTGGGATGTAATATTGCATAATGTGGCGTTTTCTATTGTTCCCTTGCTGATGAGTGGGATGTAACATTGCATAATGTGGCATTTTCTATTGTTCCCTTGCTGATGAGTGGGATGTAATATTGCATAATGTGGCGTTTTCTATTGTTCCCTTGCTGATGAGTGGAATGTAATATTGCATAATGTGGCGTTTTCTATTGTTCCCTTGCTGATGAGTGGGATGTAATATTGCATAATGTGGCATTTTCTATTGTTCCCTTGCTGATGAGTGGGATGTAATATTGCATAATGTGGCGTTTCTATTGTTCCCTTGCTGATGAGTGGGATGTAACATTGCATAATGTATGTCGCTAGAGCACTGAAGTTGTGTTATGTTTTATAGCAATTTTAATTGACTTTTACTATGTATTCATACACCCAGTTGTCATAGTAAAAGCCAATTAAGCATTTAATTTAACATAATATAAATACTATAAGCCTTACAAATGACAATTTGTACAGAATGTTTTGCAATAATGCCAAACGAATCTGGCCTCGCTCATGCTAACAAAATAATAATGTCATCATCAAACACAATAATAATGTCATCATCAAGAATTCCTAATTCACCCCACATAATCCTAAATAATGAAGGGCACACGTCTTCGCACATCTCAGGCATGCAGGCAATATATTAAGTTTCTGACATATCACGTCACACGCAAAACCTCAAAACACATGGTGGCAAACGTATATATATGAACATATAAAATAAACCAGGATGAGCACACAGTGCAGAGAAAAACCACAGAATGAATGAAACTCAGTGGGTAACGCATGTTACGGATATCAGTGATTTTTCAGATGGGGAATTTTAAGCTAAAAGCGGATTTAAAAAAACATAATTTTTTAAGCATTACTACATGTTAATATTCTAGTTTGTTATAAAACAATAATGAATTGTTTTGTTACTAATTGTAATTTAGATTATGCACTAACTTGGTTAGATGAAAAATTGCTGGGATTGTTTAAGAAAATTCCTCTATCTTAGTCCATTGCGGTCAGATTTCGGTCAATAAAAAAAAAATAAAGCTAATATTCTGAGGGGAAATTAAAGGTAAATATAGGGGGAAATGTATACTTTTTAAGCAGGGGAATGGGCCCTACAAAAAACACTGCACAGAATGAATAAAACTCAGTGGGTAACGCATGTTATGGATATAGATGGATAAATACTTGACTGCCAATGCATTCATAACGGTTATAAATCATAAAATCTTTATGGTCTGTGTCACCCTTCAGTCACTTCCAGAAACGTTTGTCTCTCGTTTCTTTTATAGTTCATTCCATGGTTACGCGAGATCTGGCCGTATAAGCAGTTCGACCAAGCGAGCCCAAATTATTACTTGAGAGCAAGAAAGTGTTGCAGGTAGCCAATTAGTATCCCTTCTCAAATAAGCGTATTAATCCTGCGGTATTGGCACCGTAATTTTTCTGCATTAAATGCACATTAAATACACTTTTAGTACACTAAGTGAATTTTTTCTGCACTTTTTCCGCAATTTAAAAAAAAAGAAAGGTTTATTCATGTAATTGAAAACACCCTTCAAATACACTTTAAATGCACTGTGTGTTAATGCAGGAAAAATGCAGAAAAAAACACACGTTTAGTGTTTGAAACGCAGAAAAAATATGGTGCAAATACCGCAGCATTTAATACACATTAAATACAATTTTTCGAGAAGGTAATTAACACTGAGAGTCTAATAGAGCCCAGGAGTGTTTAACATTTAGCGTGTCTAACTTTTGATCCGGAAGTCCTGGGTTCGAGACTCAACAGAGGCTTTTTTTTTCCTCTTTAACTGCTTTTCTTGACAGAGGAATATCGGTTTGTTAATAAATGAAGTATTGACATTTTTGGACATTTCTAAAACATACAAAAATCTGTGAATAACTCCCTTTAAAAGGCAAAAATTGTGTTTTCCACTATCAAGTCTGCATGGCAAATTCACATTTTTGTCTGTTACATTGCAAAATTGTGTACCAATGTGTTAAAACGTCATGTTGCACCGAGAAAAGATCCTTTTTCTCATGACATTAATGTTATTTTCGACAGAAAAACGAAAGAAACTATTCTTATAAACATCCGCATTTAAAATATGATTAATAACTTGAATATGATAAGGATAGTTAACATGTAAACTCGTTAACACATGAAGCACATTTTAACATATTAACCTTACATAAATAATCAACTTTCTTTTAAAATCTTTCAAAATGTGTTAGTCATAAATACAATTATGAAAGTACAAAACTCAGATGCGTTTTCATTAGACAAGGATTTTTGTTTAATATAAAGAACAACCAGATTAATTGGAAATAGCATTATGAAGAATGCTAAAGTTCTGCCAGATCAACTACTGTAGATATAGGAAATAATCAAGAGAGTTTGTAAGACGGACATCATCAATAAAGCAAAATCCAATGTCAAAACAAAATTGCACAGCGCATTCAATTATAAGTCAGTTGCAGATGAAATAATATTGCTGGCAATAAAAAGCAAGATTTCAATTTCAAGGTATTTCCATACAGTCCCAATTGTTCCCAAGCCAAATCAATGCCTTCAAACATGCTGTGCAGTCCAATAAATGTAACTGAGTGAGGTCACTGATAAGGAAAGTGCCACCACCTGACCCACACCCCCATCATTCATCAACTGGGCTAGGTCACTGATAAGCCCTGGGTTAGAAATAATTGCCAACAAAACACACTTGTAATTTGTATGCAAGTGACTTTAGCGTAAACTCGCATTAAATTCAAATTTTACTCGCAGCGACATAAGTTAAAATTTTACTCACAAAATCACAGACTTATTTCAGGTGGAATGATGAATATATTACCGAAGCAACATGAAAGTACCAGTGTTATATTATATTTTTCTATCTTGCCTAAATTACGCAATACAAGCTTAAGATCAATTACCGATCTTGGGTATAACATGCATTTAAGCAATTAAATGACTTTTCACTCGCAAAATTCTGCAAGCTTCAACAAAAATTACATGCATTTTCTATGTTTTCCTCGCACTTTGCGAGTATGTGAATCGAAATAGGATCCCCGAAGCCACAAGGGAAGTGCCACCTACCTATGCCTTCTACCGAGCAGACGACGCACAGAGCAGCCAAGAACACTGTGAAGCCAATGCTCTCTCGGTATGTTTTCATTCTTTCGTCTTTTTACTTGAAAATACAAGAAAGAGTTCCATTATTATTAATCCAAATAATGTTTTCTACATATTATTAAAATATTTACGACAATAATGTTTTGTCCTTGAAAGCTCACTTGTTTGATGGGAAACCTGGGAAAACCGGTCTTAATGCATGCGCGTAAAGTTTCGTCCCGGATTTGCCTGTGCAGTCTGCACAGGCTAATCCGGGAGGGCACTTTCCGCTTTTATGGTATTTTCTGTTTCAAGGAAGTCTCTTCTAAGCATGTATCCACTGTAGGCGGAAAGAGCCGTACTGGATTAGCCTGTGCAAAAAGTGTAATCCGGGACGACACTTTACACACATGCATTAAGACCGGTTTTCCCATGACGCGCCTTATACATTTTGCATGAAATGCAGAAATATTTCCACAAAACATAGTAATCATAAATATATTAATGTACTCATATTATCAATACAATACAAAAGCACACAGTGAAAAGGCTAGTGTTTTCGCCATACTAATTTTTGTTAACATTTGTAAGTTACTACCGATTTTCATTGAGCCAATGAATTAAATCAATTATTGTTTGATACCAAGTATGTTTAAAGGATTAAATCTCTTGATTAAATTACTCTAAAATCTAAGAAGTACATTGTATATTTCTTACAATTTATGACAGATTTATTACTGTAATAATTCCTAAACCTCATTTTCTCATATTAAAATTCAAAAGATTACAGGCAATATTTAGGTTTAAGATCTCCTGATGAAACAATTTATTGACCCATTTTATTAAATTATTTTTTTTCCAAATATTAATATCATACACAAGTGCTAACTGTTCATTCTTCGAATAGAAATTTTGATTAATGATGAGTACTTATTTGTATTTTGAAACCATGTAAAGATAAAATTTATATCTATATTTTGAAACCATTTAAAGATCAAATTTATATCTATAAAAATTAAAATCTGCCAAGCTGGAAAATGCTAAGGCCAAAGAAAAAATGTTTCAGTTTCTGGTATCCTGCCCAAAAATAATAAGTGTATTACAACCCTTCTTGATTAAGTGTATTTAATACACATTTAATGAATTGCACTACTAAAGACCACCAATAATCTAAAAATCAACAAAAGTAGTGAACAGAAGTAAATGCTTTTCATACCTTTTCTCATTATACAGTTTTGGCATCAAAGAAATGTCAAGTTCAACAAATTAATAAACATCTTTTGTAAACTGGAAGAATTTCATTAGTGGACATTTCATGTAATATTTTATTGAAACTAAACCTATTCCCAAAACTAACAGTTTCCACTTGGCAACCATTGTTTCTTAATTATCTAGAAAATATAACCCTTCACAAGTATAACCAAGAATACATTTCTATGCCTATCATGGTACTTAAGGAATACAAAAAATAGTCCCACATACAGCGATCTTCACTTTTATTAATGAATCATCAGATGGTTCATCATTCAGGTCAAACATGGGGATAAACAAAAATCTTTAAATAAATGACTTTTAATTAAGAAGTCTCGGCTATTAGATGTTCATTTATAACCAAGATTAAACAGTTAAGAGTAAAATCTGTCTGTCCTAATTCGAGGTTTTTACACCACCTCTCATTTGTTGAGAACACATACGAGGATAGTTGCCCTAAAACAAACAGCAACCAAAATATGTTTGAACAACATTTTTAAGAACTGAAAATGAACTCAACGTTAGGGACATTGTGTGTGCCATACTGAATTCTATTAGTTAGCGTTGATGGGTTTTAATTGCTGCGCAGAGTGTTTAAATTTCTGTAGTGCTCAGACACCAACAAAAGTTGCCAACATGTAGACACCAACAAAAGTTGCCAACATGTTTTCTGCCTTCCTTCAATCCTTCTCTGGGGTCGTATTCCAGAAACATCTTAAGTGAAATCTTATCCTTAGCCTTAAAATCGTCATTTTTCTTCAGCATTTTACTCCATGTACACATGAAATTCTGCTAAATGTTCACTAATTATCAACGTATAATCAACTACTGTTTACTTATAGTCAGTTTAAATTTTGTTGATAATGAGGGGACCAACCATTTGTTGTAAATAGGGGGACTCGTGGTTTTCTGTTTACAGACACGCTGTTGTCGTCTGTAATTTAAATCGTTTGATTTACCTATATGGATTAGTCCATGTTCATAGCGGTTCTCACTTGCATTTTTACTGACTGTAACAATAATTGGATTCATTAATTTATAAATAGTTGTAAAAATAATACTTTTCAAAAATTCAAACTTTTAAGATGTTTCTGGAATATGGCCCCTGGAATAAATAATCGGATCTTGAAATGTGGCGCGTCGTGGGAAAACTGGACTTATTGCATGTACCCCAACAGTCTAAAAGTTTTGCATGAATCACAATTTTTTTTGCGTGTTTCATGAAGTGTTTTGCATGAATGGGCATGATGTGACAGTAAAGGAATTTTATATCAGACACAGTTCATCCTACACAGTTTTTCCCTACTAATAAGCAGAGTTTTCTAAAAACCCTACATGCACATTGCAATTGAAGAAATCATAGATCTTTTCAATTCATTCATGCTCGTTAATTAAATTTTTGTAACCTAAACTTAGCACATGCATTAACTCTCAATCAAGTCACATGGGATCTCAAAATGTCAGTTTAATTATGGACGCAAGATAAATATCTTCCCTGAAAGAGGAATTAGTGCTCTTATGCAAATGTGATACTCATTAATGCGCTTATAGGAGAGCAAATCAGTGTTCTATGCATAACCTATAAGGATTAGACTAAGCAGATGATAAACGATCGTCAGGTTTTAGTACTGGTATGACAATTTTAGGAAACAAGAATTTGTGGGCTTTATGAACACAGAATTTTCTACTTTTAGAAACAAAGAGATGGTCAAAGCATGTTCTTACAATATGCAGAGCACTGCGATTATGGACATAAAGTAGAGACCACCACATGGGGAATTACTATAATGGACATTGGAAAAAGTATCACCCATCCCATTCCAGTCAGGAATCCTGTAGAAATCAACATGTCTGTGCTATTTTCCATGTTAATATTGTGTTTAACAGACTTTGATTTTTGAATATGTCAAACTTTTTTGGTTGTTGTTGTTTGTTTGTTTTTTTTGTTTGGTTTTTTTTTTGGGGGGTGGGCATGACAGTCATTGTGCAGTTTGTCCAAGCAAGCTCAAATTCTTGTATTATTGCTCTCAAGAGCAAGTATGTAGAGATTACTTGTATGTGTAGCTATCAGTGGATGGGAACACTTAAATAACATGTTACACGAGGGAAATTGTTGTTGTGTTAAACCAGGCATTCAGCTGTTATGTAGGAGGTAAGGGTCGTTTTATTATCACTATATACCAGCATTGGGCGTGGCTCATGCATCAGACATAAGACCTTTCTTAGATTATTAACAAACAGGTCATCATCAATTAAAAATACTACATTGTTACAATAAACTTCGTGGTATGCTATAACTTTAAACGTTTCTACATCAGCATAATGGTGACACAATATACATGCATAAAATGCATGTTTAATTATTTTTTGTTCGTCAGGAAATTATAATAATAAACCCGAACACGTTCGATTGGAGAGAACTTCCTGTTAGCTAGCAGACGACACTTTCCAGAAATGGCGCAGTGTGGGTGGTTCTGGAGTATAATCTGGTTTCTAGTGTTATTTATTTTCGGCTTTCCGATTGGATTTTATGTGCAGTGTGTTCTGTACGTGATTGTTAGTCCGTTTTCCGCGTGTTGTCACGGTTGTGGGGAAGTTGAGAACTTACTTATGAGAGGGCTGCAATTGCCAAAGACGTGCACAAAAGATGGTAGCCGGAAGTTCTATGTGCTGAGTGAAATATTCGAATTAACGTGTTGATCATACACGGTTCCACAGAGATCAATCATATGCAAATCAAACTAGTATTTTATCCAATTAGTATACTTGCACATCACGTGTTTAACGGTTACCCTACTTTGCACAAAAGAGCACGTTGTGACGCTTGTGATGTGTTTGGGATCGACGACTGCAAATTAGTCTTCTAACAATAGCTGTGGGGGAGTTTAAATATTAGTGGCCAAAACAGCTGGAAATGTATATTGGCTTAGGAATAAATAAAAAAAATTCATGGCGTTAAAAATGAAACTCATCTGCTATGCTTTCTTAACACCTGTTGGTCTTATTTCATTTACACTTTACAAGTACTTGTATTTATATAAACAGTATTGTGCATAAAAAGCTTGATAATTATATTTTGTAAGCACAATGACTGCCAAAGTAGATATTAATATGCAAGAGTCTGACTGCCAAAGTGGATATTAATATGCAAGAGTCTGACTGCCAAAGTGGATATTAATATGCAAGAGTATGACTGCCAAAGTGGATATTAATATGCAAGAGTCTGACTGCCAAAGTGGATATTAATATGCAAGAATCTGGCACAAAAATATGATGTAATACACCCCGAAGATGTTAACATGCCAGCGCAAGCTTCAGTGGTTATATCCTGTCAGAAAGTGACGCATGAGTAATGGGACCATTTAGAGACGTGAACTCCAACTGCCGTGAAATACAGCTTACTGGTTTTACGTTGATACATCTTTTATTTTAGTACCGTAGTAATTGTTCTATTTTGATATTAACTTTAAAGTGCATTACATAAAATTACTGTAATTCCTACTTTGTTAGTTTTATAGGCTATATATATACAATTAATAAACAAACATTATGCATTAAAACTGGCACGTTGTTACTTACTATTGATACTTAAAATCGTCAATGTATTATAAAGACGAATAGGGGAACACTTCGATCTATACGTGTAAATGTAAATGGCAATGTTCAGTCTTTCATATTCATGCTTGACGAAAATACATCTGCTAAAGTTAGTGAGAAAAACGACAATGTGTCGATGTCCGTAGTATGTTTTGCTATTACAGTTAACTAGAGGAATACAGTCAAGTTCCAGTCAAATGACTATAAATATTTCATGAAGAAGTAAAACTTCAAACATAGCTAATTTATTTAATCACAACGTGTCGGCTGAAAAGCCTTCTTCGGGTCAAATGACTACTCATATAATTAAGAGTTTTGGCCATTTGCTAACCATAAAGTATCTCTTAAATATAAACCACGACAGGTAAATACATTCAAGAAAGCTGTGGTGAGGTAAACATGGATATGTGGTTTTTGTCACACATGTTTGAAAGACGAAACGTTCATCGCACGTTCTGATTGATGCGTTTGTATAAATGGTTGAACATGCTTCAATTATAAAAGGAAATGTGTCCATACGCATGTACGCCATTAAGGCGCACAAGTATTGTTTGTTTCCCGTCACACAATCAATAGAAAATGCAAATGGAACAGCAGTCAGATACAAAAAAAATGTAGTAATATGTAGTTTATACAGAATTCTTCTGATACTATTTGACTTAGCTCTTGTTTGTGTTTCCCGTTATTTAACATGTTGTATAGTAAAACAAGGCTTGTCACAGGATGTGACGTATTCCACCGAAGCATATGCTTGTATGAGGAAGGCAACAAAATATCAGTTACTTGTTGGCAAAAATGATGCTTCATACAAAAAGAGTTATGGTCCTTGTACTCTGCACTTCTTCTCACCATCCTCTATGAATATATGTGGTTTTATTTTAAATCACTTCAATACTAATGGAGTTATGCACTGCACCAGAAAATTAACTGAAGGGCAATAACCCCATAACTATTGAAGAAAGAGTTATGGTCCTTGTACTCTGCTCTTTCTCCCAATGTCCTCTATCAATATATGTGGTGTTATTTTAAATTCCTTCAACACTAAGGTAGTATTTATCTGCACAAAAGAAAACAAAGGACAATAACTAGGTAAATATTAAATTGGGTTATGATCCATGTACTCTGCACTTCCTCTCAACGTCCTCTATCAATATATGTGCTTTTCTTTAAAATCTCTTCAATACTAATGGAGTTATGGAGGGCAATAACTCCATACATAATGAAGAGCTATGGTTCTTATGCTCTGCACTTCCTCTCATTGTCCTCTATCATTATACAAAGTTTCATTTGAATTCCTTCAATTACAATGGAGTTATGCTCCGACCAAGAAAATTAAAGAAAGGGCAATAACTTCTTAATATTGAAGAAATAGTTACGGTGTCTGTACTCTGCACTTCCTCTCATTATCCACTACCATTCTATGAAGTTTCATTTGAATCCCTTCAGTGCTAATTGAAGTATGCTCTGCACAAGAAAATTAATGCTTCACACAAGAAAATAAAACAAAGGGCAATAACTCCATAAATATTGAAGAAAGAGTTGTGGTGCTTGTGCTCTGCACTTCATCTCATTGTGCTCTATCAATGTATGAAGTTTCATTTGAATACCTGCATTACTAATGGAGCTGTGCTCTGAACCAGAAAATGAAACAAAGAGCAATCACTCTGTAAATATTGAAGAAAGATTTGAGGTATTTGTACTCTGCACTTCCTCTCATTGTCCTCTGTCGTTATTTCACGTTTCATTTAAATCCCTTAAATATTAATGGAGTTATGCTCAACATCACACAAGGAAATTAATGCTTCACATAAGGAAATAAAACAAAGGGCAATAACTCCGTAAATATTGAAGAAAATGTTAAGGTCCTTGTGCTCGGCACTTTCTTTCATTATCCTCTATCATGATATGAAGTTTCATTTGAATCCCTTCAATACTAATGGATTTATGCTCTGCACAAGAAAATTACACAAAGGGCAATAACTCCGTAAATATTGAAGGAAGGGTTATTGTCCTCTATCATTATATAAAGTTTAATTTGAATCACAGCACGGGTACTAAAATAGTGTTAAATGTATGTTACTATTAAATTTTAAATTTTTATAAATTTAGGCGTAAAAAAAATGTTTGTTTCAGGTAACCCGACCTACGCTAAAAAAATGCCCCGATCCTAGAACATTTTATTGGGTTTGTCAGATTGATTTTTTTGTTTATTTACCTTTTTCAATAATTAAATGTGTTTTTGGATAAATAAGCGTTTTGTTTTGATAGTATCCACTTATAAACAATGTTTAAGGATATTACTGATAGGTTTTGAATATTTATTCAGTTTTAGAATCTTCTAGTTGACAATTTACCAAAACAAAAAAATCCCGACCTACCTACCCTATTTTTTTTTTACACCTTACCATTCATTGAACACAGTATACATGTGTCATTTATTATGTGTTATTGTGCACTGGATTGCTCACTGCATACACGTTTGCATGATTATACCGGCTTGGGAAGTGAAACATGCTGCATACCTACTGGGTATTCAGAATTCAGACATATATTCACAATTTAAAGTACTGTTAAAACAAAAAACGAAATATGTGGTAATGTTTTGAAATACGATAGATTAATATTATATCGTTGTATAATATATGTACACATACATGAGCATAATGTTTAATTTCCTTCCGATAAGATTTATTTTGAGTAGGCAAGATAGCAACAGTACAACATAAGTTCGTGTGAGCTTTTGAAACGACACAAAACACACTATATTTATTATCTTATAAGCAAAGCTCACACAAATTCAGTATACAAAGTATTAGCATAACGAACAGATACACTACATGTGCATATGGTTGGACAATCAATTAGTTCATTTTGATTTTTTAAATTTTATTAAATATGAGGCGAATCATTGGAAAACCCGGCTGAATGCATGTGCGTCAATTGTCGTCCCGCATTAGCGAATCCAGGACGGCACTTTCAGTCTACAGTGGATTTATGTTTAGAAGAGACTTTCTTCAAACAGCAAATTTGAAGAAAGTCTCTTCTAAAAATGAAATTCACAGTAAGACTGAAGTGCCTGTCCTGGATTCAGCTAATGCGGGACGACAACTTGACGCACACTGCATTAAGCCCGGGTTTTCCCACTACACGCCTCATATGTAATATATCTACATTTATGCTACCCTTGGCAAACTGATTTGTACTGACTTCAAGAATAGATGTGTTACATTAGACGGTCTTGCACTAAGACGTTCTAATAACAGTGTATTTGTAAATAAAATAAAATATTCTTTTGAATCTACAAAATGTGACTGCTGCACAGTTTTGGAAATGTGTTTAAAATATGGATACTGATATACGAAAAAATTAAAAAGGAAACTTTATTACATGTATATATTAATTTATTGGTGTCTTCTTAAAATAATTGACAGAACTCAATACCATCGTTGTGCATCCATATAGACAACCAGCAAGGATGAAAAAAAGATTTCTGTTTAAAACATTAATAAAAGTGTAATTGTAAAAATGGTATAACCATACAAGTAAATCTTTCTTCACAGATAAAATTCGGATGTGCAATATATAACGAATCATCAATTCTAATTAGGTTAAATAACCATTTTTGTACAGTCTTTACAAAAAATGGGTTTACTGATGAAACTTCATATAAAGTTCATGTATTCATGTCAAAATTCTAGAAACCTTTTCTAAGGACGAAAACAAAAGAGAAAAGATCCCTACTGCAACAGCAGGCATAGATTTTGCAGTTCTTCCCCTTTGGTTACACACCACATATGATGCATTTAGGTTTCAGTTTACATTATTGATTGTGAAAGATAGTAAATCTCGTTTAAGAAGTAAAATTCAACATACAAAATTGCAGTTTTAAAATAGGAAATGTTTCAAGATATCTTGTTTAAGAAATGCAAGGCACCAAATGCCCAATATTTAAAATGAAATGGAATATTTGTGATGGAAAATGAAAATACTGAGTAAAAAGTGTGTTGTCAACACGGAACTGTATTCGCAACTCCCCAGAAAAGGTCTTTTCAAATGATAAACTCAATAAAACTGAAAAGAGCTCACGAGGAGGCCACAGTTTTGCTTTATGCATGTGACATAGGAGTAAAATCATTCATGCTATCTGTGTACCAGTGAAATACATGAACATGAGTTTTTTTTCTAGTTTTTTTTATTCATTTTGATGTTGTTTTTTTAACTGAAATTGTACACAAGCAGCAGAATTTTATATTTAGAAATAAAAAAAATAGGAAAGAAAGGAAATAATTTTTAAAAAAAGCTGTAATTTTGAAGACCAAACCACACACGTTTCTGTGTTGAGAAGCAGCAAAATGACAGTGTGATCTTAAGTAAGGCCCTTTTCTTTAGAGACATAAAAGAAATGTGTACAGTTTAACAAATAAAACCTTTTAAAATCCTTGCATGTATATCCTGAACATCACATAGTGACTGTTATAATGCACAAACAAATTGTTTGTTTGCCATTGCCGACCCAAGGTTTGCTGGGTAGGTAGGTAGGCATTTATTTTTATTTTTTTTGGAACAAAACTGTATATTTATGAATGATTCATTTAGCGTAAAAATATAGCATATGGCAGAGACATTGCTTTTGATAATATTATCAAGTGTCTGTTGATATAACAAGAGCTTGCTAGCAATCATCTTTAATTAGACAATAAATGTTAACAAACAGCCTGTTGTTTTCACAAGTTTGATAAAACATGATAAGAATTGTATTTTGATATGGCCTATTATAAGCAAAGGTCTAGCTGATACAGTAAATTTATTAACCCAATGGAAAACAACCAAAATGAAAGAATAGCGAGCTTTTATTTAACCAAAGAAAAAATAAAATATTCGGGAAAAAAAACATGGTTTGATTTAACAAAGGAAAACACTTTTGAGTAGGGACCTTTTCGTCGGGTAGGTAGGCAGTGGCAAACATAGGTTATTTTAAATTTGGCCTAATGCTGTGTTACAACCTGAAGTGTAATAACGACCTGAAGTGTAATAAACTTTATTACATTATTACACTTGCTTGCCGCCCTGAAGTGTAATAACGCCCCAAAGTGTAATAAACTTTTATCTTTGTTGAAAATTGTATATCATCAAATACTAAACAAACATTCTTGAGAAATATAACGTATAATGGTATAAAAATGTGGTAATGCGACTGATGAATGAAAAACCAACATTGTTAACGATGTGATACACTTTGGACGGACTACAAGATTTATCAGTCTTTAAAACTAACAACATGTTTCTTTTGTTCATTTTGTAATGGTAGGTGAAAAAGCATCTATTTCACTTTAGAAGGAGACTATTCTACTGACTTCTTTTAATTCTTAACGCCTCGAAGTGTAATATACTTTATTACATTATTACACTTGTTTACCGCCCTGAAGTGTTATAACGACCGGAATAGTAATACACTCTTTTTGTCTTAGTTAGAAATTGTATATTATTCTATCTTTAACAAACAAACGTGATCATTTAAAGGATTATGGTTTAGAATAGTGGCAATGCGACTGAAAAATGACAAACGAACAAAAATAGCGTTCTGATGTAGTTTTATCAGACTACACGATATCTGTATTAGCAACTAAAACAGTTTTTCCTTAGTCCATCAAGTGAAATAACATCAATTCCTAAAAAGACGGAGACTAGTGTCTAGTCTACCGACACCGTGAAAATCTTAACGTCCGGAAGTGTTTAAAACTTTATTAAATTATTACACTTGATTGTCGCCCTAAAGTGTAATAGAGCCCTGAAGTGTAAGAAACTTTTTCTTGGTAGGAAATGAAACCAAAAACAGAGTCTGTTCTACCAACCTCCTATATCTTAATACGTTAAGTGCAATAACGCCATGAAGTGTTATGAACTTTTTTTCTTGGTTGGAAATTGTATATAATTATATATTCGACAATCATAACTAAGAACTTTAATGAATTATGGTCTAGAATAGTGGTTATGCGACTGATGATTGACAAACGAACAATGTTAAACGACTTGATACACTTTTGACGGATTTCATGATTATCCGTCTTTACAACAAAAACGTTTTTCCTTTGTTCATCGTTTATACCTTTATAGGTTAGTGTTATGGCATTAATTTCACTAAAGACGGAATTTACTCTACCGAGATCCTGTTAATCGTAACGCCCTGAAGTGTAATAAACTTTGTTTTTATAACACTTATTTTTCGCCCTTAAGTGTAATAACGTCTAGATGTGTTATTATTTTTTTCATGATTGTAAAGTGTATATAACTATACATTTCACTTACAAACATTAACAATATGATTTGTTATGGTCTAGACTAGGTTATTGCGACTGATAAATGGCAAAGGAACAATGTTATTGATGTGATACACGTTGGTCGGACTACATGATTTATCAGTCATTAACACGTAAAACATATTCCCTCTAGTCATCTATATAATAATATAATATATATAGGATCTGACACGAGTTGTCATTTCATATCATATTTTATTAAACGAGTTCAGGACTTTTGTTAGTAAGCGAGCCTTTGGCGAGCTTACTTACAAATTTCCTGGACGAGTTTAATAAATCATGGTATGAAATGACAACGAGTGTCTGATCTTTTTTATCACATGCTTTTAAATTAGTAAAGAAAATTAATATTTACGTAAACGTCATGATAAAACCGGAAAGTTGTTTACATTGCGTGACGTCACTTGACGTTGCAACGTCATTTCAGCAAAATAACGTAACGCGATTGGTCAGTCAAACAAAAGTAGCCAATGAAAACGCTCAAAAAGCTATATTACATATGTTTAAGATAAAAATATTCGTAATTGTTATATTACATAGAAAACAAGGTGTAGCATGTGATAAATGCCACATTGTTTACTCTGCGAAACATTTTGCTACCAATGTGCTATCAGTAAGCCACCACGTGTTCATGTACAATTTTAGTGTTTGTGTGGCGTATGAATGGAAAAAGTGTAGATAAAACTACATGTAATATTATGTATTAAGGGATATGTTTTAAAGACTTTTAAACGTACAATGTACGAATGGTCATATTCATAGCAGAGATCATCTTTTTTTTCTATCTTAAGAAGAAACATTATAGTTTTATCATTATTTTATTTACGTACAGCTGTGGCATCGCAGAGGCTGAATGGAATTGCCTGACTCTCTGAGAAAGTATAGGAGAAGATAGGAACAGGACATAATTTATTTCTTGCAATTCGCCTTATCACTTGTTTGTTCCATATATTCTAGTTTGAATATTAAAACAATAATGAGACCTGTTGACGATGAGAAGTATAAAACCCTTTTACAGTTAGTTCAGGGTAAATACAAACGCAAGGTAAGTAAGAGAAGCACTGTCGAGAAAAGCGCCCTTGTGATGTTTTGGAGAAACAAACATCGTTTGTCTCTACGAGGAGAAAATCTCGTTCATGATGGAAAACTGGTTGTTCGCAAATCTTCCATTCAACAACTAGTCAAACAAAAATTCAAAGAAACGAAGGGTGCTGGTGCAAGAGCTGTTGCTTATTCTTTGAAAAGTAAGTACACATCCGTCAGTGAGACCAACGTGCGACGTGTTTTGACGAAGCATCAAAAGCATGGCGAAGTCCATGCTAAATTTACAAACAAACCACCGATAAAGCCAATTCATTCCAGCAACGTGTTTGAAAGAGTTCAGATTGACTTGCTAAAAATGCAAGAAATCTCCGTTTCTGAAACAACGTACAAGTACATTCTTACAATTGTTGATGTATTTTCAAGGTTCGTTTTCCTACGCCCCCTTGAAAGTAAATCCGCTGAGCACGTTGCAAGAGCGTTAAAGTCAGTGTTTTTAGTGACAATGGACCTGAATTTTTTGGAAATGTCAAGCGGTTTTTGAGGAGTAAGAAAGTAAAAGTCATCAAAAGCCGGCCTTACCATCCGCAAAGCCAGGCAAAAGTAGAGCGCCAGAACAGAATCATACGGTCTAAGATCAGGTATGATATGATGAAGAAAGCAAGAACGGGCTATAATTGGGTGGAATTTCTTGAAGACGTAGCCTCCGCAATGAATCGACAACCAAAAGAAGTGTTAGGCTACCAAACGCCATTCAACATTTATTTTGGCAGAGACATTGATGTTAATGAATCACGAAAAAAGGCAGCAGAGGCATCTGCAAGATGTGATAGAAGAGTGATGGCCAGATACTGGAAGAGTAAAGCATGCTCAATATATCAAAAAGGAGATAAAGTCCTATTGAAATATCCCTTTGGTGCCAGAAGGGTTCCATATAAAGAGTATATTCTTCGTGGTGTAGTTTTGAAAAGGAACAAAACGTTTGACAAGTACCTGGTCAAATATCGGGACAATGAAGAAATCACACACACGGTAGGTGGATAAGCGTTGAAAACATCACCAGTCGAACGATCGAAGAAGAACACAGACGGAGAAAAAGGTCAATAAGAGAGTTTCAATTGATGGAGCAAAAACGCCAACACAAACGGAAGTACTATATTGTTCTTCATGACGACAACGTTTGCAGTGAGGACGATAACAGTCGAAGCAATTCATGCAATGAAACAGCAGACGTTTCATTTGAAAATCAATGCAGCAGGAATGGACATAAAGATGTACAATTATGGAGTGATCACAGGTCAAGAATTATTTATGACCCGGAAGGTGACGGCGACTGCCAATTTAGTGCCATTAGCAATCAACTGACTAAAGTTGGTTTGTACCAAAACGCCGCAAGCCTGCGCGAAATGGCCGTTACACATCTTGAAAACAATAGAGAGCACTACAAAGACTTTGTCCAAGGAAATATATCTGTGTACTTGGAAAGGATGAGGCAACCGACCACGTACGGAGACCATCTCACACTTGTTGCCCTTTCGAGAGAACTAAATTGCCAGTTTCTCATACTGAATTCAGAAGGCATTGACCATACAAGACTTGTGTCTAACGATGGAGTATATGCAGAAGATATTGCCTCTTACACATTGGGTTACTTGCCTGAAAACAAAGGCGAACATTATGTTTCCCTAGCCCTGGAAGAATCGTACAAACTGGGTTTGCTACGGAAGTTTCACAGAGAAACCGGATCGAGAGAAATCGAAACAGACTTTACTGTTGAACCCGATTGTGACATAAATCTGCAACACCTACAAAGACACATTGATATGCATGAAAATGAGAACACAGATGATGTTGAACTTGAGAGAGAAGACGAACGGGAAGCTGAATCGAGAGAGACCTATAGAGACACAATCGATACACCTGAATATGGGATACAATCAGAACCCAGAGAAATCAATCACATTGATGATGAAAATGATGATCCTTCCTTAGACAGACCTTTACTTCCGAACGAGATTTTACGTGAAATAGTTATTGTGACAGTTTCTCTATATCCTCATATGCGCTACACCTTGCAACGAGTTTCGTTATTATTCGCCGATGTAGTTCGTTCCATTGGCTATCGACGAATTTTACTAAGCCCTTCACGAATGTCCACTGTACCACGACCTGTCAGTGTAGCGCGATTAAGTCGTACGTTTGGGCGTAAAAGTGGCGTCATGTGCGGCGTAAGATCGCTCCTTAGGTTTGCTGGGTCAAGGTGGTATTCCGCTTGGCTCGGGCTGTACGCAATAGGAGGTAACTGGTATGAGCTACGTGACGTACATTGGCAGTGAACTTTTGATTGTGAGCATCTTTTAAATTGGTAAGCACAATTGCTTCATACGCGAGAAAGGGACAGACATATCTTAAATTAGACTTTAGTATCTACTGTTAGTCTTCGCGACTAATTGTTCTAGCAACTCGAAACGTCCAATGCACACAAAATTACAGGGGTGCTTGTCGAATGTTTTTTTTATTGAGTGTGTTGATATGATTTTATGTACAAAATATCATTTTGGCAAAATCAGGGAATTATGCTTATTGTCTTTATATACTCGTGTGCTTGTTTTACATTTCACCTTAACCTTGTATATTGCAGTTATTCTACAATAAAAAATGATTTAAAATGAACACTTGAAGATACAAAAAACTTTGATTTATTTTTTTTTCACACTATTTCTGCCAGAGTTGCTCATTAATCTTTCTTTTTGTCCATACATATTCTATTTGAATGATTAAAGAACTACAATAAACAGATTATGAAATAAGTCCCAAAACGATGAAAACCCGATATTCTTTATTTAGTTTGTCTTTTAATAGAAGCCAGTGGTATTTTATTGTAGATTGGGTGTACTTGGTAATATCCGCGCTTTCAGTGTAATTAATACATTTTCGTAGCTTCCACAATTTCAACTAACATTTCTTTTGAAACTATTGTCTCTAACCTTTCGAAAGAATCTACATAGGTAGAATTTTGTCGATTTACAATGATCATATGTTCCTAAAAAACACATAAAAAAACACACACAAAAAACACAAAAAAAACTAAACAAAAAAAAAGTTCAATAAATACCCCCTCCTTGTTTGGGACCTCTTCGTGGTGAGGGGAGTAACGTGTACCCATGAGACAGACACCGCGTTTCTGCATAAAGGATACATGGCTAACACCAAACCTATTTCACATTTCGCTATTTTTATGTAAATGCATTTCGAGGATATTGACACTTTCAGAGAATCCATAAGAATTCACTGTTTACTACTTGTATGTTCCATATATTAAACAGATAACATTATAGGCTTGAAAGCCTCAGGTTGAAAATTAAAGTATTTTCAAATATGTTGGATACCAGCTACGTTGGTATTCTAGAAAAAGAGAAAGAAGATGCTCTGGCACCATAATCAGTTATCGGACTATTAGTTGGATGGGTTGATTTGTTGGATTAATGCTATAAAGTCTATTACAACACGGGCGTTAAGACGTACACAATCTTGGTAGAATAGAAACCGTCTTTAGTAAAATTGATGCTTTTACACTTTCAATTATACGATGAACGAAGGAAAAATATTTTTCTTTAGTTGTAATGACTGATAAAACTTGTAGTCCGTCAAAAGTGTATCAATCGTAAACATTTTTGGTATGTCATTCATCAGTCGCATTACCTTATTTCAATACCATAATGCATTATATTTCTCAAGAATGTTTGTTTGGTATTCGATGATATGCAATTGTCAACCAAGAAAAAAGTTCATTACACTTCAGGGCGTTATTAAACTTCAGGGCGGAAAACAAGTGTTATAATGTAATAAAGTTTATTACACTTCGAGGCTTTAATAATTAAAAGAAGTCGGTAGAATAGTCTCCGTGTTTAGTTTCAAAGTTTATTGGCAATCCGGCATACTGCCTTTGGCCAAATACATATACACAAAAGAAAAAAAAATATGGCCGAGACAGGGAATCATACAATATAACGTATTTAAAGATGAATAAGTATGAGATTCAAGAAACAATCAAGCGTTTCAATAGAAGGCGACGAATTCAAGTCATTAGTGTCATTAGCATTAAATGTACTGCTATGTGCAGTATTCGATGATTGTCTAAAATGGTTTAAAAATTGATCCATGTTGATATCATTACTGTTTGAAACATTTTTATTTTTATATTTGTTTATATATCGCCAAAACTGTTTTGGATTGTTTTTGCTTAACTTCGCTAATGTATGTTTTTCTTTATTGTAATAATCGCCTTTTGACTCCCTTTTAACGCAGCAATATTTATTTCTGGCATCTAAAAATCTAATCTTGTTCGCGTCACAGGGATAACGTTTAGAGATTCTCTTACATTCATAGAACTCTTTTTTGTTTTGTCTACATGCCTCATTAAACCACAAGGATTTCTTCACATATTTATTTTTACGTTTGTTACTGCCTGTGTGTACAGTTTTACCGTTAAGCTGAAAAGAGATATCAAAAATAGTAGTCGATAAAGCATCGATACAGCTATCCAGATTGTCACTCTCCGATAACAAGTTATTTGTAATTTCATCAAAAATGTACCTTTTATCTTCTAAAGTATTATTTAACAAATCTATATGACTTTGTTTCCAATCTATCTTTTCAAAGCTGTGGCCTTGTTTATATGTTATACATTTATCACAAAGCAAGGTAAATTCAATCGGACAATGATCAGAAAATTCGTTCAAATCAAGTACATTCATAGTGCTTATACACGTGTACATATTGTAATTTACGATCACATTATCAACAGTGCTTGCACCTAAAGTATTTCTACACAGATTATAACATGTGTAGATTCCTGGTTCTAGACGCCCATTAGCAATAAACACACTATTTTCTTTACAAAGCGTAAGAAGTTTATTACCGAACGTATTCGTTTGCCGATCCGCAGATAATCGTTGCGGTAGAATATCAATAGGTACATCAGGCACAGGCATATTAATGTAGCGGTCGAGATTTAAATTATCTATCACGTCCGACCTTTGACCTATTCGCGAGTTAAAATCTCCTGTTAAAATAACATCACCAAGTTGACGAAACATTTTTAAATCGTTCGATATTTGATCAAAAAAATCTAAATCTTGGAGTTTGGAATTTATGTTACTGTACACAGGGGACTCAGCTGGTGGTATATAGCAACAACAAATATATACATCGTTTTCAAAACCGAAAAAAGATTTAAGTAGTTTACACCAAATAATCCCTTTTTCATTTATATTTAAAACTTCAATTTTACCCTGATATACTGTTTTATAGTAAAATATTACACCTCCGCTATGTCTTTTCGCATTTCTGTTGCACTTCGGACGTGGGCATGAGAAACACTCAAAATTGTCAATATGGATATTAGTTGATTTTGCATTCCAAGTTACTGTAAATATTAATATGTCATGTTTATTAATGAAGTTTAAATAATCGCTGTCCTCAAGTTTGGAAACAAGACCCTGCACATTCCAGGATAAAACAGTAAGCTGCTTCCGGTCGTCTCCCTAACTGCTAGTCGGAAGTTCATGGTCCTGGCGGCTTCCGG
Organism: Congeria kusceri; assembly: GCA_027627225.1. Taxonomy (NCBI): domain Eukaryota; kingdom Metazoa; phylum Mollusca; class Bivalvia; order Myida; family Dreissenidae; genus Congeria; species Congeria kusceri. Next base: position 242,128 of record JAPFQT010000120.1, on the reverse strand, counting down.
TGCTATTAAGACGCTGCCCTCCGTATTCGCGTCGGCCACTTGGGGGCAGTTCCGGTACTGGACCAGGAGGTGGACGGTCATGTGTGTATTTGACACGGTCGATGTACAGCGTGTCATAGGATAGACTCGCCTGTTTTCCATTCCGCTTAGCCTCAATTAAATATGGCAAAAGTTTCTTTCGGCGTTCTTGAATTTGCTTTGGAAACTGGTCGCTCACGCGGAAATTACCGTCTTTAAGCTTTTCCCGTGCCGCTGATTTCACGGTCTCTTTGTCACCATAGTAATTAAACTTGGCTACTATTGGTATTTTCTTGCCATGTTGATAAGGCCCTAGCCTATGCGCCCTGTCGATTTTCATCTGTGAAGCTGCGCTTTGAATTCTTAAATTATTTTCACAAAAATGTAAAACTTTTTCAGCACAATTTTCGGAATTTCGGCCTTCAAAGCTAGTTTCTTCGTCTAAATTAAAGAAAAGCAAATTGTCACGCATTGATCTTGCTTGGAGATCGATGATGGTTTCATTTAGGTCAATGTTTTCATTCCGAAGAGAAGTTATATTTCTTGACAAGGCATCAATATTTGTTTTCATTTCATCACTTGTATTACTGTCAAAAGAACGACTTTTCTCAATATCCGAAAGCCTTTTTTCTGACTCATTAAATTTGGATTCTAGCGAAGCTACTTTCGATTCAACATGGATAACTTGTTCGAGATGGTTTTTACGTCGGTTTCAATCTGGTCTAATTTCGATAGTTTTGATTGCATTTGCTTTTGGGTAGATTCGATGCTGTTCAATTTACTGAGTATTGTTTTATACATATCTGAAATAGTGAAATAGATGCCATTTTACGTACCATTACAAAATGAACAAAAGAAACATGTTGTTAGTTTTAAAGACTGATAAATCTGTAGTCCGTCCAAAGTGTATCACATCGTTAACAATGTTGGTTTTTCATTCATCAGTCGCATTACCACATTTTTATACCATTATACGTTATATTTCTCAAAAATGTTTGTTTAGTATTTGATGATATACAATTTTCAACACAGAAAAAAGTTTATTACACTTTGGGGCGTTATTACACTTCAGGGCGGCAAGCAAGTGTAATAATGTAATAAAGTTTATTACACTTCAGGTCGTTATTACACTTCAGGTTGTAACATAAAATATATGTTGTTGATGCGTAAATGAATTAGTCAATAACTGAAGTCAAGTATTTGACTACAGGATAATTAACAATAAAATATTTGGTTAGTATACATGTGATTCCACATCTGTTGCGTTGGGACCGTTAAAAGGTGTAAAAGTGCGCATGCGTGAAGATGGCGGCAAAAATTTGAGTGGAATAAAAAAAACAGCATAATTTTTTAATTTTCTCAATCAATCTTGAATGGAAAATGGATTTTAGCTCATTATTGTGATTGCGTTAACATCGCTGGATGACCAGAAAACGCAAACCATCGAAACAATCGCCGGATAACGGTCAAACCATCACAAAACGGAGCTCCAAAAAGGCCAACAAAGGAACAAAAATGGCGCAAAATGTTCAGTGTTCACCTGGATATAGTCAAAGTGGACAGTTACAGGCAAGTCAATTGTTCAATTGTTCCCAAATACCGAATGCACCCATGGGACAGTTTATGATGAGTACACCAGCCTTTCAAGGTCAGAGTTTCATGGCACAATTAGCTACACCAATTTCTCCAAACCATGACATTTTGTCAACAATACTAGATCGATTAAATTCAATGGATAGTAAATTGTCACAACTCGAAAAAATTCAGTCAAGCGTTTCGGCCATGAGCTCACGAATGGACAAAGTAGACAAACGGATTAATGACATAGAATTCAAAATCAAAGAATTAGAAAAGTCATGTGATTTCAGTAGTAGTGCTGTAGAGGATCTTACAAATAAACAACAGCAGTTGGACGCTCTTTTGAAAAAAATGAACACTAAGAAAACGACAGAAGAGGCGAATGTCTATAAAGAATCGAAACTTCAGGCGGAAATAACGGACCTTAAATGCAGAAGTATGCGGGACAACCTACTATTTTTTAGAATTCCTGAAGAAAATAGTGAAAACTGTGAAAAGAAAATTTTGGACTTCATTGAAACAAAATTGCATATACAGAATGCAAAAGAGGAGATAAAAATTCACAGAGCACACAGAGTGGGAACCTACAGGCAAGATAAGGTGAGACCCATTGTGACGAAATTTGCGTTTTTTCCAGATAAGGAAAGGGTCCGGAAAGCATCCAACCAACTGAAAGGGACCCCGTTTGGGATTGCCGAGCAGTTCCCACCGGAAGTGATGGAAAAAAGAAGAAAGCTGGTTCCGATCATGAAGGCAGCTCGCACGGAGGGCAAGGAAGCGTACATCAAAGTGGACAGACTGTTCATAAACAAACAACTATACGTTGAATAGGCCAACAGTGGGAGTGTAATTAAAGTTGGTTCATGGAATATTGAAGGGCTATCTTCTGCAAAGCGTGGTGACAGCAAACTTTCGTCTTTTTTGGTCGAACATGACATTATCTGTTTAATTGAGACATGGACTAATAAGAACTCTACAATTGACTTAAAAGGATACAGCAATCCTATCCACTCGTATAGACGCTTCCAACACCGTAGAGCAAGGCGTTCCAGCGGCGGGATCATCGTATACATTAGAGACACTATACGCAAAGGAGTTTCCCTAGTAAGAAATAACATAGATTGTCTATTATGGCTTAAAATAGATAAAACATATTTCAATATTGAATATGATATATATTTAGCTGTTATGTATATTCCACCCGAAAATTCACCAACACATGATATATATGATGTAGACATTTTTCAACTGCTAGAATCTGATATAAATTTTTTCAATAGTAAAGGAAAAGTATTTATCACGGGGGACGCAAATGCTAGAACCGGCCATAAAGCTGATTTTATTGACAATGACAGAAGTCTGGGTGATTTTGATTTATTTGAAATAGATACCCCACTCCAGAGGGCAGCCTGTGACCCAGGTTCAAATAGATATGGCGACTTTTTGTTAGATGTATGCAAATCTACAAACATAAGAATTGTAAACGGTAGACTTTTTCAAGATAAGGGAGTTGGCAAATTAACTTGTTTTACACATAATGGGGAAAGTACAGTCGACTATTTGTTAACATCAGTCAAAAACTTCCACGATTTAGCCGATTTTAAAGTACACGATTTCACGGAATTCTCCAACCATGCCCCAGTGACATTTGCTCTGAGCACGAACAAACCGACTACTAACGGTAAAAATAATCAGCGCATATATTTTAAGTGGAAATCGGAGTACAGAGATAATTTCGTGCACGATATAACCAGCGGTGTTCAAGAACTAGAACACAATTTACAATCAGGCGTTAACTTGCGCTGCGATCCGGATTTACTAGTCTCGGAATTTACTTATTTCCTAAATAAACGAGGTGAAAAATATTTTAAACATGTAATAAGCAATAATGTTAATAACAATCATAATAACTGCACCTCTGCTGACACCGATAAGCGACGATGGTTTAACGAAGAATGTAAACGAAAACGGACAGAATATATACAAACAGTTTACCAGTATAATTTAAATAAGAATAGGCATACGCGAGAAACAATGCTAGCGGCAAGGAAAGATTATAAATATTTTTGCAGGAAAACGAAATTTAAGTTTAACAGAGAACAGGGCATGAAATTAAATAACATGAGCCGCAAAAAGCCGCGCGAATTCTGGAAATTATTCAAACAAAAAACGGTTTCACCGAAAGCGGACAACATATCTTTGCAAGAATTTTACGTTTATTTCAATGCATTAGCTTCTGAGGCTGACGTTAACGTTAACAACGACGAAAGCGATAGCTTTTTACGGCAGTTTGATAATATAGAAAATCCGGTTAGCTCTTACCCGAATCTCGACAAACCCATTTCCGCAGAAGAAATAATTAAAGCCATAAGGCGTCTGAATAATAATAAGGCAGCCTCACTAGATAATATAATTTATGAATACTTTAAAGAAACAGTGCATATTATAGTTAAACCATTAGAAATATTATTTAATTACATTTTAGATACTAAAAAGTTTCCAAAGAGCTGGTCATCAGGAGTTATTGTTCCACTATATAAACGGGGGGATAGTTCCGACCCAAATAATTATAGAGGCATCACGTTGTTAAGCTGCTTTGCGAAATTATTTACAGGTGTGATAAACGAACGCTTAAAATCTTGGACAGAAACCCATGATATTCTTACAGATGCTCAATTCGGTTTCAAACCCAACTGCAGTACCGTCGATGCAATTTTCATTCTTAACTATTTAATAGAAAAACAGATACATAGTAAAAACAAACTCTTCTGCTGTTACGTCGATTACCGGAAGGCCTATGACGTTATAAATCGCGGCCAGCTATGGCATAAAATGATTCTTTCTGGTATCGATGGAAAGTTAATATCACTTATCCGCTCTATGTATAGCGAGGTCAAACTTCAAGTAATTTGCGGATGATGCTGCTATTTTCTCAGAAACTAAAGAAGGGCTACAGGAATCGTTAAATAATCTAGAAGCATATTGTGATAAATGGAATTTAACTGTAAATATAGAAAAAACAAAAATAATGGTTTTCCGAAAAGGGGGCGTGCTAAACAAAAATTACAAATGGACATACAAAGAAAATGAAATTGAAATAGTAAGCAATTTTAACTACCTTGGTATTGTTATGTCAAGTGGGGGATCATTTATTCCTGCCACGAATACACTATATGGCAAAGCTACAAGGGCGATGAACTCCCTGTTTTGTATAACAAAAGACATGGAAGTCCCAATAAATGTTATGTTCAAGTTGTTTGATTCATATGTCTTGTCAATCCTTAATTATAGTTGCGAAGTATGGGGATTTATTGCGGCAATTAATATTGAACGTCTTCACAGAAAGTTCTGTAAAAGACTGCTAAATGTGAAATTATCAACAAATTCATTGTCATTATATGCTGAAGTTGGTCGATTTCCTTTATATATTGGTAGATACCTAAGAATTGTTAAATATTTTTTAAAATTATATCAAAATAAACAAGGAAATTGTATCCTTAATACTGTCATTAATATGCAAAGATTAGAAATTGATGCACAAAATAACACTGTTAATTGGTCCTCCAAAGTTCACCAAATTTTGAATCATGCAGGATTTACAGATGTATGGTTATTTCCTGAGTCTGTTAGTATTGATAGCTTTATTCCTCTGTTAAAGATTAGACTCAGAGATCAGTATATATCTGAGTGGAGAGTTAATGTTGATTCATCAACCTCATTACTAGTTTACAAAGAACTTAAACCTGTATTTGAAAGGTCTCTGTATTTAGATGTTATTGACAATAAAAAACATAGAAATATCATTGCCAAAATACGCCTATCATCACATAAATTGTTGATTGAAACTGGCAGACATTATAACATTAGCAGAAACGAAAGAAAGTGCACTTTATGTAATCTTAACGACTTAGAAGACGAGTATCACTTTATAGTTAAATGTCCGTTTTATTTAGAAGAAAGAACCAAATACATACCAACATACTTCTCAACAAGACCAAGTATGCACAAATTTTTGAAACTTGTGAATAGCAATAATAAAGGAACGCTTAGGAAGTTAGCTATTTACTGTATAACATGCTTTAAGAAAAGAGATAATTATATGTTTCTCTAACTCAAGGTTTGTTAATGTCATTTATGTACAGTTTATTAAGAAATGAATGTATTTGTTGCCTGTTATCATTGTTTTTCCTCAAACATGTGTTTATATACCAAATCAGTTCATTATATACTACCACACAACACCCTCACGCATACTATATCTCCCCCTACCTTACACACGCACACACACTCACACACACACACACACACATAAACTCACACAAAGACTGCTACTCGTGCAACATACATAGACATTTCGACAGCATATATGCCATTAGGGCTGTCTAAATTTTGTTTTCGTTTTAGACTGCCAAAAAAATGGCATCCCATATTAAAGACTCGTTAAAGTTAATACATACGTACCCTTTATGGCAATCTACCATGTACTAGGTTGCCCTAATTAAAGGGTTTATGTTGTAGCGAAGTTCAAGTATAAATATACGACGTGTCAAAAATGCATGCATACATATACTCACACACACACACATGCACGCACACACACGCACACACATACACACACCTTTTACCCATACAAGCAGATTATTAGATCCATTGTCCATGAATTGTGTATTAGATAAATATGCTATTATTTACCGGCTCTGTGATTACTAATATTTTATTATTTATTATTATTTATTATTTATTATTTCCACGCATGTCTGTCTTATTATGAATTTGGTCAACACGATGAGCTGTAATATGCTTAAGTGAATAAATATTTGTTTGTTGTTGTTGTTGTTAAAACATCGCGTCAGAGTCCAACTTGAGATAACAACGATCGGCGTATACACCAGACATCAAGGTGTTAAGGTGTCATAACATCACGAGTTTTCTGATAATCAAATTGCAATATAATGTGTAATACGAATCTAATGTTGAATAATGATGTCAGTAAATATATGTTTGCATTACTAATCTATTTTAGTAACTCATCGTGTATTTTTGTCTTAAACTCTTAGTACTAACACATACCCAAAAGCAAATACTAATAATAGTAATTAACAATGAAATATAGATTTTGTTATTTTTTATACTTATACCAAATTCTTATCGGGATGTTTGAATTATAAAATTGTCACATCTCCAAACTTATGAAAAACACCAACCTTAAACATGAAATGTCTTTAAAAAAGACAAATGGCGTTGAAATTAATATTGAGATGTCATTTTTTAAATAACGTTTCAACGTATTACGAGACTTCTTTCACCCCATTTTACTGATAGAAAGATGTTAAACATTTTTATAGATATAATAAGAAGCTGATAGAAATGTGCAATTATAAATAATTCTTAATAAAACACAACCACAATTCAAATATGAATTAACATGCGCAGTAAGTTTATAAATTCTCCATTTATTGAAATTCACGGGTTTAGGATTCCCCAGACGCTAATTGATGCGTGTGTAAGTAAGTAAGTAAGTAAGTAATTGTTTATTATTGTGACATGTGTTTTAACAATACAAGAGTACATGGTATTTCGTAAACAAAACAAATAACACCCGGCCCAATGGGCCTATATGTCACCAAAGAAAGACATCTATTGAAATGACATAATATAATATAATTATCTGTATAGTAAACGGATACTGATATATACATCTTGGGAACGTTCAGACAGTTCAGTGCAAGTTATTAGTTAAGCAAACGGAAGTCGTATATATGTTTGAGTAAATGTGTTTAATGCAATAGAATAAAAATAAGTTATATCCATTGTTATCAAGTGTATTTACTTTTCTTTCTTAAACATTACTGATAGATAGTCCCTCTATGTCTGGTACATCTTCTGTTTTCTTAACAAAAGAGCTTGAACAAGAAATTTAGCAAATTTGCGTGGAAAGTTCGACATTATATATTTAAGTTTATCAGCACTGTTGAAATCTCCCTCTATGAAAAACATATGGTGGTAAAGAGTAGTCCTTATATCATTGTACAGGTGACAGTCAAATACAAAATGTAGTTCGTCCTCAACGTGCGCGTTTTCACAGAACTTGCACAGTCGTTGCTCCACTGGTTCACCGACATATCGACCTGTTTCTATTCTTAGGGGCAGGATTCCGCTTCTGAATTGGCATATCGCAGATCGTTCACTTTTACACAAATTCATGTTGACGTATGATTCACAACAGAAATTTTCCTTGAATAGTATATATGTCCGCAGTTTCGGAACATTTTGCACATCCGTTTTCCATTTGTTTTCATAGAATGCATGGAGGTGTTGTTGGACCATTGACGCAGCCACAATAGATTTGTTTTCAAAGTAACCATTTATATTTAACGTGTTCATTACTTGTTTGAGTTCACTTGACCAGTTATTCACGTTGTTGTGGTTGATGAAGTCAATATTAAACACTTGCTTCGTAATCCTGTGATCGTCCATGCGGATGAGCCGGATCCACAAGCGTATAATTGAGTGCCAATGTCGATATGTGCTAGGTAGCCAACCGGTGTCTCCAGTCATTGCCAGGATGGGTGTGAATCTGTGGACACCCAGGAAGTAGCGCATCGCTCTATGTTGAACATTATCGATACTCTGGTACTTCTTGAAACCCCACACGGCAGAGCAATAGTCCATGACGGGCGTTACGCAAGAGATGAACAATTTTTCGAAGGATTTGAACCCGAAGTCTTTCATGTTGTGTATTTTGCTGATAACTGAACCCAGGGCACGACCAGCTGCTTTCCCTAGGGAGTCACTATTGTAACTAAAGTTATTAACACAACTTTACCACGCGCTATTTGTAGAAAGATTCTTCTGCTGGTGTTGTACGAACTCACGTGGACGACATTCGGGTACAGCGTACAATGATATTGGTACACAATGATAAAATAATAGGAAATATAAGCTCAATCAAATTTGCTAATAATTATTTTGCTTATTTATCAGAAAAATACCAGACATTTTTGCCACTTTATATTTTGTGCTTGCGAGCGCAACCGGCAACATTGTACGTTGTGACCGACTGTCGTCCCCGTGAATTGTAGCAGTGTAATTGCTATTTATAGAACGCGCCGATTATGTAGGCTAAGCAATATAGTTATTTCATTATGTGAATGAATATAACATTCTGATCATGACACACAATGAGTAAAATTGTTCATAATTATGAGTGTATGTCGAAGATATGTTTAAGATTTTATTTTAACCGCCTATGTAACCAATTATGTAAATTTAATCCCGAAAGGTATGCAACAGTTATTGGTATGCGTTAAACGATTGTTTTAAGTTTGCATTACCTAAAATTAGAAAATTTTCCCGATTCTATTGGCATTCAATTATCCCGCTGCATAATTATCACAAGAAATCTAGGTCAAAAGTGAGCTTAGACATCTACGCCGAAAAAATAATTTATTGCATGGTTGATCGATGGTTTACTTTAAAGTACTATTACTTGTTCGCATTATTGAAGTGTCGCATGCTTTTAATGTTAAAACATAATAAAATTAAGCAAAATCATCTATAGGTTAAACGTTTTCACTTTTGCAAACTTAGGACAAACAATTGTAACAAAGGAACTTTATTTTTAATGAATTACCAGTAAATATTTGAAATATTTTCTGATTACTCCTTACTTTGTACAAAGTACTTAATTTGCGTTGTTATTGAATTTTGAGGCCGGTTTAACTTGTTTGTGGCCGGTTTGGACTTTGTGTGGCCGTTTAACTGTATTTCTCGCAGAATGAGGCCGGGTTGACGTTTTTTAGGCCGGTTTAACTTGTGGCCGGTTTGCCTTGCTTCCCAAATTAAGGTAGCAGTTGCTTCCCTTTCGTTGAATCGACCCTCGCTATAGGGGGCACTATACAGTTTATCGGGCTTCGGACTCGGCCTGGTGGGGGCTGGGTTCGAGCCGTCTTGCAGACACTGGTAATGTCAACACCTGAAAACAAACCAAACATCATTTCAATATTGTTGTGGCTGTGGCTTCACAAAAATGTAGGGAAAAGAATTATGCACACAGTTCCACTATAATTTTAACATGCATAATCAGCCAATTTATGGGTTCAAATGAATCAGCCAATTTATGGGTTCAAATGTCACCAGTTTTCGCGACCATTTCGGCGATTTTCAACATCAAACTTTCCTGCGAATGCGAGCATCTCAAACACTGCATGCCTGTCTGCGTAACTTAACAGGTACTTGATTGCAACTGAGCAAACTGGGGTTCAACCATTCAGATTTTCCAATAAATTCCAATGTATGTACGCCCTTTTGAATATCCTGCCAAAATGGCGTTCAGAGCTAGGAAAACCCATTTACGAATTTTATGTGCAAGGTGGCTCAACACATACAATGGCTTTACATAGTTCATATTTTCGAATTCACTAAGCATGCAATTAAAAACTCCAGCCCCTAAATCTGATACTTACAACTTCTAAAACACTCAAAAGTCTACTCAGTTTCACTGTCTCCCTATTTATTATAATGTTCTCCCCTACCAATTCGAATTTTGGTCTAAAACTGTATAGTGCCACCATAATCAAATAGGGTAAACTATAAATTCACGATTTCGACACTGTCAAATCACGCGTAACGAGACTGGCGATTTAACGCGAGATTTTGAGGCGGGGGGGGGGGAGGTGGTTCCGTGTTCTCGCTCTGAAGTAAACATCGATCAGCTGCTGAAGCCTTTTCACATAAAGTGCTATTAAAACTATTTAAAAACAAACACAATTAATTAACGTCATATGAAGTCGTATTGCTTTAATTTACGAGTTTAACGTTTACACACATAACTTAGACCTGGCTGGATAACGTGCAGTGTTAATGGTCACACGAGTAGTGTGTCAAAATACGCAAACATGAAAAAGAACCACCACACCAAACCTACTGTTAGTAAACCATACAAAATCTTGACATGCTACTTTGAAAAACTCCATCCACCTATTTTTTTTAAACATTTAACAGGTCAATTTTTTACTCATTTACTTTGTACTAAATGTGTAAAAAAAAAATAGCCCAAAATTGAGTACATTTCCATGGACCAAGAAAATAATTTTTATTTGATACGATGAGTGGGGTTTCTCACATATATATTAATTTAATGTATATATCGTTGTTATATGTTTTTCTTTTTTTCTGTTGAGAATTACAACCTGAATACAAACTTAGTTGGTAGAGAGCTGGACTGTCGATCTGGGTGGCCGCGAGTTCGAGCCCCAGCCCATCTACATAAATTGCTTGAGATTAGTGATACAATAATTTCTACGGCTATTCTCTCCCTACCTCTGCTTCAAGAAGGGCAGTAATTAATTTCATTTAAGTATGTACATTTGGTACAGGTCAACCGCTTAGATCGGCTAAGGAAAAGTGAGTCGGTTAACTGACCGCCGTAAAGTCTGTAATTGTAGTAGATTTGGCTGCTGTATATACAGGATGAGTCCTGCAGTTCAACATAATAGACATGTGTCATACAAAAACCATCATAAGGAATATATGCAGCTTTATTATCTTCACTTAATCAACAACACAAGAAGAAAAAAAGTCCATGTTATCGGGGTATTATCTTTTAATCATAAGATATGAATATAAAGCATTTCAAAATCATATTCATAGCACACAGCACACAAATAAACAAAGCATTCAATTATACTGAAAAAAGTATCACAAATAAATACATGTGTAATGCTCAAAGCATGTAAATGTTTTAATTAGTATAATCCTGTGTAGAACCAGTACTGAGTCACTTTTTCATAAGTTTTAGTACAGTTCAGTAAAAAACCAAGCAGGTTCATCATCAGCTATTGAGTTGGGCTGATACTCCAGACATTTCCAGTGTACCCATTTTGGACAGGAACTTGGATAGTCACAGTTAATGATGGTTCCAAATTCACAATGAACAATTTTTCTATAGAATATATACATAGCTACTTCCCGCAGTGGTTTTACACAAAATCACAAAGCGGTCAGGGGTCATAGCCCGGTAGACTGAATCGACGAAGAAAATTCCACCGTCTACGGGTTCCAGCATGTTTTGCACCAATGATGTATTGCCCAATGATGTTTCGCCTCGGAACTTTGTATGCGAACAGATGTGTGATTACTAAATACTTCTGACAATCCATCAACAACCATCTGTTATAATTACAACAACTCACTAACATGATTATTTTTAATATATTCACTTGAATTTGGACAATTAATAATATTACTTAACTTGAACACACAGTACATAATATTTTTTTTTTTTTTTATAAATTGTAATCACATTACTGGTGTTGTGAGTCACAATATGCTAATTCAAGAAGGAATACTACAATCAGGTGAATAATCCCCTGGAAAATCAGGGTGAGACATTCCAGATTCTGTTTGTGATAGTTAGAATCTACCTGAAATAAATAAAGTTCAATTAAAGTATTATTATTGTAAAGCTATACTACAAACACACAATAATATTATGTATAAACATATTGAATTGGCTACTCTATGCAATAATAGTATGTATAAACATATTGAATTGGCTACTCTATGCAATAATAGTATGTATAAACATATTGAATTGGCTACTCTATGCAATAATAGTATGTATAAACATATTGAACTGGCTACTCTATGCAATAATAGTATGTATAAACATATTGAATTGGCTACTCTATGCAATAATAGTATGTATAAACATATTGAATTGGCTACTCTATGCAATAATAGTATGTATAAACATATTGAATTGGCTACTCTATGCAATAATATTATGTATAAACATATTGAATTGGCTACTCTATGCAATAATATTATGTATAAACATATTGAATTGGCTACTCTATGCAATAATAGTATGTATAAACATATTGAATTGGCTACTCTATGCAATAATATTATGTATAAACATATTGAATTGGCTACTCTATGCAATAATAGTATGTATAAACATATTGAATTGGCTACTCTATGCAATAATATTATGTATAAACATATTGAATTGGCTACTCTATGCAATTCCGTTTATACATTAAAACCTCTAAATATTGCCTATACCTTTTCTATTGACAAACACTGATGACACATTTAAGGACTGTTATGGATAAACATAACGTGCATAAAAATAAATATATTGGTGTTCTCTATATTTATGTCATAACCTATTTGAAAGAAAGGTATTAAATCTAATGCCAAAATAAGATCTGCTGCTTTTATAGCTTAGTTATTCGAACATTAAATGATTAATTCCCATACCGCACCCACGTTACTAAATACTAAATTTTAACCTTTTTAAAACATATAAAGCATAAATAAGTAAAAAGCCGAGTTACACATATTTCTCCACCACAAGTAACAAGTTTTCTTTTCCAGTTATATAGTTATATGAGCAAAAATGCTTTCATCACGAACAAATATCAGAATATGCAGACGTAGCCTAATCAGTAGGAACCCCCCTGACCTCAATCTCCAACGCAGAGTGATCTCCCTTTATTGGAATGTCGAAAAGGTCAATAGGCAATATTTAGAAGTTTTAATGTATATACGGAATTGCAGGACTTACCAATATGGTCTGCTAAAGTAAAATTGTGTTGTTCAATTTCTTTCACATGAAATACGCTGTTAATAATGGGACTGGCATCAAACAACTTTACACAGATCATTGGATCAAATAATAATATAAGAACGCAAATGAATTGATTTGGTTCGCCGACGTTTTGCTAAAAAAACTTGACCATGATTTGGAGTTGAAAACGACCGAGAAAAAAATCAAGATTAATATACAACCGAGACACAAACTTTTTTGTAATTTACAGAACTACCCATTGACCCATTTAAATTAAATGTTAGAAATCTTTATGTCCTCAGCACGCATAGAGAAACAGCAATCCGGCCGAGTGGAGCATCTTTGAATTTAAAACACACACACGGTGTTTCGCCATTTACTTATGCAGTACATTAAGAAACCACTGTTCATAATAATCAGTGCGAAAGTGTTTGCCCAGTCGGACAAAGACCATGAAGCCGTCAACTGGCCCTAATACTTTGAACTTGTTCGAAAGAAATGTTTGCGGTAGTTTAATGATGCAATAACTACACACAGAAGTTTATTTAAGAAATAATTTTCGATTCATCGTTGTTTATCTGCCAATATACAATGATTTGGAGTTCTGATGCGTAGGAATTTGAACAACAAAGAGTTGTTGATTGGTTGATAAACAACGATAATGCGAAAATTATTTCGATTCTTACATGATTTGACAAATATATTTGCAATTGTAATGAGAACTGCATTTTACTCCGCTCAGAATCAGGACTACTTTTTGCAAAGTTAATTGGGAGGTTTAAAAACGAGAATTTTGTTCTTTGTCTATAGAAAAATTAGCGAGTATATATCATGTTAAAATTGATTATATGAAAGTGTAGAATATGTTACAGTGAGTGATAAACTAGACTCGAAGAACATATTTGGAACAAACTTGAACATAATCAAAATTTTCTGGAAATATTGAATGTCGCGAATTATTGACATCGGAATGTGAAAAATTATGTACATTGCCAGAGGCCTACCTAGACATACGCACGTGCATCTCTTCGAAAACTTTCCTACCAACCCCGGCGTCGGCGTCTGACTTTGGTTAAAGTTTTTATTCAAAAGTATTGAAACTTCAAAACTACATAAGTTGTTCTCTTGAAACTTGGAATACACCTTTGACATTAACTCCAGTATCAGGGGCACTATTGCCCATAACTCTGTTTTGTATTATGACACTGTTTTGCCATTTTTTAACTAATATTTTCTGGTTGCAGTCTATATTCAACAGTGTTGTAACTTCTGAACTACATAAGCTATTCGCTTGAAACTTGGAATATACCTTTGTCATCAACTCAGTGTTAGGGGCAACATTCCTATAACTATAACTCTGTTTTGTAATTTGTCAGAGCTATGACCCTTTTCACTTAATTTTCTGGTTGAAGTTTGCATTCGAAATTCGTATAACTTTGAAACTACCCGTACACAAGTTATTAACTACTTAAGGTTGAAACTTGGAATAATTTGATGAAATACTTGCCATAACTCAACTTAGTTTTGTATTTCCACTTTCCAAAATATGTACCAACTGCAATACTTAGAATAGTCGAGCGTGCTGTCCACTGACAGCTCTTTTTTTAGTTCAATTGTGTCGAAAGCAATAGGTTTTTATGCACTTATTATTCAATAATACTAATTTCCCCCAGGGGGCGGGGAGCGGCGGGCATATACGGAACTTTTGACTGAACGCGATTCCCGAAAGGCGGAAATTTGATACGCCGAATAATTCTGGGTCCGAGGAAATAGACCGTCGGATTTTAGATCCCGGTAATATAGGGCCCTACAAGCTGTGGGGATTTAAAATAAAATGTTTGATTCTAGGGTGGGACATTAGACCCCAAAGAATAAAATTAGTCGAAATCCCCTTCTCCAACGGGGGGAAACATTGATAGGTGCATTATTGAGGCATTTTCGACACCATTTCCTGGAAAAAGTCAGTACATGGTGTTTTAAGAGAAAGATTATTTTTTCCATAGAAGCCATTTAAATTACATTTTTGCTATTCCAGAAATATCATTTATTTTCAAGGTAGAACAGTGCCCGCTCTATCGACCGCACCCCCCCCCCCCCCTTAGCACATGTGCGTATTGCAGATTCAACCCCTTTGGCGGCTTGCATGTTAAAATGTTCTGAGATTTAAGCCAAAAGATTATTTTAAAATGCTCAATTTATAGTTCTTACAATGCATGTTTGTAGAAGAAACCTCAAAGTGAATTTTGTTGCAATATTTCATTAAACTGTTTGTAGATGGAAAATTGTATATTTCTGTTGGAAACGTTATTGCGATTAAATAATTTTAACAATTAATAATTAAAAATTCTCAAAAGCAAATTCTGACTTATGTTCATTTTAAGTTAAGACTGACTTACGAATCTTAATGAATACGGGCCCAAGTGTCTCTTGAAAACAAGCTGGAAGCCAAAAAATGCTTTCCTGCATGTCACTGCACTGCACAGATTAAACGCTTAAGTTAAATGTTTCTACTACGACAACAATAATTTCAACAACAATAACCATAATAATAATAATAATAATAATAATAATAATAATAATCATAACAGTTCGTCATCGCTTTCGATGTCTTCATCATAACCCATGAAAAACAATAACAACGTAATACTCATTCTTGAAGGTATCCTGTAAACGTAATAAACTACATTTAATACATTTATATGCCAATAATTTTACTGAACATTTTACTCGTTTTGTTATTTTATTACAGTGATTTCTTCCAGCTGTTGACTGTTAACCATCGGTGTCACTCTCAAAATTGGAATTCTTTGTGAAATGCACAGATTTTCTATTTTAGGGAAATAAGCTCATTGATTTTACCGCTTAAAAAAATGTTTCACGTCACATCGACAACTATCAAATTTATACATGTTTTATTTTTTATGTGAAGCGTTTATTTATTTCAGTGAATATATCGTATTATGTACACCGTTTCCATTTTTGATGAAGACACACTACCGTTCTACATAGCTGAATCGCATGTAAAGTCTGGAGCTAGTAAACGACCTAAGGTCGTCTGTTTTAATCCGGGACATATTTCTTATTTTTTCTTCTTAATAAGTGTTCATCGTTAGCGAAACAAAAAGCATATTTGTTTCTTCTTTGTTGTTATGACGATGTTACTTCTTAGTTCTTACACTCGCATTTTAATTGCTGTTGTAAACGATGACCATACATGCGTAAATGTTGCAGATTGGGCGATGGATTTTACCAAAAAAAAAGACGGGTATAGGCGAAGAGACAACTTGTCGTTTAGACGTTTTTGTAACAAATGTACCCTTGGGTAACATTTTAAGTGACCCTTTCAGCAGCAGATATACTCCTTTTACCATCTGATCTTTAAACTTGGCCGAAAATTCGGATGATAACTTTAGGTCACACGTGTCGACTTAAGGTCAAAGCAAACACTTTTCAAAAATCCGGAAAAAATCCTTCTTCGGTATCCAAACTTCTAACTAAATATGTCGGATTCGGCAGGATGTAAACAGTTTTGCTATAACATGTAATTGTAAAGGTAGAAATATAACATTTCGCATGTTATGAACATTATAAATTTAGATGTTCTTAGTAGCACGTGTCGTTGTGACACCGGCGTTTCTTTGAAGTAACTTCTCGTGATTTTGTTTAGTTTGTGCCGCCGGATGATAGGCCTAAATACGGAGTTTAAGTATCACTTTGTTAATTGGGACAACTTGGATTGTCATATGAACAAACAACAAAAACAAGAACGTAATAATCTGCAGGCTACATTTTGTTGAAATGCATCAAGTGTACGAATGAGGCCATCGTTGGGCCTGCCGTTATCTGTCTTGTGTCGTTATTGCAGACCAAAGACCAATGTATAATGTGACAGACCCAATGGCCACAGCAGCATTACAATATGTGTGAAGTATGTTTGAGCATAAAACCTTTAGTCAGAGGTAAGATGCAAATGCCAGATTGTACTACATGCATTTTTCTGATATAGATGAGGTGATCTGTTTCGCACAAAACGCGAGCCATGCATTTTCTAGAAGAACTGACTGCATGCAGAAGTTTTACAATGATTAAATAAGAGTGGAAAAATTGGCATTACAGATGTTAGATTTCTATTTAAAATACATATATGAATCAAATAGACTGGTCTTTTATAATTTGATAAAACAAAAACTGATTTTAAAACTGCAACTCTATTTTGTTTTACATTGTCAAGTTTTATCATTTTGAAGCATGTCCCTTGAGCTTGGTTAACAGGAACACATTGTTTGAAACCCAGCACATCCATTAATATCTTAACTAGAATGGATTCATGCAATCCGTCCGTACGACTTTCACTGAACGTGTACATGGAACAGTTAAAGGCGACGCAAAAAATGACTGTACAGCATATTGTTCATCCAAAAAAAGATACCATGTATGTTTCGAACAGTGTACCGGTTTGTGTCTATCGGGCACTAACACCTGATTTCCGATACTTGCATTTCAAAGAAAACGCAATTGAAGCCCGTTTAACAAAATGATGTGGAACGGGTTGACCACAGTTTGGTATGAGTCGACATGTCGATAAAGCGTACTGTAGGATCATATTTTTCACAAATCATATTTTTCGCACGCCTGTGAAGAATATGATCTCTTTTGTCACATTTATTAGTGTGAAGAATGTTATCGGCCAAAAAGGGGGGTAAAATTGTATCGCGACAAGCGATGATATCATTATTTGGAGCATAATTATACAGTAATCATCATCATCATCATCATCATCATCATCATCATCATCATCATCATCATCATCGTCGTCGTCGTCGTCGTCGTCGTCGTCGTCGTCGTCATCATTAACATCATCATCGTCATCATTACCATCGTCACTATTGTTACCATCGTCATCATCTTCATCGTCATCATAATTATTTTCGTCTTCACCATTATTATCATTATACTTAACGTCATCATCAGTATGATCATCACTATGAGAAACTAAGCCCTATTTAGGAGCTACTTATGTGTGCATATCGTAAGTCAATACGTTTGTATGGTCTAATTAGCAAATAGAAATGCATATGTACTCGCGTATATCCATACGAATGTACACCTTTTTATTGGGATACTAACCAATGTACGCATCCAAACGTATGTACAAACAAACGTCATATATTTGAATATTAAAACCAAAATAACCACGCATATGTCCGCCCGAACTATAATATGCGTATACAGGGACGATAATATAATGATCTTATTAGAACCTCCGCACATTTTAGTACGTACGTTTGGACATTATTGCAGCGTAGCGTACCGTACCTTCCGTATCATATCGTATGGTACCGTATCGTTCCTTACGGTATCGTAATGTACTGTACCGTACCGTACCGACCTGTACTGTACCGTACCGTACATTTCCATTCCATAGCATTACAAACCATACCGAACATGCCATGACATGCCATACCATACCAAACGGTACCATACTTAACCCACCGATACCGTGCCGTACCATACCATGCATACCGTACCGTACCGTAAATCACCCTATTTGTTTTGCGGACTCATACAGTGTGACAAATATGATTATGATGTAGCAAATTCACTATTTTGAAAATGTGAACACTTTTTTTTCATGTGTGAAGAATATGATTTGAATGCACGTCAAAAACTGCATTCGATCACATATTTCACATAAAATGTGAAGAATGAGATTGCGATGTGTGAAGAATGAGATCATATTTTGCACACCTGTGAAAATAAGATCCTATTTTTCATATATGTGAAAAATAGGATTTGTGAAAAATATGGTCGTACAGCTAGCTCACTTATATTTCTCAATATAACAGTTTAGCAATCTGGAGTCTTGTTGATAAGCCCCATCAATTGACAACAGTAATGGGAAATTGTTACTAATGTATTTCATATCTGCAGGCAAATGGCTATTTAAAAAGTGTGTTAATCATAACCACTGGAAAGGATGTACTGTTTTGATAGCGTTGGTTTTTGCCGGCGTAAGCTGCCATAGCAGAGGTCTACGAAATCGGAGTGCTTTTTAGTTCAAAATTATTATATTCTTTTATTTCTTTTTCATCAGTAACTAAAATATATTTTTTTGGTAATCAATCTATTGAACTCATCGGAATTGACGACTTTTGGTGATTACTGACGAGCTTAGAACCATTTTCATGACGACATAAGGATCGCCAGGGCTAGAGATGTTTCACTTTTATATGATTATCAGTTAACTAATACTGAATGATGTCACAAAAACTATAGTAAACATGTTTATCAATGATCCTTAAACCCGTAATAACCGTCCTTATGTGTACACTCGTACCGTGGTTCTAATAATAACCGTCCTTGTGTGTACAGGCTCACCATGGTTCTAATAATAACCGTCCGTGGTTCTAAATATACGCACACGATCGTCACAAAGTGACGACCTTAGGTCCTCGTACATGAAGTGGGCCCAATGAATTTGCGAGATCTCCAGGACGCTCCCTGTGCAGACATCGCACCCGGCACGACCCTCTCGTAACACGATACGATTAACTCGTAACGTCAAAGTTGAATTGACAAAATGAACTACGAGGATTTTCATATCGTGATATCTTGAAGCCATCTCGTTTGTGCATTTCGATCTAAATGATGTTAAGACGATATTACTATATTAAACTGTTTATTGATTTTTTCTTGGGATGTTTTTCGTTATTTCAACGTTTATAATCCTTGCAATGTAAACCAATGTGTGCGCGCTGATGGGACCACACAAGTCGAATCAGAAATCTTTTTATGAAATGCCGTACACACTTAAAATACGTTATGTAGTGTAACGATGCCTATAATTAAATTATTCCATTATACCCCGACAAACGATTTTTTTTTTTTGGGGGGGGGGGGGGGGAGGGGTATATTGGAGTGAGCTTGTCGGTTTCCGGATGATAACTCAGAAATGGCTTGACATATTCAAATCATTTTGGTACACATGTGTTACATCATAGAATACAGGTCAAGTTCGATGTTGGATACAAACCTCTAAATTTTGACAGAGTTATGGCCCCTTTTCGACTTAAAATTCCCTATAAACATGGTTTCCGGACGTTAATTCAAGAATGGCTTGATGTATTCAAATCATTATTGGTAAACATGTGTAGCATCAACAATTACGGGTCAAGTTTGACTTTGGTTACAAACCACTAAATTTTGACAGAGTTGTGGCCCTTCATTTGACTTATGTTCCTTAAAACATGGTTTATATTTAAATAATTGTTTGTACACATGTGAAACATCATAACATACAGGTCATGTTCGACTATGGTTACAAACCACTAAAGTTTGACACAGTTATGGCCCCCCTTTTTGACTTAAATTTCCGAAAAACACGGAGAATAACTCATGAAAGGCTTCACATGTTTAAGTTATTTTTGGTACATATAGGTGAAACATGATAAAATACAGATCAAGTTCAACTTTGGTTACAAACCACTAAAGGTTGACAGAGTTATGGCTCCTATTGAAATTACATTTTTCCAAATACACTGTTGACCATTCACAAATTAATGCATTTTCTCTCCGTCCATTTCTTTCTAATGGATGCCATAGTTTGTATTACAAGGCCATATTGTGGGGGTATATCCGTCACTCATGTGACAATTCTAGTTGTGTCTGGAGATTTTGTTGCGGAGGTAAATTCTATACAGGGTATTGGTACTGTGGTTCTGTTGTGTTGTTTGTTTTGGGTGGTTGTTTAGATTGTTTGTTGCGGGGTGTCACTTGGTTGTTTGACATGGTTGTGTCCCGTAATTGCTGTCCTGGTTGGATTGCGCGGTTGAGTCGCACAGGTTGGTCATGTGGTTGCGCGGCGTTATTGCTAAGCACGGTCGTTGCGCCGCTTGGTACGATAATGCAGTGTTTTTCCTTCGTGGTAGGGTACCGCTAGTGGCAGTTGATATTCGTTTTCCTGTAAGGTCAATCTACTGTCACTTTTGAATTCGTGCCATGACGATGATGCGAATTGAGGAACGCGCGAATTAAAAAAAAGACCATTTTGGGATAAAAGCTCGAAAATTTGTCCTCGGGAATTTTTAAGGCAATCTACAGTATGCGCCGTCGTTGTGTCGCCTGGTTGTGTTACGTCAACGTGTAACGTCGTTGTGTTGCCTGGTTGTGTCGCCTGGTTGTGTCTCGCCTGGTTGTGTCGCCTGGTTGTGTCTCGCCTGGTTGTGTCGCCTGGTTGTGGTCCTTCGTTGTGTCGCCTGGTGGTTTTCCGTCGTTGTGTCGCCTGGTTGTGTTACGTCGTTGAGTCGCCTGTTGTGTTATGTCGTTGTGTCGCCTGGTTGTTTTCCGTCATTGTGTCGCCTGGTTGCGTTCCGTCGTTGTGTTGCCTGTTTGTTTTTCCGTCGTTGAGTCGCCTGGTTGTGTTCCTTAGTTGTATCACTTGGCTGTATACCGTCGTTGTGTCACTTGGTTGTGTTCCGTAGTTGTATTACTTGGCTGTATTATGTCGTTGTGTAACTTCGTTGTATACCGCAGTTGTATCACTTGGTTCATAACGCAGTTGTATCACTTGGTTGCATACCGCATTGTATCACTTGGTTGTATACCGTATTTGTATCACTTGGTAGCATAACGCAGTTGTATCACTTGGCTGTAGACCACAGTTGTATCACTTGGTTGCATAACGCATTTGTATCACTTGGCTGTATATCACAGTTGTATCACTTGGTTGCATAACGCAGTTGTATCACTTGGTTGCATAACGCATTTGTATCACTTGGCTGTATATCACAGTTGTATCACTTGGTTGCATAACGCAGTTGTATCACTTGGTTGCATAACCCAGTTATATCACTTAGCTGTATACCGCAGTTGTTTCACTTGGTTGCATAACGCAGTTATATTACTTGGTTGCATACCGCAGTTGTATCACTTGGTTGCATAACGCAGTTGTATCATTAGGTTGTACAGCGTGGTTGTGTCACTTGGCTGTATTATGTTTCATATAATGAGATACCATCGGTTATTGCTGCATATTTGTAATGACTTATTGCGACCATACTGTAGTATAATATCCATTTTTAGGAAATAACCTATTTCTCAAGCAAATCTGAGCCGCGAACATTTAAATCTGCTTGGTTTAATGGCTATCCATGGTTTCATTTCGATGAGTGTTTTATTTTTCAATACAAAATATACAATTTATATATAAAATATACTTGTCCGAACGAATTGGCTAGATTTCAAAACAATTTCACATTAATGTTCCTTGGCGGACTACCTACTTGATTTGATTGTGATTCGTTAGCAAAACATGGCCGCCAGGAGACGGGTCAGTTTTCCTTATATGGCTTAACTTTGAAATTGTTTGGAATTGGAAAAGTCCGAAACCACTGGCTGGATTTCACAGAAATGTTCCTTGGCGGACCATCTACCAAATTTCTTTAAAATATTTTGATTCATTAACAAACATATACTTGTCAGAAAAAAATGATCAGATAACACTGTTTGGATTTCAAATAAATTTTACATAAATATTCCTTTGCTGGAAGTCAGGGGGTAGTTTTCCATATATGGCTTTATTGAAAATCTTTTTGTTTATAATCACTTGTTGTACCAAATTATTTAAAATATATGATTTTCTAAATGATCCATTGGGCGGTTTTCCTTACATGGCCTTGCGACTAGATGTATTTGGGAATAAGTTCAAAGAAATGTTTCTTGGATAACTGTCGACCAATTTCCCCCAAATTATTTTGTTTCGCTAAAAAGATGGCTATAATTGGCCATAAATTGTTAATCGTCGGCAGCTTAGCTTCAAACATGTTATAACATGCAAAAACATTTACAAGCCAGTTTGATTCATAAAACTCAGGTTAGCGACCTTGTTAGCTCACGTGAGCAGAAAGTGCTCAAGGTTGAACTATTCTGGTCAGTCACCGTCCGTCATCGTCGTCCGTTGTCGTCGTCGTCGTCCTTCGTCGTCAACAATTTACTTGTTATTGCGGAATATGTTGTCAGGTCATGTTTGAATCGAAATTTTCGTCGCATTATCGTTGTTTATCGGTTGATGTGGTATATTAAACCACGCGGGCTAACGCCCTTATTAAGAAATAATTTCTGATTTATCGTTGTTTATCGGCCAGTAAACAACGTTAGCCCGAGTTGTTTCATAACCATTTATTGTTCTGTGTCTAAAGAAAAATTGGCGAGTATCATGTTAGAATGTTGTGTAGCGAACGAATGCAATGTGTTTCGATGAAAATATTCACTGTCTATTTCCTAATGCAATAAGCGATTTGTTTATCGACATACGGCCGTCGTCTGCAAATAACATTGTCAAAAAAACTTACTATAATACCATACCAGTAGTGACTGTATTAAGGAACAAGTCATTTAGAAAAATGATTACCTTCAAAAAAGGTTATGCAACTTTATACTACCTTGCTTCCTCGTTGATTTCATTTTGTTATTTTATTTTTTCGTTTACCAATTTCTTTAATATAGTAACTGAAGGACAATTGTTTTATTAAAAATGTTATGCCATTTCTTTTAAGTTAATGAAATTTACTGTCAGGATTTTATTATTTTATCAGTTTACATTATAACAGAGAATGTCTTAAACTGTAAACAGAACACTTTTAAATGTGATTCTAGTATTGCTTATTAAACAGTTATGACCACGGAGCATTTTACCTCATGTTGAAATAAGCTTTCAGTGTATTTGTCATGAAGGTATATTTGTCTTCTAAAAATGTCAGAATGTTTCCCTCGATGCATGAATGTTGCACGTGTATTAATGTGGCGTTCGTCATTTACAATGCAGAATATAATATATTTTTACCCCACCTGAGCACAACGTTTTCAAGGTGAGCTTTTGTGATCACCTTTCGCCCGACGTGCGTCGTCCGTCGTGCGTCAACATTTTCATTCAAACAACATCTCCTCCTAAACTGCTGTTCAGATTTTCAATAAACTTCACAGGAATGATCCTTGGGTGACACTCTTTCAAAATGTTTCGGTCAGATGCATATGTAGGTCACCAGAGCTAAAAATAGAATTAAAAAGTGAAAACTTCTTATCTGAAACTGCATGGCTGAAAGCTTTCATATTTGGTATGTGACATCCTCTTGTGGTCCTCTACAAAGATTGTTCAAATGATGCCCCTGGGGTCAAAACTGGCCACGCCCCGGGGTTCACGTGGTTAATATATCTTCTATAGCAAAATGATTTTAAAACTCTTTTCCTCTGAGACCGCAAGGCCCAGAGGTTTCATATTTGGTACGTAACATTGCATAGTGGACCTCTACAAAGATTGTTCAAATGATGCCCCTGGGGTCCCAACTGGTCGCGCCCCGGAGGTCACATGGTTTATATAGACTTAAATATCTAAATGGCTTTAAAAATCTTCTCTGAAAACGCAAGGCCCAGAGGTTTGGTATTTGGTTGGTAACATTGCATAGGGATCCTCTACAAAGATTGTTCAAATGATGCCCCTAGGGTCAAAACTGGCCACGCCCCGGGGGTCACATTGTTCATATAGACCTAAATAGCAAAATTACTCAAATATCTTCTACGCTAAAACTGCAAGGCCTAGAGGTTTCATATCTGGTATGTAACATTGCATAGTGGTCCTCTTCAAAGACTGTTCAAATGATGCCCTGGGGTCAAAACTGGTCACGCCCCGGGGGTCACATGGTTTATATAGTCGTAAATAGCTAAATGACTTTGAAAATCTTGTTCTCTGATACGGCAAGGCTCAGAGGTTTGGTATTTGGTCGGTAACATTGGTTAGGGGTCCTCTACAAAGAATGTTAAAATGATGTCCCTGTGGTCAAAACTGGCCACGCCCTGAGGGTCACATTGTTTATATAGACTTAAATAGCAAAATTATTTAAAAAATCTTTCCTCTGACACCGCAATGCCCGGAGGTTTCATATTTGGTATAAAACATTGCATAGTGGTCCTCTAAGAGGATTGTTCAAATTATGCCCCTGGAGTAAAAAGAAGCCACACCCCGGGGTCACATGGTTTCTATAGACTTATATGGAAAGTGGGCTTTGAAAATCACCTCCTCTGAAACCGTAAGGCCCAGAGGTTTCCTATTTTACATGAAAATTGTATAGTGGTCCTCTACAAATATTGTTCAAATTATGCCCCTGGAGTAAAAAGTGGCCACGCCGTGTGGGTCACATGGTTTATATAGACTATAAAAATCTTCTCCTTAAACTGCAAGGTCCATATCTTTATACTCAGGTAAGTGGTTTAGTGCCATTCGGCCCTCTTGTTATAAGCCATTATGGTGCCTTTTACTCAGGTGAGCGATTGCTCAGGTGGACCTTCTTGTTGATAAATGTATTGGCAATTTTTTCAGAGTGCCTTTCTAAAATGTAGCCGGCATCACCTTTAATTGTTTCATGTTTCATGCAGATTGTTCTCTCCCTTAATGGTCAAATGGTTTCACTGAAATACACATATCATCTAAAATGTTTGTGAAAATGTTTGTGATTTATTTTTCAATGTAAAAGGACTGTCATACTCCGTGGCCCTGCACTCTGAAGGTCTTATAGCGCCTCCTGTCATACGCGACAGAACTCCCGATGCCTTCCCAACTTCCGATTCGACGCGGTATATCAATATCATTCCTTCCGGTTTCCGGTACTGTCGCTGCACTAATTGTAGTATGTGCGTCTGCTGCGTGTCACGTGTCTAATGTTGGATTGAAACATCTAAAAAGGTCGAACCGGAAGTCAACAAACCGGAAGCGAGTGACTCGAATTAACCGTCCTGACCTCTGCATCTTTGTCTTACCCCGTATAGACTGGTACACTTGCACCAAGCTTCTCGACGACAACACGTGCACGATAGTTCGTTGTTCGTATGTTTGTTGTTCATCGTCAAAAATTCACTTCAAACAAATTATTTTCTGAAACCGCTTGGTGGATTTTAACCAAGCATGGCAACTAAAAGCTACAAAATTTATATAAAAAAATATGTTTAAAAATCTTCTCAGACGAAACCACATACTGGATTTCAAAATAGTTTTCACATAGATGTTTCTTGGTAGACCCTCCTTTAAATCATTTTGAAATGTTCAAAAACATGGCCGCCGTGGGGCGGGGGGGGGGGGGCTTGGCAGTTGTCCTTATATATGGCTTTATTAAAAATCTGGTCAGAAACAACTTGGTTGCTTTCAAAATAGTTTTCACAGAAATGTCAGTTTGATTTGCTAAAAAACATGGCAGTTTTCCATATATGGCAATATTTAAAACTTTGAAAATGTTCTTCTCAGAAACCACTTGCTGGATTTTAAAATGGTTTCATAGAAATGTTCCTTGGGGGATCCTATACCGAATTCCTTCAATTTATTTCCATTTGTTAAAAACATGGCAACCAGGA
Source organism: Congeria kusceri (assembly GCA_027627225.1). Classification (NCBI taxonomy): domain Eukaryota; kingdom Metazoa; phylum Mollusca; class Bivalvia; order Myida; family Dreissenidae; genus Congeria; species Congeria kusceri. The sequence continues at coordinate 215,559 of JAPFQT010000120.1, read as the reverse complement.
GGTCTGGAGTTCTGCTTATATTGCTATAAAGAAAACTATGAAAATCTTCCTGTCAGAAACCAGTTACTGGATTTCAAAATAATTTCACAAAAATGTTCCTTTGGTGACCGTGTACTAAATTCCTTCAGAACATAATGATTCGTTAAATAATTTTGGCAGCCAGGGAGTTAACTTTATATGGCTGTATTGAAAACTTTTGAAAATCTTTTTGTCTGTAACCACTTGCGGATTTCGAAATAATTTCGCATACATGTTCCTTTTGTGACTCTTTACCAAATGCGTTCAAATCATTTTGATTCATTAAAAAAGGTCACCAGTGGCGATGCAGTTTTCCTTATATCGCTATCAGTATTTACTTCAAACATATCTGAATACGTTTTACATTTCTACAAGCCACTACGATTCATTTCACTCAGGTGAGCGACACTTTGCCATCTTGGCCCTCTTGTTTTTTAAATGTCGTTCATATGCATGGTCCATGATTATTATAAACATATACATGATAGAAATCTTAATTTGATAATTCATATACAATCTAGCACGAGTAGCAAGAATTTAACTGCAGTAACTTCGGATAACAGTCAGTTGAGTTAGTCGGGCCCGGCTAGCTCAGTTGGTACAGCGCTGGACTATCAATCCGGGGATCGTGAGTTCGAACTCCAGCCCGGCCACATAACTTGTGTGGGGATTGGTCATGAAATTATTTCTACGGCCATTCTCCCTCTACCTCTGTTTCAAGTAAGGCAGTTGTCAGCTACTGGCATAAGTATAAGTTACCGATCTACTGGTAAACCGCTTAGATCGGCTAAGCTTGCCCAGGAAAAGTGCAAGTACGTTAACTGACCGCCATGATATTACTGAAATACTGTTAAAAACGGCCAAAAATACAAACAAAACAGACAAAAAAAAGTCAGTTGGGTCAATGTCGGAAACTGCCATCAGTGGTTTACGGATCATGTTACCGATTTATTGTGCAATACATTTACTACACTATAATTGCTTTGAGCTTACTACTGTGTAAATAATTTATGTTCAGCGTGTTATGTTAATTTATTTTATATCTTTAAACTGAAGGGGAAGAAAATTAATTTAGGGAATAAGTACAATGCAAAAATTAATATAAATAATTTATTTCTGCAAACCTTCATTATAAAGCCTCAGCGCGCCATGTTCCCCTTGTAGTATTAACATACCGGTAATATACAAAATAGAGGTCACGGATTTGCCTGACACCATAGCAATGGGTTTTTGTCTGTTAATTATATTTAAAGACGTAGTGTTGTGTGATTTTGATCTGCAGTCACAACGTACCAGGCCATGTAAACGTCTTTAAAAACATGAATAGATTCGAGTTATTGTCAACAAAGTGTAAAGCACAGTGTAGAAAAGAGCCACAACTTTAAACATGTAATAAAAAATTATACTGACTCGTTTTAAAATAAAAGAAAGATCGACGTTTTAAACAAATATATAAATAATCAATTTATTGAGTTTCCCACATTTGATTGAATAACGTCCGTGTCATTTTTAATATACTAACGTAACGAAACGTGTCATGAACTCAGCCAAAGAGGTTCTATTTTTTACCGGCGTTTGTTTGTCGGTTTGCTTGTTTGTTTGTTTGTCTGTATGTCTACTTGTTTTTTTGTCTGTTTGTGTGTTTGTTATTTGTTTGTTCGCAGCTTTACGCACAACGTTATGCACGGATTTGCATGAATTTTTATGAAAAAACTCAACAAATGATTAGATTTGTTTGCGATACGTATCACAGTCTGGATCCAGGATGTTATTTGAAAGATCAATTATCATTGATAGAGAGACTAATATAAAATGCTTTATAATGTATTAGTTGCATACCGGTAACACATGCGGGATTTAGCTGCCTTGATGGAAGTCTTCGCTCTGCGAGTGTCACCCAGTTACGTATATGTTTCCATTAAAACGACTACTATTGAAGTAATTCCTTGTGAGCAGTTTCAGTACATTTAGGAAGATGCCAGTCCAATTTTACAAAAGTGCAAGTAGATTGATATTGTTTTTCAAAATCTTGACAAACAGACTATTCAAGAATTGCATACAGTACATCATCTAAACACATGCATTTACAAATATAACGTCAACGTGTATTTTGAGTAAGAATACAAGACAAACTATTGTTATTACGTGGCAAAAATAGTAAATTATACAAACAGCATTTAAATATTACAAATACAAAGCAAATAGAACAATACAATGGAGACAAGCGTATTATATCTGTACATTTGTACAACTTACTTCGTTATGATCTTCTGAGAACCTGTTAGTCGATTTAATTTTAAATACAAGAAAATGTTTAATGATAATGAATTTTAATCATTATGCTTCATAAAGGTAAAACATTTGTTGATATTTTGTTGTGATGGTTGAGTCCGGACATATTAAAATTATTCCGGCTTAAGTAAATATACATAGTCCGCGTCCGGGTGTTGAAAATAAATATCATAGCTACGCCCGCCCATATACGTGTTTCTGTATATATGTCAATAATAATGAATCATTAAAACATAACAAATAGAACGAAATCAGAACAGTTTCAAATGTAGAACTATATAAGCTGAAGGTTAGCGCGCCTTCGCTTTACGCAACTGTCTTTTTTTTTATTTTGAAGATTTATATTTCATAATATCATGTATTTAATATGTAATAATTACACAATATTATTTAGTATTAAAAGACGTGTCTCGGGTGACGGATGCATGGAATAATGTCTGCGTTAACGGAACACGCAGAACGCAAACGCAATGCGCAAACGCGGCCATGGAAATTAGCTTTAGATCAAACGGCATCTCAAAGTGCCGTTTGCATGCAAATACATTGACTGGTCTTTCAGCCCCGCCTCTTTCTGGACACGTGCAACTGTCGTCTTCTTAATTCGAATGCTGGTCGACTGCTCCGTGCCAAATGTACCAAATTTTGATTGGATATGCTGTGTGGATCAAGTCCAGCTGTCGAGTAAACCGGAAGTTCATAGACCGGAAGCAAGTTAGGACCGTCCTGACCGAGATATTGATTGGTACAGGTGCACCAAGTTTTAACGAAGGAGAAGAATACGATTAGCTACTTGGGATTTACGCACATTACGAACAGAGTATTGTTTCTCATTCCTGCACCCGCACAAACTCATTATCATGATTAATACAACGTAACAATCTTCAACGGCGCGACCTGGGCCCATATTTAGAAAGAATTTTAAGTTGTCCACAATGCACTTATAAATATTTTCCCCGAGGTGGAAGCGGCGGGCATATACAGGACTTAAGACTGAAAGCGATTCCCGACAGGCATGAATTTGACACGCCGAATGATTCCTGGTCCCTGGAAATAGACTTTGGTAGGATTTTAGATTCCGGTAATATTTGGGCTACGCCCGGGCCATTTTATACACCAAGCATCTCCCACTGTGGGGATAAGGACAAAATGCTTGGCTCTAGGGTGGGAATTAGACCCGAACAATAAAAATAGTAAAATTCCCTTGGGAATACAAATGCTTTTTAGCCAAAAACACAAGTAATATACAAATGTATATGGATGAGCAAAATATGAAATAAGGTAATTAGAAAGTTAACAAAGAATATAATATCCTTAAAAAGTAATAAATATCACAGTGCTTTGCATCATGTGCACGACAAATACTAAATATTAGTTGAATTTAATTGCAACTAATTTGTAAAAACCTTCAAACTATGCATTTCTTTTTCACAGCAATCTCTTATTATAGAAATTCGGAATGTTAAGAGTGTTTCCTAGTTTCGAACGTTTATGAATACCAGCATGTATCTCTTAACTTTGAGAGCACATATCTTTAGGTCTTAACACAAGTATTGCTTGTTTCCCATTCCACTTCCGACCGAAAATAAATAAAAGGTCGCGACTTTTAATATTGTTGACTTCTTTAATGTGAATGGACCGTTGTGAAACTGAACCCGCAAATCGGATGTTTAGTATGTGGATTCTAAAACAAGCCTTAAAACCCTTTACAACAATATGCCATTCACAGAAATTATCAGTGATAAAAACAACGAGAGGCGCCGAATCGTGCGTGACGTCGCAACTAGCCTTTCAACAATATTATAATGTTATGCATCTGCATTTCATTCAGATTTTGCTTATAATTTGTACACTTTTTTTACATAATAATTGCTGTATTTATGATATTTTTCTTGATGACTACTCATTGTAAGATCTGTATTCGGGTGGATCACAATCATTCTGTACGATCTTTATTCGTGATGATCTCATGTGAAACCATATGTATGCCCGATGAACACGTTATGTACGATATTTTTCACTATGATCACTTACTGTGCGATCTTTATTTGTAATGAATGGATGCAGTGCGATCGTTCGTCGTGACTGTCAGTGTACAAAACATTGTTTGTGACGAGCACATACTGTATGATCTTTATTTACGACGATCACTTAGTGAACGGTCTTTATTCGTGATGATCACATGTGTGCGATATTTATTACCCATGACCACTTACAGCGCAGTCTTTATTTGTACGTTCTTTATTCTCTATGATCAATTAATGTTTTTATTGATGATCATTTAATATAAGATCATTAAACATTGTTGTGTCGCCTGGTTGTGTTACGTTGTTGTGCCGCCTGGTTGTGTAGAGTTGTTGTGCCGCCTGGTTGTGTTACGTCGTTTCGTCACCTGGTTGTGTTACGTCGTTGTGTCGTCTGCTTTAGTTGTATCGTTGTGTCACCTGGTTAATGCTAGGTTCCCACTATCACGATTTGCGCCACGATTGAAATCGTGGTCTTAATCGTGGACCAATCATGGTGATCCTGTCAGATCTTATAAGATCTTATCAAATTTTGAGGTCAGTCGCGACAATCGTGTTAATCGTAGAACATTTTTGAACGGTTCAAAAATTCTCTACGATTAACGCGATCAACTGCGATAAATTGTCCATCGGGATCATCGTACCAGATCTTATTTCATCGTAACAAAGCGTAACAAAGGGCAACAAATCGTATCTAACCGTACATCCGAATCGTGGTGATCGGGATCGATCGTAGATGAGAAAAAACAACACGGTCTGTGAAGATGTGTTGCGATCTCAAGAAACAATAAAGTCAATAGTCAGTTGGGCTGTATTTATATCAATCAGGTCCAGCCGTAGCTCAAATCGTGACACCATCGATCATGATCGTGAAAGACAATGCGATCGTGTCAGATAGAGACCCTATCGTGGACAATGTCGAAACAATCGGAACGTATGTAATCGTATCTTAACTGGAGATCAGATCGTGAAAGATCGTGACACCTGTAATTGCCAAATCGTGACCAGATCGCAGTCGAGCGCAAAACATCGTATCAAAGCGTATGGACTCGCATCACATCGTATTCAAGCCTGAAATATCAGAGAAAGAGCTGCGACTGGCAAATCGTGGCGTTCGTGACGGATCGCACGATAGTGGGAACCTAGCATAAGTTAAATCGTTGTGTCGTCTGGTTAAGTTACATCGTTGTGTCGCCTGGTTAAGTTACATCGTTGTGTCACCTTGTTAAGTTACATCGTTGTGTCGCCTGGTTAGGTTACATCGATGTGTTGTCTGGTTAAGTTACATCGTTTGTCGCCTGGATAAGTTACATCGTTGTGTCGCCTTGCTTTGTAACATCGCTGTGCCGCCTGGTTGTGTAACATCATTGTGTCGACTTGTTTTGATACTTAGCTGTGTGGCCTGCTTGTGATCTGTCCTTGTGTCGCCTGGTTAAGCAGCATCGTTTTGTCGCCTGATTGTGGTATTTCCGTATGTGACACTTGGTTGTCAAGCATATTTTCGTTGCGTGATAAAGTGTTTTATCGTATCACGTACAAACGGCCACTTGGAAATGACGCTAGCGCAAATAGACAACTGTCGTGTTACAGAACAAAAATAATAGCAAACAATACGTTCTTAGTTCAATATCATCTTGTATATCAAATACATGGCTCTTATGTTAGTACTACTACCAAGTACATATTTTGTATTATTGACATTATCGCAACCAGTTTCGATTATAATATATATAATTCATAATTTTATTTCAAAAATAGAGGTGGTTTGTCAAGCGATAGTGCAAAATGCCTGTTATACTTTTCAAATTTTCGAAATTGAATGTAAATTTTAACAGCAAATAATTGATTTGTAATTAGATACAAAATCATTTTAAGGCAATACCAAATTGAAAAATTGGTGATCTGAAAATGGAGCAATCGGCTTAAAAAAATGTTTTCATTTCTTGTTGTTTTGCTGCGAGCGGATAATTTGCGCGAATTTTTAGATATAAAAATAAGTAGTTTTTGTCTTGAACATGAGAATTTTAAGTAATAAAATCATTTTATAGCATTTAATAACATTGGAACACATTAAGATGATAAAATCGATGTTATGTTCATATGCATCAATGTCATCAAGTTTATTCAATGTTTGCTTAGATTTTTATTCATGGTACACCTGTACGCAGAGGCTGAAGGCTGCCACTTTTGATGTACGCATTTGTAATGTACTCATCTGGCAATTAAATAAATACATTTATATATCAAACAATAAACTCAAATTTTGACTGTTATTCCGTTGTTTAAATGACTCGCTTCACACAACTATTTTTCTTTTTCTTATACTGCGAGCGCAGAGCATTTTGAATTTGATAAAAAAAATCGGTGCGGTAATCACGATGACAAGATTTCAATTTGGTGTGACCAGATTGTCGCAACTAAATATTTTTAGTTGTTCTCAAAACATTGAATTGCAAAAACATAACGTTGAAGGAGTTATTAGACTAACTACCAAAAACTCGAAGTTTTTAGTGCGTATGCACCAGTCAATAGATCTCGAGGGGACGGAAGCGGCGACATGGGGAATTTGACTTATTTTATTTGAGGGATTCTAATTCTCCACCATAGAGTTAAGCATTTATGCCTAAATGCCCTCAGTGGGAGATGCTTAATTGTTTTATCAAATAGCCCGGGACCAATATTTCTAATATATAAAATCCGCCAAAGTCTATTTCCCAGGACCGGAATTATTCGGCGTGTCAAATTCCCATCCGTCGGTATTCGCTTTCAGTCGAAAGTCCATATGTACAATGTATTTTACAACACCCCATGTACAAACATGATACACTAGTAGCACTACTTAGTACTCAGGTCAAACAAAAGCTTGCATTCACAGGCGCATTTCTCACTATATGTATTAATTAAAATTGAGATACATAATTAATTGTCTGTTTGCGATAACCAAACAATGACAGTATTCATTTTTTTATTTGCTATTATTTATACTTATATGACTTGCATGACAATTCGTTTTTTACTTATGAAAAATGTTCCTATTAATATTATCCGTGTGTTATAAACATCATTGCCCTTTGATGCTTCTGGCCTGCGCGTCAGAAAACACGCTTGTTCGGCGGTGGTCTATATGGTGTATAACTTTATATCCTGCCCCGTTCTGGACACGAGGAGACTCTTGTTCCCGAATTGCCGTCTGCATGTCTGCTTTGCGTCACATTTCCCATTTTGAGATGCGGATTAGTTCGAGTTGATTTATGAACCGGAAGCCTACAAACCGGATGCGACTGATTCCGTATAGAATGGTACACGTGCACCAAGCTTCTTGGCGACATAATCAATTGTGTACGTCTTTGTCTTTTTATATTCTGGCTTTGCGAAGTAACCGCGATTTACTTGCTTATATTGCTGATTTGCGCATCTTACATTGAAATTATCGTTTGGCCTCCCACCCACACTTAATATTATTTATTTCTCTTTCCTCGAAATAACTAAAAGAAATGACAACTATTACTTAATTTTTATAATTTGACGTGAAAAACTATTCCGATTTTGGCAGAGAATTGAAAGGGTTTGTTTACATATTTTTTTTTCAATGCTTTATAGTGAGTACGTCATTTTTTGAGAAACAAACACTTTATAACGGTCGACCTTTTGTGATTATATAATAACAACAAGGACTCAGACATTATTATTGCTGTTGCTTTGTTTTTCAGTGCGCTAGACGTAATAAAATCGTGCACATACGATAGGCCGTTTATTGAAAAAATAAAAAATAAACAATAGAGCGGCGTTACCAAGTATTTCTCTGTCGGCGCAAACAGTGTTCTTGTATCTCTCCGTGCCCGCATCTTAGCGTGAAATGTTTCTTTTTTATGTTACATGTTTTATGTCTACATTCGTGACGATTACTTAGCTGATTTGTATTCGTGAGGATTACTTAGTGTAAGATCTGTATATGCTGTATTAATCAGAATTACTTTATGAACGATCTTTATTTGTGCTGATTATTTTGTGTATAATCTTTATTAGTGATAATCACTGAAAGCGTTAGAATCTTTATTCGTGACTTTTACGGCCGATATACAACCAAATTGCTCCAGGAATTGCGGATTTATGGCCCTTGAATTATCTACAATTAGCCGTTTTGGCGGTTTCCGCTGTCACAATCAAACTTGATATTTTAAAGATTGCTTTTAACCTATATAGGACATTACTGATTTACAAACAGCTCTTGTTAATACAGTTCTACCAATTCTATCAATGTGTTTGGTATTAAAATCTTTAAGACATTATATATTTAACAAAAATACGATCCCGTATTCATGTTGTTTGATCATGTATTTAACTTGTTATTCTGTTGAGCATTGAGCAGTATTGTTTATAACCGATGACAAAACAACAACAACAAGATAATGATATAAATAAAATGTCTCATTGGTTTCTGGTGAAAATGTAATTGTTATAACAAGAACAGCCTTCGTGGTATTCTTGTCAACATGTGTTCTTTAAAATGTCGTTTAGTGCACGTATTCCCCAATAATGAGACTATTTTTGTCAGCGTGTGTTCTTTAAATGTCGTTTAGTGCACGTATTCACCAATATTTTTGAGACTATTTTTGTCAACATGTGTTCTTTAAAATGTCGTTTAGTGCACGTATTCACCAATATTTTTTGAGACTAAGACGTAATTATAAAGAAATTTTCTTTTAAACTGTTCTGTTCTAACAACGATGTTAATTTGAATCGTTATTGGTAATCAGCAACTAAAATTACAAAGTTCTGTATAGAACAATTTGTTAATAACAATAGCGACGTTGGTACCCGGCATATTTGCGAACGTAGAGATATCGTTTCTTGAGTCTGAGTCTAATCTGTATTCTTAAGTCTAATAATAAGATGGAAAATACGGACCCAGATGTCAGGTTCATGATTTTTACTAGAAATGTGAATTGGATATACAATATGTACAATCAACCATGAGTGTCGAAAATAGAGTTGAGGTGATTTCGGAAGAGAATGGGCATGTTGACTCGACCTTCGGAATCAGCAGTCGTGAGTTTCCTACGATGTTACTTATTAGTTTTGAAATGCATTAATGTGCAGTTTGTTGCAGACCTTGAACATTGGAACAATTAGAAAGCCTAGATAGTGTTGCTAAAGTTAATGGAAGCGTGAGAGGCCGGGGTTTTATAAATAACAGATAATATTAGTTTGTACCCATATCACACGCATATGCTTTATTGCTCGTATTTTTCTACTCTATATTCAGAATCGTTTCATTATCAAAGATATTAATGAATATTTTCTTAAAATGTAATAAATTTAACTTTTGTTTTAATATATATTTTTGAATGTGTATATAACAAATCTTTTCACAAAATTACTATTTATTTCAGAACAAAAAAATAAACATACTTATTTTAACTGAAATTATTGGTACACTACATCTTCTGCTCATTTTGTGTGCCATGTGTTCTCTTATATAATAGAAAAAATGATAAAACGAATTCTTTTGAAAGTACAGATGTCATCATTTGCAATAACAACAGAAGACAAGTGTAAGACACATATTTTCATCCATCGTCATACATTTTAATGCAAACATTCCAAAATGAATCGATTTTAATATTAAACTTAGACAATAATTTTTGATTTGGCGTTGTTTATCGGCCAAAAAATAACGATTTGTTGTTATAATGCGTAGGAATTCAGCCATGAGGGCGTAAGCCCGAGTTGTTTAATAGCGACGCATCAGAACGACAAAATTATTTCGATTCTAACATGATTGGCATATATTTTTTGCAACTTTTTTCCTAACTGGAATTACTTTTTACATAACTCCGCTCAGAATAGGAACTTCTTTCTGCGTTGTTTATTGGTTAGCTTAACAACTATAATTGTGTTCTTTGTCTAAAGAAAAAAATACCGAGTATCATTTAAGAATATATTATAACCTGGTGACGAAGCAGATGTATACAATGGAAACATATACTATGAAAGTCGATTATTTAAAAAATAGTTTTCGATTGAACGTTGTTTATTACCTTATAAACGCGTTGAAATTATGATGAAAAGGAATCTACTAACGGTCTCGGGGTTCGATAATCGCCCATCAAAACGAAAACCCGTACGATATTAAAATGCGAAAATTATTTCTATTTTGGAATGATGTGACAAATGAACTCTGCAACTATCTGTATTCTACAGTGTTCCGAGCATGTTCACGTTCGCACGCGCGTCACCACTGTCTGTCAGAGTTGCGTCATTCAGTATCTTTATCAAATTCATGGTCACATAAGTTTCCTTTATAATAAGTGAACGAATGACGTCAGTTTTTAAACTATTTGTTAACGTTTTTTATTTAAAATTCTAACACGGCACGCGGCTAGTTTTCCATTGATAAAGAAGGCAAATAGCTGTGGGCTTTTCTGCAACAAATTATAGGCGGAGGGTTATGTTTTGAAAATAGTTCCGGAATTTCGAAGAAATTGATCCGTAAAATGCGCGTGCGTAAACGCGCGATAGCAAAATTGTGACAAACAAATCATTTCTGGATTATGTAGCGCAAAAAAAAACACATGTGTACTACATATTTTATATTTAAGTTCACAAAAACGTTTACGATTTGTTAATATGCTTTTAATTTGTACTTGTTAACATACTATTTTCACTGTATTTATCAATAAGTATGAGGCCATTTGCTCAATGTTTATCAATTATTATTTATTGACGTCACAGAAACGCACAAGTGAATAAATGTAGCCTTCTTTGCGCAAACTGGGCGGTGTATAGATAAATATAGTTCTCATTCATAACCTTTACAAATACAGACGATTGTTATATCATATCGTGTTAGAATCGAACTAATTGACGTGTAAGTGTTTGTTATTGCGGTAATAACCAACGGTGTTTCGTTCCGATGCCTGTTATCAAATCACTCGGCTATCGCCCTCGTGGTTAAATTCCTACGCAACAACAAGAACAACAACAACAAGGTCGCAGTGGTGTAATGGATATGGTGTCCGCCTTGCGATCGGGAGGTCGTGAGTTCGATAACTACTCGGGGAGCGTTCTAATGATCTCTCTCATCTCTCTCCCATGTACTGGTTCTACCCAGGAAACCGACTCGAGAGCGTCTCAGTAAGTTTCAGGCTTTCGACACAATCGAGCTAAAATAAATAGGTTTAAACTTAACCTAACAACAACTATAAAAAATAATGTTTAGGCCTAATATATCAATCATGATAGCATAACAGTATTGCAATCAAGTTAATTACAACTTTTATATTCCTGGCACATTTTTTCCAATCTTTTTGTTTACTTTACTTTTCAAGAAACGTATTCCAGAAACATCTTAAGTTTTAACTTAAAATATTTCCACTTACAGAATTAACAGCAGTTAGTAATAAATTAATAATTAAGAAACACTTAGCACAAAGCCTTCTAAATATGCAATAAAAAGTTTATGAAATATAAATGTTTTCAACGTTAAAGATAAGATTTTAGTTAGAATGTTTCTGGAATACGGCACCCGATAATCACAATGCAAAATGTTATCAGTCATACTCATTGTTTGTTATGTTTACATCCGGATAAATTCTGATTTTTCAGTTTCGTCTGCCACAAATGCATCATGTAAAACACGATCATGCAGACACGTAGCTAGATCGAACTGGACCATACCGTACTCACAGTAAAAAGTTTAATTTACGCGCCTTTCGTTTAGTAAGTATTCTAACCCATATAAGCATTTATTTAATACTGTAAATCTAAAGAATATATCAAACATATTTATTCCGATAGATGATACAATGTTATTGTGATTGTACTTCAATTGTTGTTCATGTTATTTGCCCTTCTTATAGCTTGGTAAGCATAAGGTGCGCAATTAACTTTGCATAGTTACGGCCCTGGTAATCCGATTTTGTTACTATTTCGGTCTTACAAATTTACTCTGGGCGTTTTCCAAGTGGATTTCAATGAGCGTTCTTTTTTCACAATTGATTGGCGTAAGATTTGCATCGCTGTTTTTGATTGGGTTCCTTATGTTGAAACATCGATTGTGATTTGGCAATGTTTACTGCGCATGAATACATTAAAAAAAGGCGCGAACGCACCATTTGTTCGTTGTTCCCGGACAAGATGGATGTCATACAATCTGACACAGCGAACTACTTCAACTCATAACTCCAAACATGTGGTTATAATGGCTAATCATGTGAATGTAAGTCTAATACGTGTTGTATTTTCAGTTTGTATAAATGAGACTTCGAATAGTTTTATTCAGTTAAATTTAACAATTAAGATGGTAAAATATTTTTGCACTGTTATTTTGTGCGTTAATTGAGTGAATTATTGCTATTTATATAGCATTTCAATCTAGCGAGATGTTATCATGTGTATTTTTGTAAAATTTGCACTTGCAACTCTTGTTTGAAGTTACGAAATCTTGAGACACATGCTACACGTATTTACACAACTTTGTACAGTTAAACTTCTTTTTGAACATAATACTGTTTTTATGTTGCCAATTTTTGGTAGCATAGACACATTTTGTTTTCAATACAAACACATTTCGTGTTCGAACCCCCACATTTTATATGTCTCGTGACCCAAAGACGCCAATTAGTGTCCGTATCATATAGACGCTTTCTTCCGGTTCCAGTCTTTAGGCCGCCAAGTTGACAGGTTTCATCGATCTCGTGCAGACGCATTCCGCGCTTCGACGGTGCTCCTGTTTCCAAGCGATTGCGGGAACGAGGCCGGTTGCTATTGGATACCAGAAACAGATAAGTCATAATTAAATCACGTATTCACGTAATTTACAGGTATAATTCAGCAAATAGGCAAAAAGGCAAATACTTTTTTTTCAGTTAATAAAAAATGAATATTAAATCTTTTAACTAGAAAGTGTGAATCTTCTTAAGCGCCTAATGTATTATTACGTTAAATACACTCTTTCGATATTGTTGACATAAATGGCAGCTTTAACTCAAAATTCGGGTTTGTGGTGTACAGGAATTAGGCTTTATAGATTTTATAGATGGGTGAGATTTGTATGAGTTATTAACATTAAAACTGATTTTATCTTGTCAGAAAAGAGGAGTGTTTGTTTCATTGAATTCTCAAGCCAAGGCCCTGTCAAATCAGGCGACAAGATGGAAAGGGCGCCCCCACCCTGCCGTCTGGAAGTTCAAACGAATAAATACTAGTCTCTTCTGATGATAGTAATGCACATATCAATATTTTCCCCCACCGGGGGAGAGGCAGGCAGACCTAGGGGAACTTGACAAATTTTATTTTGGGGGGTCTAGTTCCCCACCCTAGAGCCAAGTATATTTGTCTAAATCCCCTCAGTGGGAGATGCTATATGTCTATCAAATGGCCCGGGGGTGTATATCACCTGGATCTAAAATCCGACCAAAGTCTATTTCTCCGGGACCCAGAATCAATTTGCGTGTCAATTTCCCGCCTGTTAGGAATCGCGTGCAGTCTAAATTCCCGTATATGCCCGCCACTCCCCCCCCCCCCCCCGGGGGGAAACATTGATGCATACAAATGGGATGGATTAAATAAAGAAAAGTTCAAAATGCCAGAGTTTTAGCTGCCATTTACGTATATAATAATACCAGTGATGATGATGATGGATGGTGACGGTGCTGCTGCTGCTGCTGCTGATGATTAATATTACCATTCTCAAGGCACTTAAAACAAAATAACATGATAATATTACTGGTTTGTATGAAATATTACTAGTATATAATATGTAATATGTTACTCTAGTTCATGCATCTAAAATAATTAATGATTTATTAATTTGTCTATGTATTTCTGCTTTGTATTTCAGATGCGGTGACCGAAGTGACCGCTATGCTGCTGAAGTGCCGCCTCTTCGACCTCTACTCCAACGATGCTTGGGACAACAAGAAAGCGATGCGGACCAGCGCTGGGTGCAGACGACAATTATGGCGGCGTTAGCACGAGCTAAGTTTTATTAGTTGTTCGCAGAACAACTAAAGATACCGCAATTCCAAAATTGAAAAGTCTAAGAACTATGATCCTAACAGCTGTAGGCCAGTCAACTACGTGCAAGTAAGAAGTTTGAATATCGTTTAATTTGTCAAATGGCAATCATTACGATAATGAATTTAATTAGATCATGACATGTTGGGAAAACTTAAGTCAAAATCTGTCAATGTAGGATCAAATATGACTGTACTCGCGGAAGAACAATAAAATAGTACGTTATGCAACGTCCTAATACATTAATGAATGAGAGTCTTGGGTCAAGAGGCGAGCCGAATAGACAAAATCTAAACCGTACCTATTCATCTCGTTATCGCCGACTCATGTAAATATTATTTGTTGAGTAGTGCATTTGTTTAATTATAACTATTTTTATTATTTACGTGGTCATCATTATAACGATAAAGAACAGTTTAGCAATTATTACGCAGTAGCGGTTGATTTTTACGGAGCATTCCGGATATAGTCGATGTATCACGATCGAGGTCAGATACACTTATTATATCAGAAACTACAATACGCAAATTTTTTAAAGCGGAAAGTCGTAGCGTCAATAGCCTAATGGATAGCATGTCGGATTCGCATATGGAAGGACCCGGGTTCGATTCCCGGCAGTGGGTGAGAATGTGTTTCATATATGTTTTGACAGTTTTGCTACTCCAGATGCTTACTTAATTGAAAGGGAATACATGTTAAGACATTTCCAAAAGAAACCAACAATATTTTGATAGTAACTCCCTTCAAAGAACTTAAACCACTTGCTAATACGGTTTAAAAGCCTGTAGCACATTCTTTGCATTCATATAATGTTTAATATTTTTAAACATTCATCATCTTGTTTGTTTTTAAAGTTAATATTGAGCTGTGTTCAATTCCACAGCTTTTGATCTTCGACAGCATAATCATCTGTCTTCCTCAGAGAGTGTCCGGTTATGAAACTCATAATTGTCGTTTTTCACTATAATTATACATATATATTCAGATTATGTGTGTTAGTAATGAATATTTAATGTCGGAATGTCAAGTAGGAATGTCATTAAAGTAATATATGTTTGTAGCCCAAAGAAAGAGCATGCAATTGAAAATCGAACATATAACTTATCTCATTAGGTTTCTTACCGACATTGTTTTTTTTCATTTTGAATTGATTTTTTGAAAGGCTTTAAATATAGTGTATTCGTACAGAGCTTTAAGCTGCTGAAAGTGATTTTATCTAGTTTTTACACCGGATTACGTTTTAAGGGGTACGATTTACAATGGACCTAAATTCATCAGCTACACATATTGAATTTAAACCATTCAAAACGGCTTGATTGAGAAAAATCAACAACAGAATTACACAATGACGATAGTTTTTTTTTTTTTTAAATTTGATTGACATGTTTACGAGGCAATATGGTATTTAAACTTGCCATTTGAATAGTATATATCGCTTGGCAATGATCAAGTCATATTTATAATATTGAACAAATATTATAGTAAATACGTAAATGATTTTTTTCGTTTAAACATTTACAACCACTGTATTTAAGGTGACGTATATTATCCCTATCTAATTGCCCAGACTGTCTATGGTGTGCACAGTGTTACGCAATAGCGAACAACTGCAGTGCGTTCAGCGCTTTGATTTTTATTCTGTTGACTGAGAATTTTCAGACTTAGCAGACGAAAGCCGATGCTCGGTACAGAAATGCTGTCGACATGCAGAGTTCGATGTGTAAGACGACCGGAAATGGAAATGGAAATGCAGTCGACAATGGATGACGGCGATGAACGAAGCTAAGTGTTATTTTTCTGTTACAAATGTAATCCCCATAAGATATATTACTTCAAAGAATATGCGTCTTAGTTGATTCCGTAAGATACCCAGAATCCATTTGCGATTTCGACAAAAACACGCGTGTGTACATAAGCTGCTGAAAATTCGATTTTCAAGTAATTCGATATCACATGAATCAAAATTACCTGGAGGCGCGTCTTTTTTTTAAAGAAATATTCATTGAATTCAAATTCCGTTATGCCCAATGTCTTTTATAGCAGAAGATATAAACGAACTGTTTGTTGTAGGCCTACTTTCAGACGATGCAGGCGACAATCCAAGCTGGATGCAGACGACAATCATGCTGACATGACGACAAAGACGCATGCGCAGGAAATTAAGGGCGGGCAACAATATGACAATAAACACCAACTGAGTCGATGACTTTAGGCGATAAATTGTGTTTTTTTCGCGTGATATTAAAATATAGGCATTGAGTTGCGGAAGAACAACATTATGCTTCTATCGATTAAATGCTTTTTAACTTTTTTTTACTAATGATGCAATTATTTTAATTGTAATTCATTTAAAGTAAACAAGTTATTTAATGGCTGTAACGGTCGATATATTTGAAGTTTAAGTGTTGTTTTTTTGTAATTCTTGACGAAAATAAACGAACTATTTGGTATACGGTCTGCTTTCGGACATTGCAGACGTCAATGCCGAGCTGGGTGCAGACAACGAACTTGCTTCCGTGACGACCATGACGCATGCGCATTAAACCTATGGAGGACATCACGATAATGAAAACCAATTGATTCGACGAGCGTAGACGGTAACGTGTTGTTATTTTAATTTTAAACTGTTCTTACTGTTTTTCGCGTGATAATATATTAATTATATATATAATAAAATCATTGTTATGTGGAAGATAATTATCATGTCTCTATATTCAGTACGCTTAATTTCACTAGTTAATGTTTTTTTTTTTTTTTTGGTAATACATTTAAAGATACTGAGCTGTGGTAACGGTCAGTACACAAAACCTTGAAGTACAGTATTGTAACTTTGATTGTTAACACTCTAGGTTGCCTATTATGATAATGTTTAATGTATTATATGTTATAAGTCTTTGTAGCACGCCTTTAGACAGACAACAATCCCACCCCATTGCCGAAGACAACCACACCCTGTTACGGAGAACAACTACACCCCGTTGCCGACGACAACCACACACTGTTGCCGACGACAACCGCACCCCGTTACCGAGGACAACCGTACCCTGTTACCAGCAGCTAAAACACCCCGCTGCCGAGGAGAACAAAATCCCGTTGCAACAACAACAACACCCTTTTGTTAGCAACAATATCCCGTTGCCAACAACAACGACACCCCTGTTGTCAACTACAAAAACGCCCCGTTGCCGACGATTAACAACTTCGATTTAGACGACCTGTGTACGATGCAGTGGACAGTCGAAACTCCATGCAGACGACACACAATGACTCATGCGGACGCGACCTGCTAAGTACAATAAGACACCAGTAATACAACAGAACGTGATAACAAATACCGTAAATTGTGATCATAATGTTTTTATTGTACAATATATTTTCTTGCTATTCGTACTGTATTACAATATTATTTTGTTTTGGCGAAATAAAAAAACAACTCGTACATTGTTTTCTGGTAGTTTTATTTAAATAATCCAGATACAATAGTTATTTATTCTTTAAGGTTAAAATATTATTATTTATCATATGAACGCACATCAGCTTGTTCCAGACGACAACCCGATCCATCTGCCGAGGACAACAACACCCCGTTGCCGAAGACAACCACACCCCGTTGCCGAGGACAACAACGCCTTGTTACCGAAGACAACCGCACCCCGTTGCCGAGGACAACCACACCCCGTTACCGAAGACAACAACATCCCAGTGCCGAGAACAACAACACACCGTTGCCGAGGGCAACCACACCCCGTTGCCGAGGACAACCACACCCCGTTGCAGAGGACAACCACATCCCGTTACCAAAGACAACAACGTCCCGTTTCCGACGACACCCACACCCCCTTGCCGACGACAACCACACCCTGTTGCCGTGGACAACCACACCCCGTTACCGCGGACATCCACACCCCGTTGCCGAAGACAACCACACCCCGTTGCCGTGGACAACCACACCCCGTTGCCGAGGACAACCACACCCCGTTACGGAAGACAACCAAACCCCCATACCGAGGACAACGTTATACCGTTAAACAGGACAACCACACCCCGTTGCATAGGACAGCCACGTCCCGTTGCATAGGACAATAAACCACGCCCCGTTGCCGACGACAACCACACCCCGTTGCCGACGACAACCACACCCCGTTGCCAACAACAACAACGCCTCGTTTCCAACAACAACAACAACACCCCGTTGCCAACAAAAACAACAGCTCGTTGCCAACAAGAACAACACCCCGTTCCAAGCAACAACAATACCCCGTTGCCCCCAATACCCTGTTGCCTAGGACAATCACACCCTGTTGCCGAGGACAAACATACCACGACAACATTCTTCGATTTAGACGTTATGTATACAATGCAGTGGACAGCCATAACTCTATGCAGACGACATGCAATGACGCATGCGCAGCGACCATTTAAGTACAATAACACAATAAAAACAGAACGTAAGAACATATACAGTAAATGTTGATCATATATTGTTTGCTTTACAATATATTTTCCAGCTTTTCATACGGCAGTACAATATTATTTTGTTTTGGCACATGACAAAAACAGTTTTATTTTAATACTCCTGATAAAAGTTTCAGTTCTTTTTTTAATAAAGAATAAAGTGCTTGTTCTAAACCTCCACATTTATATGTAACGTGATCCCAAAATATACAACGTTCATCTGTCTCCTATAGACGCTTTCTTCCGGTTACAGTTTTTGTGCCGCCAAGTTGACATATTTCATCGACCTCGTGCAGACGCATTGCTCGTTTCGACGGTGGTCCTGTTTCGAAACGATTGCGGGAACGAGGCCGGTTGCTATTGGAAACCAACAACAGATAAGTTATATTTAAATCACGTGTTAATGTCATTGACAAGTCTAAATTTGGATTAATGGCACTACCTCTCAAATTAATTAAAAACTGTGAAATCTTTGGTGTCTAATGTATTAATCCGTTCGTTTAAAAGTATTAATTAAGGATCGATTATGTCGAGTCCGTTTTCTGGGTAGAACCAGTACTTGGTGTATGTTGAGAAAAATCATTCGAACGCTTCCGATTAGGTATCGAACTCGCGACCTCCCTAACGCAAGACGGACACCATTGCACCACTGCGACCTCTATTAATCCGTTAAATATACACTTTCTAAATTGACTTTGTGTACGCAAATGGCAGCTTTGACTCAAAATTCGGTATTGAGATGTAAAAATAATGTGATGTTTTTATAAATGGACGACACTTATCTGTTTTATTAAGTTTTAAACTTTAGTTCAACTGTATTTTTTTTTAAAGTCGGAAAAGAGGAATGTTTGTTTCTGTGAATTCTCAAACCAAGGCCCGGTCAAATCAGGCGACAAGATGAAAAGGGCGCCCCCACCCTGTCATCTGGCTTGTCAGGGTCATGACCTGGGAGTTCAAAGGAATATATACCAGTCTCTTCTGACAATTAAAACATCGGGATTGACAAAATATTTAGATACTTGCGTCGAAAGTTCAGCAATTACAAAAGACAGTAAAGTAGAGTTTAGCAGCAGACGACAATAAGAGCTCATTGACGACCATGACGCATGCGCAAGAAACAGATTAAGGGCTGTGACAACATCATCTGAGATAACGAGCGTTGTCGTGAAGTTTTTGTTTTATTTTCAAGTATAAGAATAAAAGGCGGGTTTTGCGAAAGATCGGCGTTATATTTCTGTGAATTTGCTTTGGTTGTACTATTGATGAGAATTCTAGTTTAGTTTTAACTTATTTAAGCACAATTGTGTCGAACGCCTGCGCTTGGTGAGACGCCTGTAAGTCCGTTTTCTGTGAATAGCCAGTACCTTGGTGTCTTTATGAAAAGTTCTTTCAAACTCAGGACCTCCGAAGCGCAAGGCGGACGCCATATCAACCACACCATTGCGACACCGCTGTAATTTCAAGTGATTCGTTAAAACTTTGCAATGTATATAGAGATATTAATTGCAAAACGATGAATAGCGAAACATTATAGGCTGGCGATAAAAAAGTTTAATTTATAAATTGTAATTATTTTTCTCTTAATGTGAAATATGTGTTCCATTTCCAATTTTTCTGCAATTTTAGAGTATTTCGTAGCAGACGAGAACACAAGATAGACTACAGCAATGACGCATGCGCGGGAAACAAATGGAGGACAACAAAAACTGGTTTACCGAGCATTGAAAAGCCGTGATTGGCGTAAGATCAACGTTATGTTTCTGTTGATTTCATGTTTTTGTTGTACTATTCATGGGAATTTAAGTTTAGTTTAAAAATATTTAAGCTCGATTGTGTCGAAAGCCTCAGCTTAGTAAGACACTTTCCAAACCGTTTCCTGGGTAGAGCCAGTAGTTGGGTGCCTTTTTGAGAAATTTCTTCCGAAAGGCCTTCCGGGTAGAGATCAAACTCTGGACCTCCGGACCGTAAGACGGACATCATATCAACTACACCACTGCCACCCCAATTGATTGGATAAATCTTAGTTAAAATATTAAGTGAATAACCAAACGATGAATAACGAAACACAGAGGCTTGCAATTGTGTAGTTGTCCACTAAATGTGAAAATAGGTCATGTCTACAACTCGAGACCGATGCAGACGAAAGCCGGAGCTCCATCCACTGCCTCCACTCACTCGTTGCGCATGCGCAGGAGACTGTTAAGGACAACAGCGACACAACGGAAACCAACAGACCTAACGAGCATCAAAGGTAAATTTCTGTCACAATTCTTCACTATAATTCAGGGTTTTTCCTTTTCTTCTGTTTGCATGTTAACGTTTATAAACAAATTATGCTAACATTTGCTGGATTACAAAATGTAAACTTTTGTGAATATAATATACGATTGTAGAAATAAGTTGTAATAATAAATATACATACTGTTGTCGAAATTTTACAATGATTAATCAAAATTTTAAACATGATTGTAACGATAGATACAAATAATGGTGATGATGGTGATTATGTCTTCATAGTGTTATGTTATGATATTGTTATGGTGATACTTGTCATGATATTGATGATAGTGTTCTCGATGAAGATTACATTAGCGAACGATTCCGGCGACAGTCTGCGGACGATGCCGGCGATAAGCAGCGGACGATGCCGACGACAAGCAGCGGACGATGCCGATTAGCATAAATGGTAATTTTTTAATCAATAGTATTTTCATGAATTACGGTCAATATCACATAGCTTCGTTTGTTTTATTTTTAAGACCTGTATTTGTTAAGATTGATTTAAAAGTGATTTTCAGAGTTCACGGTGATTTGAAAATGTTAGCTTTTTTGAATAAAATACATGTATACGATATAGTCATGGGCATATCAATTGTAGAAATAAGTTGTATTTGTAAATGTATAAACTGTTGTCCAACAATTAAAATGATTGATTGAAAATTAAAAAATATTGTAACGATATATACAACTAATGATGATGATAGTGATTATGTCTTGATAGTGTCATGTTATGATATTGTTATGATGATGCTTGTGATGATATTGATGATAGTTGTCTCGATGAGGACTTTTCCGGCGACAACCTACGGACGATTCCGGCGACAACCTACGGACGATTCCGGCGACTATCAGCGGACGATTCCGGCAAGAAGAAGCGGACGATGCAGGTGACCACCAGCGGACGATACCTTCGACAACAAGCGGACGATGCCGGCGACAACCAGCGGACGATGCCGGCGACAACCAGAGGACGATGTCGGCGACAAACAGCGGACGATGCCGGCGACAACCAGCGAACGATGCCGGCGACTGGATGTCGCGGGCGATGCCGGCGACAACCAGTGGGAGATTCCGGCGACAATCAGCGGACGATTCCGGCGACAATCAGCGGATGATTCCGGCGACAACCAGCGAACGATTCCGGCGACAATCAGCGGATGCTTCCGGCGACAAGCAGCGGACGATGCTTGCGACAACCAGCGGACGATGCCGGCAACAACCGGCAGGCGATTCCGGCGAAAACCAGCGAACGATGCAGCAAGGAGCATTAATGGTGATTTTGTAATAAAGTGTATTTTCAAGTATTCACGTGAAATCTAGCTTGATGTAGAAAACGATCAATTATCAATGATATGCAGTTTTATAAAATGTTGTAAAAATGCGATGCCATGCAAAATATTATAGAACGTTTGTACAATATTTGATAATCACATAAATGTTAAACGATAGAGCATGGTTTCACCATGTGGTGAAACGACGATTTAGATGAAAAAAAAAGATGATAATGATGATTAGGATTATGATGATGATGAAGATTATGAATGTTTTTAGCTCGACTATTCGAAGAATAGGAGAGCTTTCCTACTACCTCCGGCGTCGGCGTCCGCGTCTGAATTTGGTTAAAGTTTATATTCAAAAGTTGTGTAACTTCAAAACTTACAGAAGTTATTCACTTGAAACTTGGAATATACCCTTGTTATCAACTCCAGTGCCATGGGTAACATTCCGTGTAACTCGGGGGCAACAGTCCCTATAACTCTGTTTTGTATTTTGACAAGAGTTATGCTCCTTTTTCACATAGATGTTCTGGTTAACGTTTATATTCAACAGTTTTGTTACTGCTGAACTACAAAAGTTAGACACTTGAAACTTGGAATATGCCTTTGTCATCAACTCCGGTGCCATGGGTAACATTCCGTATAACTCTGTTTTGTATTTTGTCAGAGTTATGCTCCTTTTTCATATAGATTCTTCTCGTTAAAGTTTATATTCAAAAGTTTTGTAACTTCAGAACTACATAAGGTATTCACTTTAAAATAGAACCATACCTTTATCATCAACTCCAGTATCAGGGGCAACCTCCATATAACTCTGTTTTGCATTATGACAATGTTATGCCCCTTTTCATATAGATTTTCTTGTTAAAATGTATATTCAAAACTCTTATAACTGAAAAACTACATACGTTATTAACTACATAACGTCGAAACTTGGAATAAGTTAATAATTGCAATAACTCAGTGTTGTTTTTCAACACATTTATGCCGCTTCCACTTTCCAAAAATATGTACCAACTGAAATACTTCGAATAGTCGAGAGCGCTGTCCTCTGACAGCTCTTGTTTATTGATACACACGAAAGAACGTCGAAAGTGGTGTACATCTATTTTCTTTTCTTTTCTTGCAG
This sequence comes from Congeria kusceri, assembly GCA_027627225.1. NCBI lineage: Eukaryota > Metazoa > Mollusca > Bivalvia > Myida > Dreissenidae > Congeria > Congeria kusceri. The sequence continues at coordinate 192,067 of JAPFQT010000120.1, read as the reverse complement.
AAATGCCTTGAATGGAAAAGCGCAACTGAGTTATCAAAAAGATGGAAGAACAACAAATGGTCTAAAACTCGTGTCAGTTGAAGAACAAAATATTTTATTGACGAATTCAAACCAGTACATTGCCATTTATACGTGATACTTTTATGCTAGTAATTAACACGTCATTGAAACATTAAATTCGATATTAGACTTGTGCGAAATATTATCTTTACTTTTCCAATGTAACAAAGATGTTGGATTGTAAACAAGGAAACGAATTGAACTGACTTTACTATTGAAATTAAGCATCGCTAAAAATTCTGTGTACACTGTTTTAGATATTTGTTTTTCCAAAGATTCCACGTGTTAATTCGAAGAAATACGGTATTTATACTAGTGTGTATACCTAGGCCAAAAAAAAATGTGTCTTTCGGGCAACAGTCTTGAACAAGTTAAGTAGGGTAGGGATTTATTATTTTTATTTATTGTTAACTGACACATTTCGGTCAGAAAGAAAACATTGAACATTTTCAAAAATCTGACGAATACGGATTTCACGGTAAACAATCGTGCCTTAAAACTTTAGTTTCGGTGGGTTTTCGCTAGGTAGGGTCGGTTGCCCGAAACACAGAATTTTTTGTTTTGACCCAATTTACAATCTTGCAACATATATAGTTGCATAAATGCAATTAACAAAATAATCAAGTTAGTTTTTAATCACCAAATAGTTTTAGTCTGTACAGACAGAAACTCAAATGCATGTATATACATGACTCGGCAATTGGTTTAGGTTATACACCTCTAATAATCGATGCAAAAGTCGACACTAGAAGTTTTTGATTTATCCTGTATTAAAGTGTTTCTTTCGTCGTTTGTATCGTTTTCTGTTTGATTTTAATTTGTATAGTCACTTTCATTTGCTTTTTTGAAAATAATGTTTATGAAAGATCGTACATACACACTTTAAAAGTTATAACTTCTTGAACATCTTTATGCAATTTCAAGTTGTTAATAGTAGCAGTTAGGTGTTATGTATTAATATGTAATAAAGCCCAGCATTGAACGATGAAACATGACAAAACCTTGTACTAGGTTATGTGTTTTATTTATTTTTACGTTACTGATTACTTACATTACAGATTAAAGACACCGAATCCGTATTGAATATCAACATTTGTAAACACTGTCCTGTATGTAGAGATTAAACGAAATTACAAAAAAAGAATAGCTTTTGACGACTAGTACAGACGTTTTTACAAGCTGTATAATTCATTTGTTTACAGGGTTGGCGTTTTGTTATTAAGTAAAATTGTTAAATCTTTTGTTTACGGAATACTATACGAAGAAGAAAATTGTGTTGAGAAAATGCTTAATGCGTTCACAGAAAATATATATTTTAAAGTTATAGTTTATGCTCAATGCAGATTCGGTGGCTTTAATTACACGTTGACATTTTAGCTGCGTTATAATTTGTGTGTTTTAGTATTTCTATCAATATGAACGTTATCTTTTGTAATACAGAGATGAAATGCAAATTAATGAGACAACACAAATACTAAGCAGCAGCCATCAACACAACCAAACCGGCAACATACTTTTCCACAACAACCAACATATTGCTGTAACTACATGAATAACAAGAGCAACAGCTACTTCTACTACTACTTACAATCTATTGCTATTATTACGTCTGCTAACATTACTACTACTTCCATTCGACCGTTGTTGCTGCTGCTGCTGCGCTACAATTGCTGCTGCTATTGCATATACTGCTGCTGCGACTACTGCTGCTGCTGCTGTTGATACTTCTACAACTACTGCTGCAACTGCCGATGAAGCTGCTACAGTTGGCAACTACTGTTGCTAATAATAATAATAATAATAATAATATTAATAATGACAATAAAAATACTCACAATTATACAATTAAAATAAATGATTTAAATGAACGAATAAGTAAATAAATAAATAAAATACAATAAATACAATAATTATAACTACAGTAAGAATAATAATATAAAACTAGGGTAGGCTAAACAAGGAGATCGCATGGCCCGAGTAGTTACTGTGGGAGTGTGTGGCGACTTGGGAGAGAGGTGTGGTTAGTTTTGTGTAGGGTAGTGTAAGGTAGACGGTGCCTCTGGTCTGGCTAGCCTTGTTTGCCGAGAAAAAAACCCACCATTTAAACGGTTCAAATCAGTTGGACGTCAATATATAACATGTAGATAAAAAATTAAAACTGTCGAAATAAAAGAAAAAAATAATATAACACTAAAATTCCTGAAATAATAAAAGTTTTATATTAATCAAATAAAAAGATAACCTATTTGTTATATGCAGCAGCTGCTGCTTTCTGTTGCTGCTTCTACCTACGCAAGTACTGCAGCTTGAACTACTACTGCAACTACTGAAACTACTGATGCTTCTACTGCTGTAGCTGCTACTTCTACAACTGTTTCTGCTGCTACTACTGCTGCTGCTGCAGTTGCAACTGCTACCATTGTTGCAGCTACTACTACTGTTACACCTGCTACTGTCGCTGCTGCTGCTGCTGTTACATCTACTGATGGTGCTATTACATCTACTGCTGGAGATGCTGCTGCTTCTACTGCTACTGCTGCAGCTACTGCTGCTACTGCTTCTGATACATCTGCAGCTGCTACTATTGCTGCTACTACTATTGTTGATGCTACTTATGATGCTGCTACTGCTACTGTTGCTTTAACTACTGCCTCAATTCTGCTACTAACAACGCTTCTACGTCTACTTCCCCTATTTACTTCTACTATTAACATCAACACCAACTACTATCACTGCTGCTGTTGTTGATCCTGGTAAAACTTGTTATAAATTACTGATTAGTGTACTTTTCTAAGCTGAATTTCGGACATTTATCGATTTCATTATTACTTTTATCGCAGCATTAGATGATTTTAATAGATTTGATCGTTCCTTTTCTATGTTAACCCAAACCTTATTTTTTTTATCTCCGCCAATGTGGTTATGTTGTTGCTGGCATTTGTTTGTTTGTCTGTTTGTTATATATTAATAAACAACTTCTACATATTAATGCGCAACTTCATGCAAAAAGCTATAATGGATTTGCATGCAATTTTGTAGGAAGGTGAAAATGGGTCAGTGGTTAGATATTGGTGGTGATCCGGATCATCTTCTGGATCCAGGATATTTGAATTCATAGGAAATTGGATAAGAGATCTAACCAAACACTGAAAAAGTCCATTGTTATGTAGGGTTAGTGGAGGTCTGTGCTCTTCAGATGCATTTTAATTTACATATAAGAAAACATGAAAATTAAATAAGATTTTACTTTTGTTAGTGTCATGTTCTAATGTTACTATTCTGGACTCTTAGAGGGATGGTTTATTCAAGGCCCAACAGGGATTAGTTTTCTAGCACGTTAATTCAGTAATTCTATCAAAGACGAACTGATCACAAAACAAGCATCTAACATATATTTTATGTTATTGTGCATGTTTTGTTTTTTTCCATAACGAAGACGATGTACTACGTGCAAGTGTTAATAAACTCTCTGTTCTGTTCTGTTCTGTTCATATATAGCAAGCATCTTATTCGCCGTTTCTGACTGTAGGCGGAGCTGAGGCATCGCCGAGTAGCTGACCATTACAGTTAGCACAATTTGTGTCTTAATAAGCTTTCATTATTAGTTATTTTTCCACTGGATTATATAAAACATGTTTAATATGTTCATATATTTCTATTTGTATTTTTAGTTTATATTTTTGTTTACAGTTTACATGTTGCATGTAACGTTAAAGGGGTTTATCTACGGTAGATCGACAATTACATTTGCAAAAACAAAGTTCATTAACAGAGAATTAATATTGAAGCATTGTTAAATATGATGTCCTTGTGTCTATAAACAGTTGACCAATATATTTAATTTCAATATCTACTAGGCAAATCTCCCAACGCATATTTATATTTGATCATAAAACCTTATTCATAAATATATATAAATAAACTTTTCAGACATTACTGCCATTTATCAAATCTTTTCAACATAATAATTATTGGTAAAATTGATCGGTCAGCTAAGGTTATTATTTTTGATCCATTTTGTTTCCGCTTCCATGTAACATACTGACAGTATTTCTGTTATGTGCGTTAGGAGTTTTGCCTAGTATATAATATTTATGGGAAATACCGTCGATACGCCCCTTTAATATTATGTTGACTTTTCAAAAGTGGTTTATGCTATTAACTTGTGTTAGCACAATTTATTTTTTAATAGCTCGACTATTCGAAGAAAATAGGTGATCTACCCTACTACCCCCGGCGTCGGCGTCCGCGTCCACGTCTGAATTGGTTAAAGTCTTTATTCAAATGTCTTGTAACTTCAAAACTACATAAGTTATTCCTTTGAAACTTAGAATGTACCTTTGTCATCAACTCCAGTGTCAGCGGCAACATTCCCCATAACTCTGTTTTGTAATTTGACAGAGTTTTTCACATATATTTTCTGGTTAAGGTTTATATTCAAAAGTTTGGTAACTTCAAATCTACATAAGTTATTCACTTGAAACTTCGAACTAAACTTTGTCATCAACTCCAACATTCCATATAACTCTGTTTTGTATTTTGACAGAGTGCTGTCCCTTTTTTTCACATAGATTATCTGGTTAAAGTTTATATTCAAAAGTTGTGTAACTTCAATGCTACACAAGCTTTTCACTTGAAACTTGGAACTAACCTTTGTCATCAACTTCAGTATCAGGGTGAACATTTCCCATAACTCTATTTTGTATTTTGACAGAATTAGCCAACTTTTTACATAGACTTTGTTGTTAAAGTTTTTGTTTTAAACATTTAAAAAACTATTCATGGCTTCACTAAAAAGCTATGTATTTTAACAAACGTATGTCCCTTCTACTATCAAAAATATGTACCAACTGAAATACTTTGAAAAGTCGAGCGAGCTCTCCTCTGACAGCTCTTGTTGCTTCCGTTATTATTTTTGCCCAGTCGAATATTTATACGATTTTTTTTTGTTTTGATCAGAAACATAATTTTATATAGTCTTATGTTTATAAAATAATATAATCATTTTATATGATAATTAAAGCTAAACACTAAGAACCGTTGTGTTTCATTATTATATTTATAATACCCATTATAATAGATATAGAACAAATCACAAAACATTAATTGAGGCGACGACGAGTGCGTATGTTAAGTCATTTGAATCTGTCAATCGAATGCTCTTTAGACCAATTTGTCTTGGGACCGAACTGTCTTAGGATCAAATGATACATTACTTCCGGTAAAATGGCTGAAATGTCAACACAAATTTATACAGTTGCAGTTTATGAAAGGATTTAGCAATTAATTCGGACGTGACCAAGGTAACATTTGATTGTTTTCATTTCCATATAGAATAATGAAACAAATTACATAAATAAACTGTACTGACATATGTATTTAATACAGAAAATATCGAAACAAAGTCATCGTCAAACATGCTTTATACAGTACATGAAGTGATTAGAACAAGCACTTGGTCTGGGATGCACCTATCAATAGTTTCTCCGGAGGGGGGGAGCGGGGGGGGGGGTCTAGCCCATGGGCAATTGGCTTTTTTTTGGTATAATTCCCCAGCCAAGAACCAAGCATTTTTGTCTAATGCCCCACAGTGGGAAATGGTTGGGGGTCTATTTTACCAGGTTCTAAAATCCGACATAAGTCCTGGGACCCAGAATGATTTGGCGTGTCAAATTCCCACCTTTCTGGAATCTCTTTCAATCTTTATTCTCGTATATGCCCACCCACTCTAAAATATTGATAGGTGCAGGCACATACTTACTTTAAGCTGGCACTGAATAACTTGTTAGGCCCTTGGTAAATATTTATTTTAGTAACTATATGGGCAACAGTTGCCAATATATAAATAGATGTCCTTACCCTGGATAGTCTAAATTCTTAGTAATAAGATGTGCAACTAATTCAGTGTTACTTTTTATATAGGACTATATTCTAACTAGACGATACTGCCCATATAAAACGTAGCTCATTATTGGTGACCAGAGCCTTACAAGTAACGCTGTACTGTTGCAAATATACAAGTCACAGACCTTACCATTGAAAGACCATTTTCTTGGTGGAATGTTTTGCTAAAGTATGAACGCATATTGCAGTAATAAAATATCTGTTTACTACTTTTACATGCTGAAATAACATAGTTTGCAGCAGTTAGCATTATTATTCAGGCAACTTGAAATGTTATGGTCTATGCCCGAATGGGCAAGTCTTTGAAAAAAACTATTGTGAAGACAGATACTATAGTGTAAATATTGTGGTGTAAAAGATTAATTTGCGGCTTATAAAGCTTAAAACATGAATTCATTATTAAAAATGCTGTTGGAAACTGACATTAAACAAAGTAAAATTGGTATTTACAAAAATATAAAATATGAAAAACTTTTAACATGCATGAAAAATAAAGAAAAACACAACAATATTTGTATTTATTGGGAGTATTATTCCTTGTGTCTAATAAGGTCATTTAACAGCGTTGTGTACCATGATATAGTTGGATAAGTACACAGCATGCAAACCATATTGGAAGAGTTGATAGGCAATATTATATATTGAGTGCATATAATATGTCATGTTTAATAAATACACTGTTCATACCAGGGTTTCCATAAAACCCGGGTTTTATAGTATTGACCGGCCCGGACGGGTAATACTGGGAAAAACCGGGTTTTACAGGGTTTTACTGGGCAATACTGGGCAAGAATGGGGAAAAAAGATACTGCACAATTATTAGTTTAATAATTAGTTTCTACATATAAACACATATCTAATAACAATTATATACTGTAAGTAACATTGTATATTTTTATGTTATAAAATATTTTAGTTGATGTTATGTTGCAACAAGACCCTCTTGCAGCCCAGTGCTTGTATGTTAAATTAATTACACAATAGTGTGGTATCATTTATGATGCATCCACAATATGTACATTCTCTTAAACAAACACAAACATTGAATGAATTGACAGATGCATGTGCTCAACAAACAGTTAAACTGGACTCTTGAATAAACATTAGACCTATCTCAATGATTGAGGGGCCAGGCAAAGACCCATGTCAATTAGGGGCCTTTTCCAAACCGTAAAAACATGCATTGAATGGCACCTTAAGTGACTGATTCCTGCTGTTAATTGAAAGTAAGTAATGAAATTAGAAGATATGAGTGATTTGTCCAGTCATCTCCGGTATCATCCCCGGTATAATACCAGATTATTAAATAATAATGACCGTGCTTGCATTATTATCCATAGAAGTTTTATTGTTAACAAAAAAAGAACAGTTCAGTGCAAGAAATAAAGAAGGATGAATAAGTGTAGACATATATCAATATCAAGCGGAATCATTTCACAAACAACAGAGAAAATATTTCATGATAAGCGTTGCAATCGACAAATGTATGAATAAACCAGTGGATATGTGCCGCCACTTAAAAAATATTGTAACTATGCATATATTAGATCTGCAAAACTAAACAAGTCATTTTTTAATGACATAAGGTAACTGAGCATTTAGATTTATAAAAACAATTAAAACTGCATATTAACTGAAGAAAAAATAGTATTGCCCAGTAATGACCTGTATTGCCCACTTTCAAAGTATTGACCGGGGTGGGAAAACCCGGTAAAACCTGCCGGGAAAATCCAGGGGTGGGTGATACGTGCCAGCTCTGGTTCATACTCATCCATTTAAAGAAATCTTGGACTGCAAGCTTGCAGATCGTCAACTACATGTATCTACACATTCATCTTCCTTGCTATTCATTTGTAAGGATGTCCAATGCAGTGCCCAACAAATTTTATGCAAAATTCGGTCCATCCAACCTTCCATCCGCCCAGATAAGGGGCGTACACGCGTAATTTACGCACAAATAATTGGAAAATACGCAGAGAAAATAAAAAGTTGGGTGTACATTTACACGCATTTTTTTCAGATGTTTGCATACAGGGGTGACTGGAAGACAGAAACAGAGACAGATAATTTGACAAACCTGCCTATCTGAATGTGCAGTTGATTTATTCAGGAGTTAGCAATAAAGTCTTTAAACGTTAAGAATTATTTCTTGTTACTAAAATTGGCCTTTTTAGCCGTTTCCGTACTAAGTCCGACAGTTTTTATCCGATCTTCACCAAACTTGGTGAAAATCTTTGTGGACACAATATCTCGTTCAGGTTCGATAATCAACCAAATTGTCTCAGTAACTGTGGAGTTATAGCCTGTGAATTATCTAAAATTAGTCTTTGTACCTGTTGCCCTCTATGTCCAGCAGTTTTCATCCGATCTTCACAAAACTTGATGAAAATGTTTAAGGTTATAATATAATATTTTAAGTTCAACGATCTACCAAATTGCCCCAGGAACTGCAGAGTTATGGCCCTTGATTTATCTTAAATTTGCCTTTTTAGCACCTTCAGCTCCCTGTGTCCAACAGTTTTCATCAAATCTTCACCATCATTGATATTTTAAAGATCGCTTTTAACCTAGAGGGGGCATAACAGTTTTACAAATAGCTCTTGTTTCATTACATATCTCAAAAGTTTAAGCGAGGAGTGTACGTAAATCTTTTTTGTATATGAAGTGTGCCGGGCCAGGCTAACTCTGTAGAGCTCTGGACTGTTAAACCGTGGGATTGTTAGTTTGAAACCCAGCCCGTAGACATAACTTGTTTGGGGATTGGTCATGAAATTATTTCTACGGCCATTCTCCCCCTACCTCAGATTCGAGTAGGGCAGTTGTCAGTTACTGGGGTAAGTATGTGCACTTAATAGAGGCAAACCGAATAGATCAGCTAAGCTTGCCCAGGAAAACTGTGAATATGTTAACTGACCATTGTGATATGACTGAACGCTGTTAAAAACGGCGAACAGTCCAAACAAACAAACCAAACAAACAAACTTACAAGTATATGGTAGTGTGTGATGTATCCTTATCGTGTACCAAAGGGTAATTTGCACTTGGATGCTGTTGGTCCCAGTGTATTACTAGATGATAATAAGACCTTTCTTTTCCAGAGAGATGCCCGAAACTCATGCTTTATCTGTCCATGTCGGCTTGGTCAGCCTTGTGCAAGTTCTACTTGTCAATACATAAAAAAATACATTTTTTTTCTTAAATTTCAGAACCTGTCCTGGTCTTAAGCAGCTGAGTAACTGCGATTTCCTGCCAAATAAATGGTCTCAAGTGGAACATCGGCTGTGAAATAATTTTCCCCAGCTCAGAATCATTCCTGCCCGGACAAGGCCTGTAGCTGCTGCTTGACCGGATTGGTATGGCTTGTGTTTATTTGCCGTACAGCGAGTAGATCTACATTCAGTACATCTTGCATGTTAATACATTTGTAGAGAACACGTGTATCTGTTCGGTCTGTTTTTTATATATCGTTTGGTGGTGTTTGTAATTGGAATGTGCACAGGTCCTATGTCAAATGTGTAGTGCGGCCTATTCAATACACTTTATTTGTACAAGAGTGCTATCAGGAATGTTTCAAAGGTAAAGCTAGATGCATTTATTACTGCAGTGTGGTTAAAGCATCATTTTAAGGCTGTGTCTGCAGCCATTTGCAATTTCATGCACATACTATTTCACTTGATGCAGCTAGTGACAAAGTGAGAGAGAATATCTGGTTTAAAAGGATTTAATTTTGAATAACAAGTGATGAAAATTATTGTTTAAAATGGCTATGTGTACAAAAGTGTATATTCATTTAAAGCATATAACATCAGATATTATTGAATTAAAATCATGAAGAAAAATATATAAATTGAATGGTAAAAAGGAATGAAGCCCTCACAAGCAACTGGTGAAAGTTTGAGCTATTCTATTGTGGTTTAGTTGCACATACACTGATTTGATAAGAACTCTGGTGTTAAACTGATTTCAATTGATATTTTATTTTATTTTCAGCAACAGAACATGCTGATGCACCCGAAAAATCCAGATTCGACAGTTCCAACAGCATCCGACAGTTCCAACAGCATGTCCATGACCTACCAGGTGGGTGTTGTTCCTATTGTTGCTGTTTTCACTGCTGACTTCTTAATTGCTAATGAGGAGCTATATAATACAAAGAATAAGAAATCTGCTAATCTTAACACTTTACCCCGAAATGTTATTATTTTACAAGTAACAGGGTTTTGACCCCTCACCACCCATAATCAGACTTACATTTTTTTTGTTCACCGAAAAACAGCCAGTTTTTGCAATTTATATGAATAAAAGCATCAGCAATTGGTCATTTAAGGACAACATACAAAATACGCCAAAAACGATAGTTTATAGTGCTAAATCAACTTTAAAAGAATATAAATTATCATACTGCCACTCTTTTGTACCATTTCGACTTATACTATTCCTTTCACCGCAACTATTCGCAGTATTATAGCTCTGCAAAATTAACCTGAACTTTTTGAATAAATATATTAGAAAACCATTACGATGAAAATCTTTACATAATTTTACTAATGGAATCGCAAACAGAGTATAAATATACGAAATAATGCTGATAAGAATTCATGAGTGTCAGGTCAGGTCGTCTTAGCTATACATGTTATTCATACTACAACTACTAAAATGACTGCTGTTACTGCTTATAATCCTTATTGTTTAGCCACACATGCTGTTACAGCTAATGATTCCAGGCTCTTTTGATGATGACATTGGTGGAGAAATTTAGAGTGAATTAACTTAACTCTACTTGTAACGATATGGCTTGTAATGATATATGCATATAAAGACACTGATTCCAAGGTCCGGAACCGATCCCTATATATTTCATTTGATATTGGTCAGTGTCCCTATTAAAACTGGACAAAGTTCAATATCAATAGAAAGACCATTTCTTGCGTATTTATTTAGTGACATCACAAGCATTCAAAATGATCATTGAAATGTTATATATAATGTACTCATACACATGCTGCGAGTAGCTCATCTGTGGTCTAGTGGTAAAACAGTGGCTTCACAACCCAGGATTTTCAGGTTCGAGACCCCGCTCCACCCTAACCTACTAACAGTCATTCACATGAGATGTTAAACTGAGGTGCAATGTGCTATGTGCTTCTCACCAGGCACTAAAAGACCCAGGGTCGTCTGTGGAATGGAGCGTCTCCTGTATCTCACATTATCCCCCATTATACAACTAACCTGTCTTCTGTAATATGATTGGTGTTGCGTCTCTCACCTGTATTCTGATATGTCCATGCGCTTGGTGGCCTTATTTCGGATGTGAAGATATTTTGATATAGGGATATAAATTCTTTGGTCTGCTCAGTATTGTTCCAAGCGGAGTTTACTGTATAAAACATTATTATAACTTTAAATATAATTTATAATAATAATGCACTATAACCTGCAGTGTTGAAAACAAATTTTTACTATGTTGTTTTTCTTATTGCAGACAGCAGTCCGTCCACACTTAAGGACAACAACGAACCCGATCCTGACACCGAAGCATTCCTAAACGATGCCGAAACCATGCACATACTTTTTGCAGCCAAACATGGTAGCAGCCGACGATGTTCCGCCATAACTGGAGGTGAATGTTTTAAAAACGGCCAATTATTTTAATGTTTTGTGCAATACGGGGGTATTTTCTTTCTAATATAACTTATAGTTGAAATAAGTTAGAATCTTCAAAAAGAACATTTCAAACTTAATAAAAAATATTAGAATAATATTATTTGATACACAGAAATGTGTCTTGCCGCAAATTTTATTTTTTTAAATTTATGTTGAACATGCAGATTTATATAATGTAATGCATTTTTATCGACATTTGATTGCATACATTTATATGAACAACATTTTTATACATCGAAATAAGCAAGGAAAGTATTAAAGGTTTATACCGGTATTTGAACTCCCGTCCCACAGCTCCGTAGTCCACTGCTCTATCCACTGTACCACTCTGGCTTGTGGTTTCATTGGTAGTAAAAAGGGATTATATGGATAGAATGAGTGCGAAATATAGCGATCACATGACGTGGACTTGGTCACGTGACCATAGTCCAGGTCATGTGATTTTTTTTACTGTTATGTTTTATGAAAGGAGAAATAAATGTTTTGAACAGGTACCAGCAGAAGCCTCAATAGCTCAGTTGGTAGAGCAGTGGTCTTGAGAGGCTTGGTGTGTGGGTTCAAATACCGCTCCGACCAAGGGGAGTTTTAAAAAACTCCTGGGGGTGAAGGGGGGTCAGAACCTCCACTTTCCAAGGGAAAGTGGAGGTTCTACCCCCCTACCAAGGCTTAGGTAAAAATATACTTTTTAGTACAAAATGAAAAGAAATAAAAACATTTTATCATTGTCCCTACCCCAGTGTTGTTTGTGCAAATAAAAACAAACACCAGAAGTCTTTCTAATTATTTTTTATTCATCTTATGCATCTTTTATTATGGAAAATATTACAAATATTTTAAACAATAGTTAGGCCAAGGAAAAATTATCAGTGGTTCAGGCTTCACGACGAACCCTTTTTACATCACCTCATCCTTAAGAATTTTTGAAGAGAAAACAAATAATTGTTATAAAATTTCTGGCTTTGAGTTTAAATATGACAATTTCCCAAAGATTCCAGCAGTGACACCTGAACTACAGATTTTTTCTTTGGCCTAAACTAAACAGGGCTCACCCTGGCTCAAACTTTTCTTTAGCCAAGTTGAAATTCTTCTCATTTTGGGTATTTTTGGGGGGTTTATGGAGAAAAAGTTTTAGCCAAATGGAAAAATCTTTAGCCGACTGTTTCAGTGTGTAGCAAATGGCCGAGTGAGCCCTGTTAAAAATTCTATGTAAACCATTACATTTGTATATATTTTCAGAGGTCATTTGAAAGAAGGCAACATTGTTCACTGAGGTGTAAGAACCTTATCGTCAGGTACCTGAGTATCAGCAGTTAATGATCAGCAAAAAAAGCCAGTGTGGGACAGGATTTCTATGGGAAATGTGCAATGCTAGTTAACTTTCACGTTTCTACGGACCAGATGTAGTGATGCATTGAAATGGAATTTTGTCATTGAGAAGTTACTTGTTACAGGCGGGTGTTACCTATCATTGAACTTTACTGTGTATGTGGGCTAATAAACACATCTGTTCGTGTCATAATCTCTTTCGTTTTTTTTTTAAGGAGAAAATGGTAGGAATTTAAATCCCCTAAATTTTCAGTAATTGTGACCTTGACTCCACCAACCCCATATGCAATCCTAAAGTGAGGTCTAGATATAAGGTATCTACACATGAAGTTTATTAAAATATCTCAATGTCTTCTCAATCTATTGAGCGGAAATTGTTTGTCTATTTTTAGAAACGGTGACCTCGACCTTTTTGTTCTCAAGCAATTGAGCGGAAACCCTTTTTTTTGTTTCAGTAATGTAACCTTGACCCCACCCACCCTACACACAATTCCAAGTAAGTCTCAATATAAGGTATCTATGTATTAAGTTTCATTAAAATATCTCAATGTGTTCTTAAGTTATTGAACGAAAACCATTTTTCTATTTTTAGTAATAGTGACCTTGACCCCACCCACCCCATACACAATTGTAAGTGAGGTCTTGATATAAGGTACCTATGTATGAAGTTTCATTACAATAGCTCAATCAGTTCTCCAGTTAGAGAGCAGAAACGAAAAATACGCTCGCATACGACATACCTCAATCTAATATACAATATTTTTTTATAAAAACAAGTAATGTCGCTCATAAGCTTGTACACAAAACATATACCATTGAAATTTTGAAACACAGCTGAACTCTGTTATCTCGGAGTGCTGACGCCTATGGCACTGCCAACATCTTGAGCATACTAGGGAAGTTGAAAAGACAACTGATGACGCAGATAAGGTCCCTTACTCCAAAAGAATGTCATGTTTTAATTTTGGTGAAATTATTAATGTAAATAATTACAGCATTAACATTTTGAAGTCGAAACTGAATAAACTGTAATTATAAGTTCAGATTGAAATGTGCAATATTAATTATATTTACACTGTAAGTTAACTGGTTGTAATTGGCTTGAAGGTTTCAGCAAATGGGCCAAGAAATTACTAATTATTTAACAGTTGTACTTCTCTTATCTTTTTTTTGACTTCATGAGAACTTGCAGTATTTGAAATGATCTAAGCCAATGTGGAACAAAAGAACATATGAAAACTTTTCAATAAACATTCACAATGAAAAAGCAAATAATGATAAACTTAACCCCAAATCTAACAAAGTGTACTAGTGTTTGCTTATTAATTATAAATACTTGGTAATTATAAATATCAAAGGGCAAACGGAGGCATTTTCATAACTATGTTCACCTGTTACTGAGTAAGATTAATAAAACTTCAAAACTTGACCATAGTCAAATATCATTGTACGTACAGTTGCTTGTAAGTTTTAATTAATTCGTTATTCAGGGTTTTTTGTTTTGACTAATGATAGACAAGAAATTACATGGCCTTTAGGGGGACTAATAAAAGTTTAGGAAATTAACAATTTCCAACGTATTTGTCACATTTCTCAAAAATGTAAAAATAGTATATAATACTAGAACTCTGCGAGTGAGATGTGTCTCCTGACGAGCATAAGTGAAGTACGATTAGAGCAATTATGCTAAAAACCGAACTTAACATTCCTTTTAAGGCTACTAACACTTCCATAAAGTTTCATAATGATTGCACACACTTCTCAAGTTATTGTCTGCACAAACTGAAGGGGACGCCACCACCAAAAGTAATCACTGTATGTCGCCTTGTCAGCCGACACCATCAAGAAGCCAAATTACACTTATATTAGTGAAAGAACACTACTGGCACAGAAACATATTGGAAGTATCGAGTAATTAATGAATAGTCATCATTTCAAATTGATACCATAATAAAGCATTTGTAACCCTAGAAAATATAATAAGAGGAATACATCTTTTTTTTTAAAATTTGAAAATGTGTATTGTTTAGTGTTAAAAAAAAACCAAATCATTGTATATTAACTCATCTGGCTGATTGGTTAGTGTGACAGACATTTGATTCCAAGATCAGATGTTTGAGCCCCATTGGAGGAATACTTGTTTTTCTCTTGGTGTGATATTTGAGATCTATTAAAATCCAAATGCTTTCGTTTTTGCAGTTAAGGTGATACATGACATTTTAATACACTATGAAATTCTTTGAAAAAGTCCCTTCAAGGGACTAAATTCTAGACTCATGGCACTCGCATTGTTGAGATATTATAATAAGATACATTCGTATTTCTAGATGTATCCAGTTTTCATAACAGATTAAAATCTAAGTCATGAATCCGATGGACAGGCAGACAGACACACCTTGCTGTCAGCATTAGATAAAAATGCATCATATAATACATAGAACATAAATAACATATATTGACAGACAGGAATCTTGCAAAAATATGTAATTAAGCAAAAACATGTAGATGCAAACATACAAACAAGTAAGGGTAACACAGTTTTATGAAAAATATAATTAACAATAATTGTTAGGTGGAGATAATAAAATATCAGTATCCCAAAAACAATTTGATCACAATAACATAATTATAATATGATTGTTTACAGAAAGTTATGGGAAAAAAACTAAATGCAAAAAGTTTGATGTGAATGCAAAAATTAACTCGTGTCATTTCATTCCATGAAAGTACATTAAATTCCGTATGTCAGTTCTGAACATGCACGTCAATCAGGAGGATACCTATAAACCAAAACAAACGTAAACAAAAAATCAAATCAAACTCATTTTATTTTAATTCATCATTGGCCTTTTCCATTTCTCCCTCAGTTAATCTGATAGGTTTTCCAGTCTGTATACTGTGGAATCACTTGAATTCACAGGGTACATATTTCGCGGAAATGTGATCGCGGACATATTTGCGTGGTCTTAAATTCCTGCAAACCCGATTTTGAAAACAAAAGTCATTTGTCATATGTATCGTTTCGCCGGACTCTGCAGAACGCTTGTAGAGGGTCCCATTATGACAGCTCGTTTATTGCAATAAACATGTGTATCGGTACTGGAATAGGCTTTTATAAGCTGATAACAGGGGTCCACTTCTAGACAATAGGGGTCTCAGTATAATACAAGACCATAGATAATTGATATCATGACGTGTCAGACTGATACCTTTTTGTTAATTAAATGTCAACTTAATATACATTATGAACAAATGGTAATCTCTGGAGGGGTTTTTCAATGATTAAATCAGTAAATATTTGCGGTGGTCATAAATGTGCGCAATGGCAGGACCGCGAAAATTATATACAAAACAGTAACAATATTCACTGATTGAATAATTACCCTGAAACATCATTTAATTATATTAATATTTGCTTCTTTATAAACAAACGTAATCAAAAGAATATTTTTAAATAAACATACAATCAAATGATACATTTTTCAAAAACATTTAAAAGTTCAGAACAGTTTTACACTAGCAGTAATAGTAATAATGTCAATCAACTGAGCTCCTTGGCCATCTCAAAGACGATGCAGTGATCCTCGACCCACTGTGACCAGCTTGCCTCGACTGTAAAACAGAAACATAAACACACTGAAGATGGAAGAACGAGCAATAGTACTACATAGTAGCATTTATGAAATCCGCGCATACATTAATTTGGTTTATTTCAAACTTTTTAGTTCGAAATAAACCAAATTAATGTATTTACTTACAAATAAATCAACGCAACAGAGAACATGTCAGTTGTGGAGTTGTCCACCACACAGGTGTTACAAAAACTTTGCCATTATCATGTGATGAACACATGCACTGATGGCAGGCATAGATAGAAAGTATACTATTAGCATGACGTTACTTTTATGCAATAACTGAATTTTTATTCTAAAAATACATTTAACGTACGTGTCTTTGTAAATCACATTTTTAAGTTGTGGATTTAGCGCAAATGGAGTAACATTTATACTTTCAAACGTATCCATTGTTATCAGGCCCGAATTTACCGTGGCGCGTGCCCCCCTCCCAGCTGACCCCTGAGGCATGCGCTTCAAGCTGGACAAAAATCATATGCCATGTTTTAATTTCTTAAACCTGTAATATGAAACACACACCCAGGTGGTGACCCTTAACTGATCGTTATCGCTAATCTTAGACAACAGCCGAAGGCAACTTGTAGGCTGGAAGTGGGGGCAGCTGACCCCAAAAAGATCCTTATCGCGAACTAGGCGCTTCAAGATTCTTTCTGCTTATAAGATTCCGACATATTTAACTTCACTCTTGCTTAATAGTCAAAGTGAAAGAAATGGTAAAAAAATTATCAAAAGCGAGTAAAATCACTATAGTCATCATTTTCGTTGCACTGTTATGAATAAGTTATAACTCAAAGTAATTTATTTGATATAACATTTTAAAACTTTAAAAGAAAGAATTGTTTGATACAGTTTTTATTATTATGGTTTGACATGTAGTTCAATTTAATCAAATAAAAGAATTATTAATTTTGTACATTTGTTTACCATATTTACTCTTGATGAGTAAATATAATAAACAAATGTACAAAAGTTATGATAAATCATGCAACAATAGCTAAAACATGTTATGTTTTCTGTAAGATCAACATTGACTTATTGTTTAAAGCTGCTACTTCACAGATGATAGGACATACATGACTGTTGTTTATAATGTACGAGTCATCAAATGTAGTCAATGAAGCATCAACTAATAGTATAACAATACCAATAATAGCGGACTTAACAACTCGTTTGGACAAGCCCTTTTAAATAGACTACCAGTGTTCAAAGTGTCATACAACTGTATCGAAGATGCAATGCTGAATCCAATAGACAACTTAAACGAAAGATAAAATACTAATTTTAAACGATTTGTTTTGTTCATCGATAGATTTCTTTTAAAAATATTACCTGAAATATATTGGAAAAAGTCGTACAAACTAAATTTTAAACAAAAAAGTCCAAGTACTTTCTTGAACCCGGGCCCTTGGCATATGAGGTTGTCACTACAAGTACTTTCTTGAACCCGGGCCCTTGGCATATGAGGTTGTCACTACAAGTACTTTCTTGAACCCGGGCCCTTGGCATACGAAGTTGTCACTAACTGCGTTACTAAACAACTTCATACTTTTCAGACATCTTTTTGTGCTACTTATCGTTTCAGGTGTGTTTCGTAAACTATGGAACTCCAGAAGTGCAATCGATTGGCAATTTGGACCACGTGGTAATTTCACAACAGTAACCGAAGAATTATAAATAGTTGAAAAGCGTCCTGAGACACTTCTTAAATTGGGTTGTAACAATGTGAAGTAATGACCAAATCAGTGTGTTTTAAACTTTTGTTGATGTGTCTGCAATGTTATTTCAGCCAGTTGTATCTAAAAATATTTTAATTTAGTAGATTTGAACATTTTTTGTTTTTCATTTATGTAATCCCAATCTGTGATGTAGCAGTTTTAATAGATATCATATGCCTACCAAACCATGGCCTGAATATACTTTATATTAACAATTTTCCACAACATTTGCATTGTTTTCCACTGAGACGCACCACACGTTAACCGATCTGTTCCTTGTATTCAAACAATACTTGATGGCATAAAAATGTTTACTACAATTTTCGTACATTCCTACATTCAACAGAAAAGCTTACTCTTTTGTATGACTGAGAGGTTCGATCTATGTTGGACCTGTAAAGGCTCTTTATCATCAATCAGTTGGAAATGAGATATATGATGAATTTACTTTGTGTTCAGGTGAGCTAAAATACAAGAGACCATTGTCTGTTTTTAGTCATTATATGAAAATACATACAGAAAATATCCAAACCGTGCATACTTCTGGTGTAGATTTCTGTGTAAGACAGGGGATGTCTGCGTTGGTCAGATGCAGATACTGCCCAGCTGCTTCAAGGTCGTCACGAACCTACAGATGCAGAATGACATAACTATATAAGACAGAAAACAAGAACCAAAAAAAAATTATCAGACCAGACTGATTTTCATATAATCTCATGATTTTGTATATATAGTACTGTGTTTTTGTACAGGATTTGGAACATCAATCTCATTAATTAGGAATTGTATAATGTAATGTAAGTATGTTTATTAAGCAAATGCAAAGAGATGTGTCTATAACAATTAACAAGAGGACCAAGATGGCCCTAAGTTTCTCATCTGAATTTAACTAATCATAGTAGCTTATACAATTGAATAGCCTGTCCAGAGATATTGGAAGTAAAATGGTGTTTTTTTTAGAAATACTTTCCAAGACATTTGAGCTCAGAGTAATTAATAACAGATCTAAAACATTAATACTTACAACATGTAACTGTAATGTATTTATAAAAAACAAGCTACCAGATACATATGCAATAAAACTACTTGTTTATCACTATACTGTGGAATCACTATTTTTAGCGGAGGTCTAATATTCATGCTGTTCGCTGTCCCGCCATTGCGCGAATTTATGACCACCTAAAATATTTATCGATATCGTAATTAAGCAATGCCTCGAGAGTTTACATGTTACATGGCCCCTATTCTTTAGAGTGGACCATTGATCTGTTACTGATACACATGTTTATTGCAAAAAAACAAGCTGTCACTATAGGAACCTTCAATGTCTTCAGTCAAGTTTGGCGTTTCATAGAGTAATTGGCTTTTTTTTTTTTGCAAAACAAAACTGATGTTTTTTTATTGTTTTTTTCAAAATAAGATTTGTGCGAATTTAAGACCGCGCAAATATGTCCGCAATCGCAAGTCCGCAAATTTTGTACCCTGCGATTTCAAGTGATTCCACAGTAATTTTAGTAGAAGCGTATGTTTTATAGTGTAGGCTACATGTAGTTAATTTCTCCTAATTGACATTTTGTTAAAAAACACGATTCCTCTAAATCCGTTCGTGGCTCTCAACAAGTGCGAAAGGTTTGCATCTGCCAGAAATTCACTCCATAGAAGTGTGAACCACTTCCTCAAATAATCAAGGGTGATATTACAGCACATACAAGGACCAACATCTGTGCTTCAGTCGTCGATGCTAAAGTTAAACATGAAAGCTTTTTATAGAGGTATGAATGATTTCGCTGGGACTTTGAGATGTGCTTGCGTTATCGTAGATATTTGAGTTATCTATGGTGAAGTTAAAGAAGTATTTTAGAAATTTAACTTCTTTGCTTTTGCCGTTTGTGGCCTTATTGGGTTAAGGTAGCGACAGCTTCACATTCAAAACACCTCTATCTCCATCTCGTACCAACATACTGTAGAGAGGCCAGAGCTTTACTATTCAAGCTGACGCATAAATTTAACTTGGCACTTTTAAAGCAACTGTAACTGGTTCTGAAACAGCCCGAGGTCTGTATAGACAATTATAATTTCTGGCTACATGTATTGTGAACTCTCTGGTTCCTTTCCCTGCAATTATAACATAACAAGAGCTGTTTGTAAAGTTTGTAAAACAGTATTCCCCCCCCCCCCATATCACGTTTGGTGAGGATTGGATGAAACTTGACGGATATAGAGTGTATACTGTTAAAAAGGCCAATTTTAGATAAATCAAGGGCCATAACTCTGCAGTGCCCGGGGCAATTTTGCTGATTATTGAACTTGGCCGAGATATTACAACCACAAACATTCACTGGAGTTTGGTGAAAATTGGATGAATGGTGTCCAACTTCGAGAGCAGAAACATCTAAAAATGATGATTTAGATCATTCAAGGGCCATAACCCAATGATTCCTGGGGCTATTTTGCTGATTATCCAACTTGTCCGAGATATTATGCCCACAAACATTTTCATGAAGTTTGGTGAAGATCAGATGAAAACTGTTGGACTTGGAGAGCAGAAACTAATATGGTTACCAACCAATATTAGCACACCAATATACCCCGCCATCTTCGATATGGTGGTTGGGGCATATTTAACAGCTTGCTTATTTTAAACACTAACCATGTTCTTTTTAAGACAACCAGTAATCGTGGCCATTGAGAGTTCCTGTAGCAACAACCTGATGTTTACCTCCATCTTGTAATGATGCCAGAGTAACTGCCCCTGTAATATGAGAGGTGCATTTTTTGTTTCAGCTGGAACAAAGCTTACTGCAAAGATTTGCTCCTGATAGAAACCAATTCACAGATTGACAAATTGACCATTTTCAATATTTTTTCACAGAATCCAAAAATAAAAGTACATTGTATGTAAAGAAGAAAACCCTTCTGAAACAGAAGGAAATATTGGAAATATTGTGTTGTTTTGGGATAATCATCAAATAAAATGGATAAAATTACAACAAGTTTTTATTGGTTTTCATTGTTATTTTGGAAAACCTGTGTGTAACTTATATAGCATTAAAATAAACGGTTTGTAAGTAGTAAGTTTGTAAGTAGTCAGTTTGTAAGTATGACTATCTGAGTGGTCAGCGTGACAGATGTTTTATCCCAAAGGTCATAGGTCATTTGTTTTACTTCCTTTGTTTTCTTGATATAATACAGTAAACTCCACTTGTAACGATATCGCGTATAGCGATATATCGCATATAATGATGCTGAGTCTAAGGTCCTGGCCAGATCCCTATATGTTTCAATTGATATAACATCGCTTGTAACTATATCTCATGTAAAGAAGTTTCGGGTATAACGATGAGTTTTTCATGGCCCATATCTGTATCCGGTGTGAAAAACATCCATACAGGTAAACACATATCGAGGGTTAACATTTCTATATCAGATATATCAGATACAATAGTTTCACGCTCAACCCTCGGTATACGGTCGGCTTAAATTAAGTGTTGTGGTAATCGATTAAAAATGGCATTGGGTGCGACTGTCCATATAATAGGATTGCTACAACTGTTCAGAGAAAAGTTGCAAATAAAGTGAAAGACCATTGGTAGTTTTGGCAGTATTAAGAATGTAAAATGAACGGTGCTGCATCTTTATTATATACGTGTATGTCCATGCTCTTGGTTACCTATTTACGGATGTGATGGTATTCTATGGTCCCTCAATATCGTTATAAGCGGAGTTTACTGTATTTGTTTTGTGGTTAGTTCAGATGATTTAGTTTTATTAGTTTAGACATTTAAGGATATATTTCAAAATAAGAAAATCTGTGAATAAGTCTTTTTAAAGAATTAACAATTGAAAACAATACAACAACTGACGGATTACCACACAGACTCAGGGTAATATGCGACAACCTGAGTTTACAGAATACAAATGTTTTAAAATAATTACAAGACATCTCTGTCAATGAAGTCCTGACTTTTTAAAGGCTAAATGCATTGTCAATCGAATCGCGCCGATCTGTAAATTACCTTTGCACGTTACTGTTAAACACTTCAAGGTGTTTGTGATCTCAGTGGTTTGATCGATTGCTTGCCTGCGATGCATCGAACATCAAGTTCTCATAAATCCTGTGACTGTTGATCTTCACAAGCAGATTTTTGTTATGTACCCTGTAAATCATTTTCTGTTCTCCATTGTATTTTGATTTGAATTATACTCATTAGTCATAAAGATATACTGAACAGACAGGGCAGACTGACAGACACACAGACGAACACTGCAATCACTGAACACCAAAATACCTTTGGGGGCACCAATCAATGATGGCGGGCTAAAAACTAATGCTATCTTACCTTAATATTCAGCATGGTGGGCACAAAAAACACTGCAAATTGCTGGTGAATATTTGCTGTCAGGTTCTCAAATCCAAGCAAAAACGTGCCTCAGATCTGCAATGAAGCTTCATGACATGGCAATATGTTACAGTTCAAAGGAACCTGGTTACAGACTTAATGATCATGAATAAATAATAAATGAACAGCACACCTATTTATACACCTTCTTGAAAAGAGAATCATTGCCCAGGTGAGCTAAAATCTCATAGGAATATCAACAAGTTTCTTCAATGAGGTCAGTAATGCAGCTATGTCTGGGCAAATACATAGCTAGAGGCTAGAAAGTTATAAACAATGGGCATTATCCTGATAGGTACCTGAATAATTATGAACAATAATCTTAAAAGAGATATTTAGTAATGAGTTATGCTGATATTTTTGAGTTATGCTTTTGACTACTTAGCACTTACTACTGACTACTTACTCGTCCAATATTTAAATGTACCTGACACTGCTGAACCTTCTGTCCAGACTCTGACTGCATTGCAATGGCAGGCCGAGATGGATGTCTGTTGCATTTGTTTGCTGGTAAGGACATTCACTGAAATTATTTTCTCATGAAAGAAAACACTCACACAAACTATTTATCTGTACTAATATTTACAGTTCTCTGTTGTTGCATCTATCCGCTTGCTTGATAATAAGCCTCCCATATGATCTGATCTATAAGCCTGTAATACGACAAGAAAAACATTGTGTGTAAAACAATCCCATTAAGTGTTTCAATTCCTTATATTAGAACATTTTCTTTCAAAAGCTTATCTTTTGCTAAACTAATGGCTCTAATACTTTTGCTTTTTTACCAACTAGTTTGATAGCAACTATAATATTTCTTGTGCAGAAAGAAATAACTACTTCACTGAACTACAGGTTGTTGTACGTTATCGTTGTAGTTTTTCTATTTTAGTAACATTGACCAGACATTCGAGTTACTTTTTGAGTTATTGCAGTACTAAACTGACAGAGGGCAATCATATAGTCCATTCTGTGTACCAAGTTTCATGATCAAATGTTTTGTTCTTTTCGAATTATTACATTATTAAGTTTATTTCCATTTTAAGTAACAGTCACATGACCTTTGACCTCTGGTGAAAAATAAAGGGTGTGTACAATCCTCACCTTGCTCTTTCTATGTATACAAAGTTTCATC
Source organism: Congeria kusceri (assembly GCA_027627225.1). NCBI lineage: Eukaryota > Metazoa > Mollusca > Bivalvia > Myida > Dreissenidae > Congeria > Congeria kusceri. The sequence continues at coordinate 168,231 of JAPFQT010000120.1, read as the reverse complement.
AAAGTATCTCCAGTACTTTTTGAGTTATCGCAGGATCCAGGTTTTGGGGACGGGACATGATCATATCTTAATGCACTTTCCTAATATAACAGTATTAAGTTTATTTCTATTTTTAGTCATGTGACCTTTGACCTCTGGTGAAAAATAAAAGGTCCTGCATAATCCTCACATTGCCGTTTATATGTATACCAAGTTTCATCGAAATATCTTCAGTACTTCTTTAGTTATCACAGGATCCAATTTGTTTTAGTTTATTTCTATTTTTAGTAACAGTCGCATGACCTTTGACCTCTGGTGAAACACTGGTAGGGGACTAATTAGTACTGACGGGCTCTGGTGTGATAGCACCATTACTTGCAGATCTGTATTCATCAACTGGGCTACTGACAGTTCTTCCTCCGAGCCATGACCCTGGCATTTGGGGGGGAGACAGGCAGTGCCTTCAGGTGAGGAACGACTGATCAAGCTCCTCCCACTGTCTGTCATCACTGTCCTTCTCCTCCTCCTCCTCATATCATCATCATCTGGTGCTGGAGTGCTTCATGCTGGTCCCTGCTTCTTGGTCTGTAAGAAGATGGATATCTAAATAGTGTGCACACCACCAGTAGCAATTTCAGTAGTTTACTTAATATTGAATTGTATTTATCATCATTATCATCTGGTGCTGGAGTGCTTCATGCTTGTCCCTGCTTCTTGGTCTGTCAGTAGATGGATATCTAAATAGTGTGCACACCAGCAGTAGCAATTTCAGTAGTTTACTTAATATTGAATTGTATTTATCATCATTATCATCATCATCACCATCACTGCCATCAAACATTGTGGAAAAACATCGATAAAGTTCATTAGTTTGGTGGGACATTATTACCAGAGCTAATCATCATCACCATCATCATCATCAGAGTTGTGCAACAGCATTACAGATTTTGGGGACATTACTACTAGAAGCAATCAAATCATAATATTTACATTTCATAGGCATTTTAATAGGGAAGGGGTATGCATTCATAATTGTATGAACGCAATGCCTTATCACCGGCATAGTAATATCTGTGTCCTATTTTTATGCAAATTATTTTTCGACATGAACTAAGATGTCTTGTACTGTTAAATGTTAAGCTTTTTTTGCATTTATTGTTAACGTTTGATTAAATAGTTTCTATAATTAATACCCATGAACATTTCATTTCAGTTCTACTTCTACAAAAATAAATTTGACATTTATTCCACTTTTGCTGGATAGGATTCTATCATTCATGGTCTACAAGTGTTATTATTAAGCAAAGCGCTTTCATTTCACTAGCATGTAATATGTACATGTTATGGTATTTTAAGTAAACATTAGATCTACTTTTCTTAGAAGCGACCTCATAAAATCTTCATGACGTAACATCGGTTCACGAACGTAGCTTAAAAATGGATTTGATTTCACATTGATGTGTCTATTTGCTAAATGCATGTAGATCGTCTAATTCATTGTGCATTTATATCACAAATTATAATGATGAATTGTTTAACATGAACAATAAGAAAAAAAAATGCATTTTGAGATTTATATTACCATGTTATCCTTTCTAAAACAAGTTCTGCCCAGGTAAAGCAAAGAGCTTAGATATGGCCGTGTGGATGCTACGGCAGTGTTGATCGATGACTTAGCTGACACGTCATCACTTGTTTAGTGATGTCATATGTGGATTGTTTTGTATTTTTCTCGCCGAGTGAAAATATGAATATTATGGTGTGGATTTCAAGCATTTAAAAGCATTTAAGGCTCCGTCTGTTGTGTTAATAATTAAACAGGATTATCCAGGATCTGTTTTAAACTCACAGCCTAGGAATTGTGTGATTTTAAAGTGTCACAACTCAACAGTAGAAGTATTCATGATGTGGATTTACTGTAGTCTTACTAACAAAGCACCTCTTATTACTAAACGTTCTAAAGCATTAATAATGTTTTGTGCTTGTTGGCTATACCGGCCGAAATAGCAGTTCTTCTTGATGTCACACTCACAGGTATTTGTGCATCTGTTTAAGTTACTTTTTTAGTTCTGTAGTTCAATTTGCTGCGACAAATGAAATTCAATGAATTTTTCCTTACATAAATCATATCGATTTATGTAAGGAAAAATTCATTGAATTTCATTTGTCGCAGCAAATTGAATGTAAAATAAGGAGCAAATGAAATTTTTGTAGGGAACTATTTTATTAATCGTAGTTTGCATTCTATTTTGTGTAGTTCGGTTACAAGGGGCGGTACTACGCTGTTCCGATAAGAAAACTGCTGTGCGTAATTTTTCTCTTAGAATGGCAATAAAATGCATGTTAAACAAAAACAATATAAGGAATGCTATGAAATCATCCCAAATATAATGTAAATATAAGGATTGAAATTAATTTTGGTTGCGTTCATGTGATTATGCACGCAATGGTCAAACACTCAAATTATCCATGAAGCGCTAACACGCATCATGGATTTGCCAGTTTGACCATTGCGTTCATAATCGCATGAGCGCAACCAAAATTAAATTCAATCCTTAAATAATTTGCATAAAACATCACTGTGTTCCCTGCATTTGCATAAAACTTCATTCTGATGTGCATATATTAAACCCTAACGCAGAGCACCAGATAATGTTTTGGCCTGAAGGGTATTGTACCCCCTGATCTTTTGGTTAAAGGGTATTTTACCCCCTGTCCGCAGCTGCAAAGGGTATTTGAGAAATTTAAAGGGTATTATCATTGTTTATACAAGATCAAAAGAGTATTTAATGTGTTCGTTATATATACACGCAAATAGAATAAATTGAGTGAGGACAATAATTTGCAGGTCTACCAATCATTACATTTACATACCAAAGTATGTTGTAGTAGACATTTGCCCAGATACTTTTTTCAGTGCAAATCCTATAAGACAACCTGATTTCTGGCCCTTATTGGTTAACAATTATCCAATCATAATTTGTTTTCCAACTGTACAGCTTTTTTTTCAGACAATTTTTTACCCCCTTGTTGCTTAGGTTTCTTGTCTGATTTCTCAACCGTCGTGACAATGAGATCATCAATTATCACCTTCACTATTCGAGAAGCATCATTAAGCTCATATTTCAAGACACTGCCTGCTGGAGCTGGCTGCAGGACCTTAAAACATCACTTTTTCTACCCACATACATGATGCGACACCATTTGGGTAGAAAGGTTTGTTTGATTCACTTTTAATTGATTCTTTAGGCTAACTTACACCATTAGCTGAACAAGATTTTTGGTAAAACTGATTACGCAGTTTAAGCGATTAACAAGAGGGCCATAATGGCTCAAAGCGCTCACCTGAGAACTGGTACAGATGAAGACCGTACTGTTGTGACAGGTTTGAAAATTAAGGTATTTGAACAATACACAAAGGGGGATAGGATCGATCTGAATTCAAACATTGGTTAGTGCAATGGGCTTACTTAAGTACGAGTTGGGTAGTAGATGCGCGGTGTTTTTGCTAATTGTTCTCAAATCATTTTTCTCGATATTCTTACCTAACCTCTTTTCATTAAATCAGTGGCAATTCTGGAAAATGCAAAAACAGTAGATTTTGATTTTCTTGCAGACAGTTTTGCAGAACTAGTTGCTATGCGATAATTGCGATAGCTGTGCTATAAGGTCCAGTTTTGCTTTTTCTTTTATAATTTTCTGTCCAATGATGTTAAATGATGTTAATGAAGGCTCTGAAGCCATAAATATTGCATGTACCAATAACTTCATGCAAGGTTTGCAACTGTTGGAAAATTTTATCAATCAATTTTTATGGTCATACGCACACTGTGTAAGTTTCGTGTGTGAAAACCAATAATTGATAACTTGTTGATGTTTTTTTCCACACACAAGGGGCAATAACTCTGGTGTTTCTGGACCGAACATGCTTATGAGACTTCATCTGTAATCTTACGTTCATATACAAACTGTGCACAATTGGTGAAGATTGGATGAAAAATGAAGTCTCTATCCTGAATAATGTCCATTTTTGTATTTTTTTTTCACAAACAAAGGGCTATAAATCCTGATTTTGTTTATATTCAACTTCACCTGTAATCTTATGGTCAAAGACAAACTGTGCAAGATTGATGAAGATTGGATGAAAAATAAAATCTCTATCCTGAATAATGTCCATTTTAGCATGTTTGTTTTTACAAACAAACAAACGGCAATAACTGGTGTTTCTGGTCCTATCTTGCTTATATTCAACTTCAACTGTAATCTCATGGTCATAGACAAAATGTGCAAGATTGGTGAAGATGGATTGAAAAATGAAGTCTCTATCTTGAATAATGTCCTTTTCAGTATATTTTTTCATAAACAAAAGGCAATAACTCAGGTGTTTGAAAACAATCTTGCCCATTTTTGGCGTCTGCTGAGATCTGATGGTCATACACAAACTGTAAAAGTTTGGTTAAGATTAGATGGAAAATAAAGTTGGAAAAAAGGCATTTTTGCATGAAAAAGGGGCAATAACTTTAGTGTTACTGGTGTGATCTGGCCCAATAACAATCTTTTCATGCTCATGTGAGCTAAAAATACGTACCGAGATGTGCATTGCGTAACGTTACGTACTGGGCCGATTCGAATCGGGTTGCGGCGACCTTACGAAGAGCTTGCTGCGAGATTTGTGTCAAAAACGTGCATCGACCTTACAGCACATGTGCGTTATTTCTCGATCGCAAGGACGCCGCAACAACCGCAAACACTTAAGTTGTGTCAAAGTGTGATCAAACTACCGACCGCACCGCAAATTATGAAATAAGAAACTGACACCTCACGCTTGCCGCAAGAAACATGAGGTTATCGCACGGTGACCGCAAGGCGCTATGTGCTTTATAAATAACCAAGATTTTTTGCACGCTTTTAACAAATTGTCCATACCATCTCTTTATTTGACGTGTGTTACAATCATAAAGCTACTTGAAGAAAAAGTTTGTTTTTTTTAATTTGAACATTTTACCATAACATCTTCCTGATATACTTGTCAAATTAAAAGTTGTAAATGGCGCCAATACATGCAGGATTTTTATTCCAAAAAAATTGATATTCATGTTTTTGCCAAAATAAAAATTGCTGTCTTGAGGCAAACTTGTGGTGATCATGCGATAACTATACGTTGGTCGTGAGTAGACATTAAAAGTAATTCACAGTCGCTTGGTGACCATAGAGTAGCTGCAGGATAGAAGGTCAATATTTTGCAAAACTATACAAATAATAATGGGTCAGTTGACGATCACGTGACACGCTTAAGCAAAAATCAATCATTCAATGGTAGTTTCTGACCCATTTTTCAGTGATAAATAAACTTTATGATGACCGCCTAATTTTATGATGCAGTGTTCTGCCATGAATTTGGACTATTGGGGACAAGGGCCCTCTAGACTTGAGAAAGTGGGGACAAATTACAAAAAAGTAGGGACACAGACAAAAAATATTTACACCTCATGAAGATTCCCAAAGCAGATTTAAAAGTACGTACAAACTGTTTTAATTCATGTTTGTTTTTCTTTTCTGTTCAAAAAAGGATTAATACATAATATTGTGTTCTTAATGAATTCATTACGTTCTGTTGATCAATGAATTGTTGGGGTTGTTTACCCTCGGGACTTCTGTTGAAAACCATTGCCCGAGCAGTGTTCTGCCGTGGATGCGGCCTTGCGCCATTGGCGCAAAAATAAATGATTTGTCCCCACCAAATTTTCGTAAGCGGGTCCGTGGGCGCACACAATTTACAAGTTAATCATTCTGCATATTTGGTAAAATTTATATCATTGATCGTGATGCCAATTTATAACCGATTTTTTCACTAGAACACTAATTGGCAACACCCATAGCAATGGTGTTGGTTTGTTAAACTTCAAAAGGCTTTGATGTGTTTGATGAAATGCGGATGTCGTCTAGCAGTTTGTCGCTGAAACGCAATTTTTACGCTAGCATGTAGACCGCATGTACAATTATCGATTGATACTGCTGTATCTGAACTGCTCAAGCGCTGTCGGTTCATGAATTAGTGTTCTAGGGAAAAAATTGTGTGCGCCTGCGGACCCGTTTACAAATATTTGGTGGGGACAAATCATGATTTTTTGCGCCAATGGCGCAAGGCCGCATCCATGGCAGAACACTGATGATGTAATGGTGACTTCCTGTCTCACATTACATAGTAAACAATAAACATGCCAAAAATAGCATTGTACCAAAAACATGTCGGCCGACGACACAAGATGACAAATGGAGTCAAAATTTACAAGACAATAAATGGACCTCTGGTGGTGAGGTTTTGCTGGAAACTACTGTCATCTCTAAAAGCTGCAACATGTGCTTATAGCCAAAATGAGTTGGGATACATATTAAATAATCACACAGAGTGGCACATGTAATGATGTATGTGACAGAAAATGACGGTCATTGTGAGTTTTCGTCATTGACAAATAAAAAGTCATAACTTGCATAGGTGGAACGGAATGTGTTTGGTTTATTTAAAACGTTTCTTTGTAAGAAACTGTTATTCATGAACTTTAATACCTTTGTGTCAGTTGTTACGAAGAGTTCTTTATTTCTGCAACCTTACTTTAATTTCCTATCAAAATATCCGCCATTGTGGTGTACTTGATTTGGACAACAACAACAAAACCACTGAAGAGCGGAAAGGTCATCCTATCTACCAAAAGTGACTCGCAATGGTGAACAGACTATAATAATATTTTTAAATTAAAAACTACTTGGTTAAAATTAATACAGATATTCATAAGCATGTTTTTATATAAATATCTCCAAATTATTATGTTTATTATTGCACCAGTGTTTCAAAACATAATTTTGAGGCTCTTTCCGTAAACAGGAGCTCTCTTTGCTCTTCAGTCAAACGGTAACCGATTAATGTAGGATATTCAACACTATTTTTGTTGACGTTCCGCCCCTAAGACATTTCGTACATCTGACCTTTCGCCCCTTGCACATTTCCACCAAAAACAATTCGCCCCCATTTGCAATTATAGTGTTGGGCTGTCGTCTCAAATTGAACTAGTATTTAAACAAGAATAATAATATGATTTAATCTGAATAAATTTTTATTTACTACAAATTATTTTAAAATATGTAGAAAACAATATGATGAGTCTTTATATCGAATTTTGATATTACACATTTTTTTTAAATATATGTAATAACTTATTAAACAATTATTATATTATAATATGAGAATTTAATGATGTTGGTTTATTGACAAGATTGTAAAAACAGCATAACCGCAAACATGTTGATGTCATAGTATTTGTATCTGTTAAATTGTTTGGTTGGAGTGTTAATTGACAACAAGTCTATATTACAAATCTTATATTTATTAACACAACACAACTATATGAATCTACTTCGTGAACGTGAGTAACAAGAGAGAGCGAGAGTGGTTTAATTGAACTGCCACACTGACGTGTGCACTGGCTATTTATACTGATAAGCCCTGTGGCTCATAGTAGACTGGCTACCCTTAAACATGAGAACTATAATACAAAGACTGGCTACCCTTAAACATGAGAACTATAATACAACATCTCCCTTTTTTAAATTAGTTTCAATATGTAATAAACATAAATTAGTGTATACAATATAGTTTTATGCATATTCAAGAACTATTGAAAATGCTTAAAATGCCTCTCTGATATTTATAATGATTTAAGTAGTGTCTGGCAATTTCTATCACTATTAACTGATAAATAATTAATCTGACCATCGATTACAAAAATCTCAGCTCTAACCACTGCTGCTGTAGTAAAGCTGTTTACGCTAACTGTCACTCATACACTGTTAATCCTAAATGGCAGACTTGATGTAAACTGAAACAGTTTATCAAATGTCCATTATCTGTCTAGGCTTCACCTGGCGACCGTATCGTGTAGTGTAAACTGGCGGGCCATTTCCGCTGATCAAAGGTGGCTTTGTTTTTGCAGCGACTGGGGATGGTTGTTGTAATTGGCTTGCTTGCCAGTTCAATGGCTCAGAGTTCAAAGGAAGGAAACCATTGCTTTCATTGTTCATTGTTTCCTCAGCCGGAGTCTGAAAATCAAAGTTTGGTACCTCAGGAAAATATTCATTGGTTTTCATGAGGTGGTGTCGATTACGCCTGTAAGAAACACCATCAGGTGTCCGAACAGTGTAGGACCTGTCATTGTGTACCTGTGTTACAACAGCTGGTTTCCATGAACCTTTCTCTGATTGCTGAAACCTAACAGACTGACCATTGTTTAATGGCTCTAATAGTTTTGAGTGCTTGTCATAATTAATCTTCTGTTTTTCTTTCTGAATCTTAAATTGATCTCTAACTTTTTGATGATTGATGTTGCAAGGTACTAGTTTGTCGGATGTGACTGGTAAGAATGACCTTATTTTCCTCCCCATAAGTAATTCTGCTGGAGAATAACCTGAATTCAATGGTGTTGCACGGTATTCTAATAGTGCAACCTGTATATCTTGACCACTTTCTCTTGCCTTTAACAAAAGAGTTTTAGCTCTTTTCACACAAGATTCTGCCAAGCCATTTGACCTCGGGTAGTGGGGTGATGACTGAACATGATTGATGTCCCATTCAGCCAGGAAATTTTGAAACTCCTGGGAACTGTAATAGCTGGCGCCATCAGAGATTAATTTCTCTGGGATGCCATGGCGTGAAAACCAAGATTGAAGATGTTTAATGACACTTGAACTATTGGTGCTGTTTAATTTGCCTAGTTCAAAGTAATTTGAGTAATAGTCACAGGCTACAAGGTAGTTTTGACCATTAAATGTAAATACATCAGTGCCAACAGCCTGCCAAGGGTAGAGGGGGATTTCATGGGGTTGGAGTGGTTCTTTGATGTTTGAACTTCTGTGCTCCAAACAAATTGGGCAATTGAGCACTAACTGTGTGATTTCCGCTGAGATATTTGGCCAGAACATGATATCTCTAGCTCTACGTAGACACTTCTCCACTCCCATGTGACCTGCATGAATGATTTCAAGCATTCTGGGTTGTAGTGACTTTGGGATAACAAGTTTGCAACCCTTCATGATTATTCCCTCTACAACTGTTAGTTCGTCCCGATAATTCCAGAAATCTGAGATTTTAGATGGACATGCCTTTTTTGTGTTAGGCCAACCAGAAATAATTGTTTGTTTGAGAACTGAAAGTCTGTTATCTTTCTCAGTTTGTTCCCTTATTTCCTGCATTTTCTTGCTATGTACAGGCAAACTGGTCATAACCATATTGACCTGGACGTCTGCTTGGTCTGATAAGTCAGGGCCTGTCTCATTTAACGGTTTCCGAGACAACGTGTCTGGAACAGGAATGTCCTTGCCTGGGCGGTGTCCGACGTCAATGTCATATGGCTGCATGTGCAGTAACATGCGCTGTAACCTTGCTGGTGCTGCATGCAAATGCTTCTTGAAAATTGAAACCAGCGGTAAATGATCCGTTTCAACTGTGACCTTTCTGCCATAAACCCATTGGTGGTAACGCTTTAGCCCAAAAAGGATTCCTAAGCATTCTAGCTCAATCATGGCATAATTCTTTTGACTGTCTGTAAGTGACTTGCTAGCATACGCTATGGGCTTACCATCCTGCAATAGCGTAGCTCCAAGACCTGTCCTTGAACTGTCTGTCTGCAAAGTGAGTGGCTTTTTTGAATCAAAGTAGCCTAGTGCCTGACCTGGTTGTGTCAAAATGTCTTTGACCTTGTTAAATGCTTCTATTTGTGGCTTAGCCCACATGAACTCAGTGTCTTTTGCTAGCAGCTGCCTTAGGGGGTTGGTAACCTGTGATAAATTTGGTGCAAACCGAGACAAATAGTTGACCATTCCTAATATAGTTTGCAACTCATTTTTGTTGTTTGGAGGTGGCATGTCCTTAATCGCAGCGACCTTTGCTGGATCCGGCCTGAGACCTTCTGCAGTCAGCAGGTGACCAAAATACTTAACTTCGGTCAGGCCAACCTCAATCTTGTCCTCGTTGAGGATAATACCTTGGACGAGCGCCCTGTCAAGCACGGCTTTAAGGTTGCTGTCATGCTCCTGTCTGGTTCGACCATAGACAAGGATATCATCGACAATTGTGACCACACCATTAAGGCCTTCAAAACATTGGTCCATTCGTCTGATGAATTCGTCTCCACTCAAGCATAGACCAAATGGTAACCTCAGATAACGATATCTCCCAAATATCGTGCTGAAACATGTCAAATATGACGACTCTTCACTGAGTTTAACAGCCCAGTAACCTGATCTGGCATCAAGTTTTGTGAAGTATTTTGCTCCATTAAGGGATGGCAAAATATCGTCAAGTGACCTCATAGGGTAATGTGGACGCTGTATACATTTATTTAGGTCCGTGGGATCCAAACAAACTCGTAAATTGCCTTGGCCTTTTTCTACAAGAACCATGGAATTCACCCATTCAGTAGGTTCATTGACCTTTGTGATGACCCCTAATCTCTCCATTTTGGCCAGTTCGGCTTTGCATCTGTCCTGCAGTGCAACAGGTATTCTACGAGGGGGGTGAACAACAGGCTTACTGCCGGGCTTTAAATGAATGCTGCACTCACCCTGCATGTTACCTATTCCCTGAAAAAGCTTTGGAAAGTCCCGTACAACAGTCTCTTTTGTCATTTGACTGTCCGAGGTCTGGGATTCCACTGAGAAAGATAGCTGAATAAGGCCAAAAGTGACGGATGTTTGTAAACTGAGCAAAGGCTGTGACTTTGTATGCACTACGTGGAATTCAACATTTTCAGAATGACCAGTACGTGCGTGTATGCATTGTAAGTCAATGGTGCCTTCAGTCTTTAATTGGGTGCCATTGTATGTTGATAACCGGAGATTTGAGCTTTTGAGGGTTCCCTTGGTACCAATGCTTTGATAGTCAGAAAATGGCAAGATATTTACCTGAGATCCAGTGTCAATCTTAAACTTGATGATTTGTCGTTTTGGACCTACCCCAATTTCTGCAAAAACTTGGCCATTAACTATTTTGGATTCAATACTATCCACAAAAACACTATCACAAAACACATCATCATTTTGCACACCATCACTTCGATCGGCACTGTTAATGTCGTTGACGTTCCTCGACCTGCATGCGGATGCGAAGTGGTTCCACTTCTTGCAGAGGTGGCACTGTTTGCCATGGGCAGGGCATTGTCCTTTTCGGTGTATGGTGGCGCAGTTTGAACATGTCCTCTCCTGTTGAGGATGCAGTCTCGAAGATTTGGCGTTATGGGGTGATGGTCTGGAACGACCATGTCTGGATGCTGTTTGCTGGCTGGCTGACTCCGATTTTGCTGATGGACGTGGCTTCTGTTTGTTTGACATGTGTTTGAATTTAACGTAGTCAATTGATTTTTCTGTCTTCATTTCTGTCAGCTGTTTCTGTGCATATTCGTAGGATTGGCAGATCTCAATGGCTTTTCGCAATGTTAGTTTGTCACCTTCAGTGATGAGCTTCTCTCGGATTTTTTCAGACTTAATCCCAAACACTATTTGGTCTCTTATTAAATCGTCTCTATATTCCGCTCCATATGCACAATCCAATGCTAATGTTTTGAGCCTGGTAATGAATGCTTCTGCTGTGGAATTCTCTTGTTTTTCATTGTGAAACTTATATCTGTTGAAGACTGGATTGGATCTCGGCTGTACGTGCGTATGAAATGCCTCAAATATCGCTTGGGTTGATTTTCTTGTCTCATCTGTAAGTGGAAGTGTGTTGAATATTTCGCGGCCTTTCTCACCGACCCAAAGCAAAACATAAGTCACTTTTACGCTCTCCTCCTTTTCTGCTAATGCTCCCTGTAGAATGAGTTCAACATGTTGGCGGAACTTTTTAAATTCCTCCAGGAGATTTGCACTGTCCCAGTTCATCCTTGGAATTGGAATTCCTGTTAGATCCATCTTATTTTATGTATAATTCCACAAAATAGAATGTAAACACAAAATAGTCTGCAGAGTTAAATTTCTGACACCATGTTTGGTTGGAGTGTTAATTGACAACAAGTCTATATTACAAATCTTATATTTATTAACACAACACAACTATATGAATCTACTTCGTGAACGTGAGTAACAAGAGAGAGCGAGAGTGGTTTAATTGAACTGCCACACTGACGTGTGCACTGGCTATTTATACTGATAAGCCCTGTGGCTCATAGTAGACTGGCTACCCTTAAACATGAGAACTATAATACAAAGACTGGCTACCCTTAAACATGAGAACTATAATACAACAAAATAAAAGCTTAATGAAGAACATTTCAAATGCAAACACTTAACTTTATCCAATTATATCTTCAAATTATTTTTTTTTCAGAATGTTTAATAACTATATGCACTATAATTATTTTTTATAGACATACAACAGCTGACCCATATTTAATATTAGATCAGGACAACGTTTTGGGGACCGCTATTTAATGAACATTTCATATTAATATAAATAAATGGAGCTCCTGGCGCAACAAAATATCAACACAAAGTAGTAAAATCAATCTGGTTTCGGTTAGTGTATAATGCAAAATCAATAAAAATTATTTGTATATAATATATGGGAATTTAAAATTGACCAGACAGATTCGTTTTATACAAACAAATTCAGGCAATTTTAAATTGCTTTAATCTAGCCATTATATCTATTTGCAACCACATTAAAAAAAAATCTTGGGGTTATTTAATGCGATACCGAAAGGAAACATAACACTGTACCTCGTTATTATATATGAGTCAAACCCATGCATTTAAATTTCATTTTAAACATCTATATGATTTAAAGTATTCCAGTGTTCCATTTGATTGTTTATTGAATATAAAACGGACCCAATAACAATGCACGTGCTACGATTTCTACTATAAAATCTACTTCGACTGCCACTTGTGCAGCCTATATTCCAAGTATAAGTGCTCGTTGGGGCAAAAAACATCCCCCCTTACATATTTGTCCGTACAGTAATTGCATCAAACTAATTATTGGCAATACATGAAACGCTGGAATAACCTTGGAATGTGGATGGTAGAGATCATCAGTAGCATTTGAGAATGAGAATATTCAAATACTAAGAAAGAAAGTAGATCGCGAAGTTGTCCTGGGCCCGTATTTATAAATCTCCTCAGTAACGACTTGTTAGTACTTAATCTACAAACCGTGATTTCAAAATTCAAACGCCTTGATGTTGTTTTTCATTTATAATTTCGTATACATACGGATGATGTTGTCCGTTTATAAAATAATTAAGTCGAATGTATAGGCATGTATCTCTATGCCTATTGCATGTATTTATTATTACTTAATTAATGTAGTACATGTGTATTTTAAATTTGTAGTTGATGTGCGCCTAAGCATGTTTTTCTATATATTTTTAGGAGACTTCTTTGTTTTACTGTTGTTTGTCATTCTCGCCGAGGAGTTTGTTTCTGTCGTCTGTCGGCAACTTATCAAACAAATCTGAGACGGTGGAGAATGGAGTAAAGAGTTACCTATCGTGGCAGAGGTAGGGGCTCGAGCTCTTCGATTGCTTTCTAGTTTATTTAATTTGTCAGTCAGATAGCAACTGTGCGCATATAGACCCGAAAAAAATGATGCTAAAATAAAAATTGAAGGACTGTTCATCGTACATTTATGTTAATAATATTAATAAAAATGTATGACCATTGTCGAGCATTGCGGCTGTAAAGAAATGACTTTTATGTGAGTTCACTCTGGTTTTACGAAGTCTAAAGATATTGAACGGGTACATTTAAAATTTTGCAAATCTATTTTGAATGTAAGAAAGTCTACATCATCCATTGGTGTATACGGCGAACTTGGACGTTATCCCTTATATATATCAAGATATACACGCATCATTTCTTACTGGTGTAAGGTATTGCAAAGTGATAATGTTATTATTTCATCATTGTATCGTCGAGGTTTAGACGATTGTAAATTAGGCCACTCGAACTGGGTGTCCTCTGTGAAGAAACTTTTAGATGATTTTGGTTTTTCGGATGTATTTTTGTATCCCGAAAGTATCCATGGTTCTTTTCCAATAATTTTCAAACAACGTGTAATTGATAACTTTATCCAACAATGGCATGGTTCATTACAACGTAGTTCAATTCTGTTGGATTACGTTTATTACAAAAATAATTTTGTGTACGAATGTTATCTTGATATATTGCCTGCTAGTCACAGGAAATTTTTTACACGTTTTAGAATTTGTGCTCATTCGTTAAGAATTCATACAGGCCGCTATGGCTCAAATAATATACCAAGAAATGAAAGGCACTGTCTGTACTGTGGAATGCGTGATTTAGAAGATGTGTACCATTTTATATGCATTTGTCCATGTTACTCAACAGTAAGGCGACGATTTCTTGATAAACGATTTTACTATAGACCATCTGTGTATAAGTTCAATTCATTAATGGGATCAGTTAACTCTGATGTTGTTAAAAGTGTTGCCAAATATATTAAATATGCATTAGATATTAGACAATCTATTCATGTATAATATACATGTACATCACTGTCCATACGTTTGCAACTTATGTTATGTTATACTGCAATTAATTCGTTTCGTTTTGAATTTGCATATATTTCACGATTTTTAGAACAAATTCCGAATGCATTGACCGCGTATAGAATGTATATTGTTCGTTTTTTTTTTCTAGATCATGTACTTTGTACTAATCTTGAATAAAACTATTGTCTTGTCTTGTCTTGTCTGTGGTGGCGATGACACTGGCAGTGGAAGTACTATATAGCGGTGGTTTGTTAGCTGTTCATTAAAAATATCCGATTTCAGTGATGGGTAATTCTGGGCTTGTATTAAGAATCTGAGAAAAATCTTAAATTCTGAAATGTAATATTTGGATTTTCTGCATTGTTTGAAGATTTTGACACAGAAGTTGCAATATAATCTCAAGTGTGTGAATATTAATTAAAATATTTGTGACGCACATAATCATAGTGTTTCAAACACCAACTGTAACTTAGACTTATTTTTAACTTAAATTGAAAGTAGCTTAAGATTCTTTATAAATATGGGCCCTTTTTAAACTGCGATTCTGGTACACTATTTCCACGTGCTCAAGTGGACGTGTTGACAGTGGACACATGAATATTTAGAGACAGTTTCCGCGCATCGATCGATAGTGTCTAAGCACGAGCAAATCATGGAACGTGTGGTCAAAAAACAATACATGGCTTTTGCATTGAAGGTTAAGGTGTAGCAGAGGCTCGAACCTGGGAACCCTAGATTGTGAACCTAGTGCCTTATACGAAATGTCTTATAAACTTACAACTGCGTCATTTACAGTGAACTCACAATGAATAATCCTTCATTTAATCACGGTTACGGTGTATTTTTATTTACATATTCTTAGACGAGTCCAGTTAGCTAAATACGTAGAAAGGAAATTAAATGAGCTAAACAAGTACATGTATATAACACAGTATGCACCTATCAATATTGTCCCCCAGGTGAGGAGGGGGTGGGGGGGGGAGCGGCCGACAAACCCAGGTGAATTTGACTAACTGTATTTTGGGGGGTCTAATTCCCCACCCTAGAGCCAAGCAGGTTGTCGAAATCCCCTCAATGGGAGATGCTTCATTGGTGTATCAAATGGCCCGGGGCCAATATTACCAGGATCTAAAATCTGAACAAAGTCTATTTCCCGGCACACGGAATCATTCGGCGTGTCAAATTCCCGCCTGTCGGGAATTGCTTTTAGTTTAAAGTCCCGTATATGCCCGCCGCTTCCCCATGGGGGAAAACATTGAAAGGTGCATTATATTCGATAAAAAAAACACACCATATAGTGTACATGCCTAAATATTTATCACGAAAATATATATATATTGTGTGTTTTTGAATGCACTATAACCTGCAGTGTTGAAAAGAAATGTGTATTATGTTGTTTTTCTTGTTGCAGACAGCAGCCCTTCCACACTGAGGGACAGCAACGACCTGACACCGAAGCATTCCTGAACGATACCGAAACCATGCACAGACTTTTTGCAGCAAAACATGGCAGCAGCCGACAATGTTCCGCCACTGGAGGTAAACGTTTTGAAAACTTTCAATGGCCAATTTTTTTTTGATGTTTTGCACAATACCGGGGTATTTGCTTTCTTACTGAACTTTTAGTTGAAATAAGTTAGAAATTTAAAACATTAATTTGTTTTCTTATTTCTTGCCGTAAATTGTATTTTTTCATATTTATGTTGTACATGCAGATTTATACAATCATACATTTATATTTTCTTATGAACAACATTATTATGCATCGAAATAAGCAAGGAAAGTATTGAAGGTTTATACCGGTATTTGAACTCCCGTCCCACAGCTCCGTAGTCCACTGCTGTATCCACTACACCACTCTGGCTTGTGGTTTCATTGGTATTGAAAAGGGATTATATGGATAGAATGAGTGCTAAATATAGCGATCACATGACGTGGACTTGGTCACGTGACCATAGTCCAGGTCATGTGATTTTTTTTACTGTTATGTTTTATTGAAAGGATAAATAAATGTTTCGAACATCTACCAGTAGAAGCCTCAATAGCTCGGTTGGTAGAGCAGTGGTCTTGAGAGGTATGGTGTGTGGGTTCAAATACCGCTCCGACCTTGGGGAGTTTTAACAAACTCCTGGGGGGGTAGGGGGGGGGGCAGAACCTCCCCTTTCCAAGGGGAGGTCCTTCCCCCTCTAAGGGTAGAGGTAGTAGTAAACTATACTTTTTAGTATAAAATGAAAACAAATAAAACATTTCATCATTGGCCCTACCCCTACGTTATAATTTTCAGTGCTAATAAAAACAAACACTAGGGGTCTCTTTTCTTGTTTATTGATCTTAAACTTTTTTATTATGAAAGTTATTACAAATGTTTTATACAATGTTTAGGCCAAAGAAAAAATATCACTAATCAATGGTTCAGGTTTCACGACCCTGCTAACATCCCCTCACCTTTTAAGAATTTTTGCAGAACAAAAAGCCGGTATAAAATTTCTTGGTTTGAGTTTAAATATGTTGATTTCCCAAAGATATTTACAATATGGTGTTCTAAAAAAATCAGCAGTGACACCTGAACCACAGATGTTTTTCTTTGGCCTAAAATAAACTTAGTACGTTAAACCAATATATTTCCAGAAGTCATTTGAAATAAGGCAACATCGCTCAGGGAAGTAATCGTCACCGGAGTTGCAGCAGTGAATGATCAGCAAAGCAAGCCAAAGGGCAGGACAGGCTTTCAATGGGAAATGTGCAATGTGTTTCTACGTTTCTACGGACATTATTTAGTTATTCATTGATTTTGTAATTACAAAGTTACTCATTACATGCCTGTCATAAAATTGTAATGTGAATGTGGGTTAATAAATACCTGTTCGAGTAATAATCTCTCTTTTTGTTCACGGAGAAAAGGCAAATGCTAAGAATTTAAACCCCAGCTGAAACAATTTGGAATAAAAAGTATGTCGCTCATAAGATATTACAAAACACATATACCATGGAAGTTGGGCTAAGATCTTTTCTGCACATTTAGTAATACAGCTGAACTCTGTTATCTCAAAGTGCTGACGCCTATGGCACTGCCAATATCTTAGTACATTGTTTTCTATTTTTATTGATTATGCATTATTTATCGAATATTTGATCACTGGTTTACCGTTCAGTATATGTATACAAGATTGCAATTTTATAAATGACAGCTGTTTGAACATTTGGACACTATACTTTTAAAAAGTCTGTATTCGGAAATGTAGAACTTTAGATGTGCCAAAATTGTATTGAATTCTTCAATACTTCAAGATTACAAAATTTAGCCGCATGCAATTCCCATACTCGTCGGTCAAAGGTCAAGGTCACAATTCAAGGTCAAAGGTCATGAATTTTCGTTTCCACTCCATAACTTCTAAATGCATGGATGGATTTTAATATAACTTCAGATTATTATTCCCCATGACCAAACGATGTGTCGCGTACAACTCCAGTCTCGTCAGTCAAAAGTCAAGGTCACAATTTAAGGTCAAAGGTCATGAATTTTTGTTTCCGCTCTGTAACGTCTTAACGCATGGAAGGATTTTAATATAACATCAGATTATTTTTCTCCATGACCAGACAATGTGTCGCGTACAACTCCCATGATGGTCGGTCAAAGGTCAAGGTCACAATTCAAGGTCAAAGGTCAATTATTTTTGTTTCCACTTCATAACTTCTAAACGTCTGGAGGGATTTAAATGTTACTTTAGATTATTATTCTCTATGACCAGACAATGTGTCGCATACAACTTCCATGCTCGTCTGTCAAATGTCAAGGTCACAATTCAAGGTCAAAGGTCAATGATTTCTGTTTCTCCACCATAACTTCTAAACGTTTTAGAAGGATTTTAATATTACTTCAGATTATTATTTCCAATGACCAGGCGATGTGTCGTGTACAACTCCCATGGTCCTCAGTCAAAGGTCAAGGTCACAATTCAAGGTCAAATGTCAAGGAATATTCTTTCTGCTCTATAACTTACAAAAGCCGTGAAGGATTTTAATATTACTTCAGATTATTTTTTCCCATGACCAGATGATGTGTCACATACCACTTACATGCTCCTCGGTCAAGGTCTGTGGGTCCAAGGTTACACTTAAAAAGTCAAATATTAGAATGAACTTTTTGTAGGAGGCATCATTTTTGCCAACATATAAGGAATGTAATAACTTGGTGGGAATGATGATTATTATGAGGCAGTGTGTCACAACCACAAACAGCTGTGTTGCCGGAACCTCAAGATATTTGTCCAGGGAATAATATTGTACTATGACATTGTTTTGACTCCTCTGACAAGCATATGCTTCTGGGGCATATGCCACATCCTTTGACAAGCCTTGTTATATATGTAAAATAAAGTTTGAAATTTTGCATGGTGATAGGACAAACTCTCAGCTACACAACCATGTACTTTTCATTATATATTACTGACCATAACTTGCAGCATCCGGGTATGCATGACCATGCTCTACCACACACTGCACACCTCACTCTGTTACATGCATGGAGTATTCAGGTTTTAAAAAACCCGACTGAACACTTGTGTGATGTTACAGGTTGAGCAGTAAAACATGAACATGTTCAGTCACTTCCGGCACTCAGGAAGTCGCGGGCGAAACTGGCAAATCTCGTTGCAGAGCGTCACGAAGATGCGACAACATAATTGCACTTTTTTGTCTGTCCATTGTAGCTCTGCGCCGTTGTACTTTTGGAAGATGTTTTACACTTCCGGCAGCGTAGAACCTGTCCATGTTGATGGGAATCAGAATGACTATCTGTTGTATCTGAACCACTATGACAGCTACTGAAAGTTGGTTGGGTTGCGTTATATTCATCTTATGTGGGCCTATAAAATTGTGCTATGTGAATAATGTTGTTGTTTTTAAGTGCACTCGTCTACTAGTATGATCAGATTCCTAACCAGAATGCGATATGTTTTGGTACTGACTTCTTGTGATAACAGAAAAAAAAGTCAAACTTGTTTCTTTCGTAAATGTACGGTGCAAGCTTTGCATAAGGTAGCATATAATGGAACAAGATTATAAAAACACTACAAAACTTTGAAGAAACAAAAATAAGTGAATGACACTGATAAGGAATATTAAGATGATGAAGTTGATGGTGATAGGCACGGATTCAGGCCCGGATTTTGGGCTCCAGCCCCCCCCCCACCCCAGCTGAGCCCGGCGGTATCATTTTCGGGCTGGGCTTTGGCCTTACACAAGTTGTAAAGCGACGACGTGTCAATAAGTATACCGTATATTGCCTTATTTTAGGACTGTCGGGATTGGGCTTTGATCTTACACAAGCGGTAAACGGCTGGCTGTCACTTTGTGTCACTTTACCGTATATTGCCTTATCTATCACTGTATCTGGACATTTAATCTGGGAGCAGGGTGGTACCATGCTGAGCATACACCAGGTCAATCATGGTGTTTGAGTGGCTGGAAACATTTTAATTGGTAGAATATTTGTCATGGGCTCGACGTCGTTAATTAACCATGGTCGAAAGCGCCCTAATTATAACAAGAGATGTTTGTAAAACATGTATGCCCCCGACTTCCAGTCAAGTCGTCAATATGTGCAATTGTTAAGAGATTTTTATAATATTGTATGTGCACATTAACACATGGGGAGGGAATTAAAGTTGATGCTTTAGAAAGTAAATATATAGCTGAAAGATAGATTGAGTATAATTATGGATTTATTTTTACATTCTATTATATAAGGATACCTATTTTATGTTTGATTTAAACATCAAATAGGCCAAAACATCTCTAGATATCCTGTGGAAACAAAGTGGTTTACGGAGAAAACAGTTTTCATGTTACAAGCCCATGTGACCTTGACCTTTGACCTGTTTACCTCAAAATTGATAGGCGTCTTCCTTTCCTCCCGAGTAACCAGCATACCAACTTGGATGTTCGTAGGTCAAAGCGTATTCTACATATCATGCGGAAACGAAATGGTCTACAGAGGAAACAGTTTTCTTGTTACAAGCCTCTATCACGTTGACCTTTGACCTGTTGACCTCAAAATTATAGGCGTCTTCCTTTCCTCCCAAGTAACCAGCATACCAACTTAAATGATCGTAGGTCAAAGCATTCTCTAGATATTGTGCGGAAACGAATTTCATGTTACAAGCCCCCTGACCTTCACCTTTGACCTGTTGACCTCAAAATCAATAGGCGTCTTTCTTTCCTCCCAAGTAACCAGCATACCAACTTAAATGATCGTAATCCAAAGCGTTCTCTAGATATCGTGCGGAAACTGAATAGTCTACGGACAGACTGACCGACCATCCGACCGACCGACCGACGGACAGTTGCAAAGCAATATACCCGCACTTCTTCGAAGGGGGGCATAATTAAGAGAGTTACATAGGTGTACAAAAAAATATTTTGTTGCAGGTTACCCGACCTACCATAAAAAATGTCCCGACCCTAGAACATTTTATTGAGTTTGTCAGATATTTTATTGTTTTATTTACTTTTTCCAATAATGTAATGTTGTTTTTTTCATAAATAAGTGTTGTGTGTTGATAGCATCCACTTAATAATAATGTTTAAAGATATTACCGATACGTTTTGAATATTGATTTAGTTTTAGAATCTTCAAGTTGACCATTTACCAAATAAAACAGTAATAAACAAATAAAAACCTAACTATCTACCTACCTAATTTGTTTTGGGCATGTAACCTGAAACAAACATACTATTTTTACGCCTTATTTAAACTATCTGGTTTAGGTACAGGTAATGTATCCCAAAGATTTCAGGGAAAAATTTACAACAATACATTTGGTTTGCACAGAGATGTATCCATACAATAATGATATAAGATTAACCTTACTTTATACAATGAAATAAGAAGCACCTATTTTGATGATGTGCTAACAAATGATATTTTTGTAAACCTATCTGACATTGAAAAAAAATCATTTTTTGTGAGTAATAACACAAGGCAATTAGCAAAATACATTATAAAAGCCTTCACCAAAAGACGAAACAGTTTGTTTTCATAAAGCATCAACTTAACATTTAAATATGTAATATATTTTAAATATATATTTTTATATTCACGATTTCATAATAGCAAACACGTCCGTCGTGACTGTTAACTCGTTCGAATGGTGTATATAAATTAAATGCACTATTATATACTCATTTGATAATGTTTAATATTATTATACGAATTTAATGTTGTATTGATAGCGAGGGGACATACAGGCCCGGTGGGCTGGGTGTATTCATGTTTCATGTTTTGATGTTAATATTTCGTTACTTGTACGCATGTCACTATAATATACAACTTACTCACTTACTTACTTACTATTAATAATGTTACTGCATATAATACGAATACCCCCGTAGATATGGAAACAATCTGTGTGAAAGTCAATTTAGGGTGAAAAACTCGTGATTTAAAATTTCCAAAAATATAGCTACATATGGTCCCTGCTATATAGTATATGGTGTATAGCCTAGCTTGTTATTGGGTTTAATAAATTGCAAATTTATAACTTGCGTTCTATTTGGTCCAAAAAAATGTACTTTGTCGAATTTTATGTACGACAGTTGAACAGGCCTGTTAACATAAAATGGAAAAACAACGAACAAAACTAGTTAAAATCATCACAAATGACCATTCCCATTATATTATAAACTGATAGCCAAAACAGTCTTGTTGTTTTTTTCTGCTTTTTTTAAATTTGCAAGGTCTTTCAAGGTCCATAATTGTGTGATTTTTTTTAAATATGTGAATGACATTTAAAAAAACTACTTTTCCTACTACTCCTCAACTACTGCTGCTGCTGATTCTGCTACTGCAGCTGTTGCTGTTACTACTACTACTACTACTACTACTACTACTACTACTACGACTATTACTGCTGTTCTACATCATCTTAGTCCAGCCCCCACCCCCACGGGCCAAGCCTGGTCTGCGCCCGGCCCTGGTGATGATGATGGTGGTGATGCCATTATGATGATTATGTTGTTGGTGACCAATCTTATGATGTTTTTTTATTGTGCTTATGATGCGTATGAAGACAATGATGATATATTATGATAAGTTACTTTAATATTGGTCCGCTTAGATTCTTTTCATAAAGGAGGATTTGTGAATGTTATACAAGTATAGTTGGACACAATAAACTTGAGATAAATAAATTATCATTAGAAGAAGACATGAGAAAGGTGTTTTAGCAAACATAAAATTATAATGAATCCTGAATAAGTAATTGTTTAGCCAGATTTCATATTATTTGACGGTATTGTATTTATACCGACACAATACAAGTAACTGGTGTAAACTGGGAGAGATAGTGTACCTGCCGGGTTAGCTCAGTCGGGTAGCATTCGCCATGTAAGCGAGAGGTCCCGGCTTCGAGTCCCGGACTGGCTGCACAATGTTCTCACCCTGTGACAGTGACACCTCAGCAACAAAATGCAGACAGAAACTGTACTATCATATAATTATTGTCGGAAACTACTGGAATTTAACATGATTTTGTAGAAATGTTTCTTTGTAGAGGTTTTATGAATATTATTGAAGCATGACATTTTAAGTGTTTTGTTTTATTTTAAACGTCCAACATTTCATTTCTTACAAACAACTTGGCACGCAGTGCCTTGTAATTGATACACCGTGCTATGGGCATTAAAAATTTGTTTGGTCTTTATCTTTTTTTAACACATACTTGCAAACTGGCAAATTTGTACATGTCATTCTCAAAATGTACATGCGCAGGCCTAACAATTTTTGGTACAAGTATCAGAGCTCAGCTAAGTTAAAAATGGACTACATAACGTTGAAGTTACTTGAACATATGACAAAATCTTGTTTCAGCAAGGGAGATAATTCATATCTACCTGTTTTGAAACTAAACTAGGCTGTCTCCCTTGCTATCCTTAAAAGACATAAGAGCCAACTTCTTTCAGAACCCATACTTAGGTGAATTATGGCTCTCGTGTAGTTCGTAGTTCCTCTGAGAGATTGTTTATCAAGCTGCCTGTTGACAAACAAATATGTTTGCTTATATTTCCTAATGCTCTCTTTCTTGTACTGTTCTGTAAGCAAATAACACCCTTCATGTTAACTTGTTGACTCAGGGATTGAGACTCTTGTTCTGTATGTGGGTTTTTGATTGTGTTCTGTTTTGGTTTTCCACTTGTTTGTCTTTGACTGACCTGTTTGAAAGAGCTAACAATCAATTTTATGTCCGTACTTTAAACTATACTGAGTTAATTATTCTGGGCAATGGTTCAGGTTTCATTGTAAGAATGCAACTCTGTGCGGTGCATGTGGGAGTTTTTTCGTGGGACATGTGTTGTGAACAATATACTTTTATAATTTGAAACAACCTGCATTGCACATACCAGTCTGGATTTAATAGAGAGACAATTGTTAAGTAGCATTGGGAAATGTACCCTTCTTGAACACTGTCAACACCTTTTAGCATCAGATTCAGCAGTGCTCAGTTTTTGGGTCACAACAATTGTTAATTTCTATAGGGTGATTTTTATGTTAACTAACATTAAGTCATCTCACAGTTTTTTCATTCAAACTGGTTTCATTCTTTTGGGATTATTTCTTATACATTTGGTTGGATTATTGAGTAACTCAAAAGTTGCCTGAGCTGTGTTGTTTTGGAAAAAAAACTGTTTGCGCAAAAATGCAAACTGACAAATAATAAAACGCATTTTGTGGTAGTATTGTGACCAACAAAGTTAGGGTGCAGTGTTTGCTCTATTCGTGAGACAAAGGTCCATATAGTGGCCAAATTAAAATTGGGCGCTTTTTGTACCTATCCAGTATAATAATGTTGTGAATATTTTGATTATTTCATACCTTTAGAAAAAAGCTAAAGTTTACTCTAGTATCATGAATTAAACTTGTTATATTCAACCTGAAACTGTTCCGAAGTACATTTTGTTCCCTTATCGATGTCTTCGATTGCTACACAAGTTGATGTAGGTATTCATAATTCCAAAATTCTTCTGATTTTATTTTATAAATCACTGTACAAAATGTCTAAATTTGTCATATGAAAATATTATTTGTTGCGTGTGAACGAATGATTTTGAAAGTAAAAAGATATTGGTAATATGTTTTAATTCACAACGAATAATTAATTTTCCCTAAGCAAGTGTGCAACTGGTTTCTGAAAACTGAGTTTTGCACAGCTGATGCTAAGTAGCATTAACAGTTTTCATGTGTGTTGTATTTTACGTTTTTGCCCAAGTATAGTCTCAATCAAACTCCGACAAATTAGTTTTTGCTTTGGTTTGAACAATTGTGTTTCATATTTAAAATGTTAATGCGAGAAATTCCATTTCCTGGATAAAACAAGTTATGCTGTCTGTTAGAAAGCCCATTTGTGGGGTAGAAACAGTTCTGTGAACAGTGTATGTGAGAAACCGGGTAGAAACAGTTCTTGTGTTCGTGAGACGTCAAGTTTCTTGATAGTATACTGTTCATCTGCAAAAAACAACTAACAAAACATTTTCCTTCAATAACATGCTATAAACTGAACCTTTTCACGAAAATAACAACTGGAAATCCTGTTTAAAAGTAAAGTATTCGTCCTTAAATTATTCTGTTTTTCAATGCACCATGCAGCCATCTTGAAAAATTACGTCATCGGTAATCTCGCGGTAATACTTTTGTTCTGAAATAAGTTTGCTGTTCGTGTATAAACAAACACAAATACACTTTAAATTGTTGGATTTTAACCTTTAACAAATATAACAAAACAATAATTTGAATCTTCATTTATATTTACTCAAGCAGACGAAAGTGTAGACATTGACCCCCTAATGTCTACCGATAGCTGCAAGCTGATACGAAAGTTATGTATATTTATGGTTTCAAATCATATTACTTGTTTAAATTCAAATGAATTAATTTATAACTTATTTGAAAAAGTCATTACACAAAAACACTTTTTTTTTTAATCGACCTCATAATATCGCGAATGCAAAGCAAAAACCTCATCTATTACACTGCCATGTCCATTTTGAATTGTATTGGTATAATGGAATGCTTAACTAACCCTTTTCTCCACATGTTTACCTATTGCGTTGTTACATATTTAATTGAAATTGTAAATTACCTTAAAATCAATCTGAAATTTGACACAATGTTGTTTCATTCAAGACATCAACATTCGTATGGTAACAACAAAAGTTGGCCCTGATAATATGGAATCAAAAGCTGAATTTTTAATTACAGGTAAATGAAATTACATGATTTTGCATGATCTAAGCATTGCCATGTATGGGAACGTTTGATTACCTCGGGGGTCACTGTTGACATGTGAACACCTTGTGAGTAAGGTTGGATGATAACAAATGTTCAGATTGCTTCAGGCTGCATAAACATGATCAACAGGCATAAAAAATAGTTATGTTTATGGGGGCTCACCGCCCCTACTTTTTTCATGCCGACCCTAATTTTTTGTTCACTACTTTTACAGATCATAAAATAGAATTGCTACAGATAATACATGAAACATACTAAAACTGCTCCAAAATAAAGAAGAATCACTGTTATTTTATGCTTTCCAGTGGTTAATTGGGAAATATCAGTGAAATAAAATTGGTAATTCACTGTTTTAAAACAGTGAAAATTACCACTTTGATAATGGAACTACTTTTTCACCAGGAAGTATGACAAATACAAAATTAACACATTTTTAGGGATAAAAGAAAATAAAAATTTGTTGGTTTCGATAGAATATCGATTTTTTATTCATTGGTATTCATTGTGAATATAAATTTCTGTTATCACTCGTGAATTTAAATAGCTATTCTACCAAAGCCAACAAATATCCCCTATTTCTTGAAAGTGATGGTCCTAAAATGCATCTAAATAATAAAATGTAGCCTCTGATAATTCACACAAACCAAAGTCATGTACGATCAAATAATGATCAATATAAGCCAGTGTGTCACATTCAACTAACGGGTCAGTTGCTGAAAGGTCAATATATTTGGCACATAGTGTTGTCACTAGGCGCACAACGACGGATGACTTTAAAGGAGCTATAGTTTTCCCACGTTTATTTGTTGAAAGATTTGTTCAGTTTAGCCACCTGTTAAATAATTCATATCACATAATATTAATTGACCTGCCTTCAGCAGTCAGCAGATTTGACCTGCATTCAGCAGTCAACAGATTTGACCTGCATTAAGCAAACAACTAATTTGACCTGCATGTTGTAATTAATTTATTTTAACTGCATTTAGAAATTTGCTGATTTTCGTACCTGATTTGTTAACAGCTTTCAGCACCCAGTTTCATACGATATTGCCTGCCTTTGGCGTTGGAAATAAAAAGACGGGTTGTGATGCGTGAATGTGACGCTTGGTTGTGTTGCGTGGATGTGTTGCATGGTTGTAACGCTTGGTTGTGTTGCGTGGATGTGACACGTGGATGTGACGCGTGGTTGTGTTGCGTGGATGTGACGCGTGGTTGTGTTGCGTGTACCGGTATGTGACGTATGATTGTGTTGCGTGTATATGACACATGGTTGTTTTGCATGTATGTGGCGCGTAGTTGTGTCCCGTGTATGTGACGCGCGGTTGTGTTGCATGTATGTGACGCTTGGTTGTGTTGCGTGGATGTGACGCGTGGTTGTGTTGAGTGGATGTGACGCATGGTTGTGTTGCGTGGATGTGACACTTGGTTATGTTGCGTGGATATGACACGTGGATGTATTGCGTGGATGTATTGCGTGGTTGTGTTGCGTGGTAACGACGCTTGGTTGCGTTGCGTGGATGTGACACATGGCTGTTTTGCGTGGATGTGGCACGTGGTTGTGATGTTAATTGGATGTGACACGTGGATGTGACGCGTGGTTATGTTGCGTAGATGTGACACGTGGATTTGTTGCGTGGTTGTGTTGCGTGGATGTAACACGTGGTTGTGTTGCGTGGATGCTATACGAGGTTGTGCTGTGTGTTTGTGACGCGTTGTTTACCGGTATATTAATATGGAGATTTGCCATGCACACGTTCCCAAGCAATGTGTTTTAAATGCAAATTCGCATGATAAGTTATCTTCAATTTAAGTTAAGAGTAACATAACATTCATTATAAATATGGGCCCTGGAATCCTTATTCCATTTAAGACAAAATAATTAAAACTCACGCGATAGCGCCTGTAAAGCTTGTAATACGGGATTACATACTACATTGTTAAAGAAATCTCCGTATATGAGAATGCACGAGTTTTTATAGGAAATCAATCGTTAAAGTAATGGTACACTAGTTTCGTGTATAAACACACACGTGTAGGTACGGATTATAGTATTTTGGACAGTGTGAACGTATTGGGTAATTCTGACAGAAAAATGTGGACAATTCTTATGAAAAAGAAAAAAATGTGGACATTTCGTATATCTGTTTGGAATTGTAACGCATAGTGTAATTTAATTTTATAAACCTGTATGGAACGTGTTTAAAATGCAAATTATGTTTTGGACTTTTGCTTTATTATTTCCATCATTATTGGTGTACATTTTGTGGATTGTGAACTAAACTGCTACCAAGAACGTGGACTGTGCAACGCGGCGGCGCTGTTGTCAGTCAGCAAAGATAAGTTTCGTTTTAATTCAATTCAATTTTAATTCAATTTAATTTAATTCAATTCAATTCAATATGGAAATGTGTGTCAGTAGCTCAAGAAACTTCAGCGAACAGTTTATATAGTGCTTACTAGCCCTGTTTTATGTCGCGCAAAGTCAACAAATTTAAAAAAGCGACATTTTAATTAAGTTATGGAAACCAGAACTAGTGTGTCAGCCTGATATTTTCCAGTAAAAAGTATGAAAAAGTATAGTGCGTAGAAAATGCTAATAGTTATTTTAAAATATTACGTATATTTCTTAATGACTTTATAGTGTAATTACGCAAAATTTATTTGCAAATATTAAAAAAGACCCACATAATTGACAGTGTCATAATTAATTTCGGAGAAAAAGTTGACGCATGTCATGTATATTTATTTTGTTCTCATGACATATCCCCGAGACGAAAAAAATGACAGTTGAAAAAAAAGTTGTCAAACGTTCTTCATATAGTTTCTGAATTTGGTAGTGTGTTTCTGGTTCAGCATATACAGTATAATGTTGTCATTTATTTTCTCCTAACACTAACGTGTATACTATGCAACATCTAATTAAAGCTCAATTAAAAAAAATATATGTCGAAATATAAGTAAATATTGCATCATTCGTCTGACAAATTGTCTGCACAATGAAATATACCATTTTGCAAATATTTTTATCGGTACCGGTAAATCAGGGGCGTAGCTTGGGTTCAAAACATGTATAGGCACAATAGGCGGAATCTACAAAATGACGCTGTAAGCGATAATTTGGGCCAGGAGAGTTTATACTCGTATGTGGCTACAAACAACTAACTTCAGCTAAACCCCGATTCTACAAAATAATTGTACAATAAGCGTGTGTTTCATGAAATTTGTTTCATATTGACGTAATCGACTCGTTAAACAATGAAGTATCAACACAGCCAATAAAGATCGCCTCACCCCCATCCCCCGTCTTATTTTTTATTTCCCCTGTAAATGATAACGACTGCAAATCAAAATATAACATACGACCCATCATATAATTCACATATGCATGTTGTGGGCACTATGGTATATGTCGGATGAATCCGTATATTGATTGAAATAGAAAAAATACGTGATTGCAACTTAAATTACCTGTATATACCCGTAAATAAGTACATTTGACGATACAACATGACGCCCATTTATTTAAATCTCTGGACATTATTGCAGCTCGTGCCCTGCTCAGGAATATACAGTTTCACCATGTAGAGAAACAAAACACTAGTTAACGCTACTGAATCGGAGTTATGTCCCTTTAACTTTGCCGGACACTGTCGTCCCCAAGAAATCTTGCAACAGTTGCAGAAATGCAATTTTTACGTGTCTAATAATTCAATGTTTTCAAGTTTGCATTCCTTTGCGAACGAAATCCAGTTCAGTTGTCGCATTGATCGAAAACGCCTTCCTAACTCATCCCGCTACATGCTCGAATGTATTAATGTGTTGATTTCCCATCCAGACTATTGTACACATCAAGTAAACCGTTCACCTTTACCCAGGAACACGCGCGCTCTGTTGTCATTTCCGGTTACAGTGAAGCGGGAATTTTCTATAAGGCGTAAACAAAATATGTTTGGTTCAGGTAACATGCCCCCAAAAATGACTCGACGCCGTAAACCAATTTTCGACGAAATATACAGGGTGACCCCTGGCTCTCGAGACAGGTTAAACGTGTAGAAAAAATCCCTGCAGGAAAGAATCAGGGTATATGAAAATTCTGTAAAAATATAGGAACAATTGTAAATTTAACCAACATGTGGAAGAAACATTTCGAATTGTGGAGGTGAACTATTTAATCTTAGAAATAAACATACTCTGGTCTGAGATTGGAGGCAATAACACAATACAAATATTACATTTATGTAGAATAAAAATTAATCTATATAGTAAATATGGCTCGAAATACGTCTCTTTAGTGTCCACGACTTTATGTGCACTATAACCATTACGCACTATTTGTGCTGGTGATAAAAAAATATGTCAGGCAAAATCACATTTTAGTCAGGGAAATATCAGGGAATTTTACTTCGAAATTTCAGTGGCCACCCTGATCTACGTAACAGGCCATACTATCCGTCTGTCACGTAACCGTCTGCCTCTGATGCGTACGGGGCGCGAGTCGATCGTGTTATTCCCCACTTCCCGTGCATTGTGTTTCGGAGGTCGGTTACAATCACGTCTGCGGCGATCTCTTACACTTCCGGTAGCGGCAAATCTTTCACGAATCATTGCTATAGCCACCGGCTGTCGATAAAATGCCCGTGCTTCATTCGATTACCGTCAGATATAATATAATGCCTATTTTGGGCTTTTATTAAGTAACAAAGGATCGTAGGACGCCATTAACAATCGATTTCATCATCACCATCATCATCATCCGAGTAGCAGCAACAACGACATGAACAACATTATGATAATTTGATATCAAAAGAAATTAAAGTTCAACAGGTTACAATATTCTAATTCCAGTCCTTATGTAATTTAATGTAAAAGCGATAACTTTAACCAAAAATAAATGCAACATTTTGCACATAGGAGTCCTCATAATCATACCTTTTCTTAAAGAACATTATAAGCTGAATTGATTTAAGCAATAAAAATGGTATGTCGTGTAATATGTAAGAAAGAACTTGACACTAAACGAAGTTGACGGTTTTATCACAATCTTTTTAGCGGCTACTTTCTAGTTGAATGTAACCCGCCTCAGCGCAAGTGTCATACTGTAGTCTCCAATCTTAGAACATATCCGTGATTAATTAGTGCATTTATGCATTTATTAGTGCATAACATTGCTTACCCTACCAACATCTCCAAAAAAGAATATCAAAGCAAGTGTCTAAGCCTAAAAACATGTCTTCGAGTTAAACTTGTTGATTTATTTAGAGAGTACAGACCTACATGACTTATTTATTTAGTGTAATGTGACCTACAGACTAAAATAACTTCAACTATTTAATCTCTCCATACAGTGAACTCTGGTTTGTGCAATAGTTTGAGTAAATATGGACTGTTCAGCAGTTGGAATGACTTAAAGGCCCTTTATGTAACATGGAAGGGAAATTATGCTTGTGGTTTTATAAAATTATAAATATATGATATATGCAGCCTTATAGTTACAACTTGCATTTACTGTACGATATTCAGCCATTTATAACCTGCAACACATCATTTACACTGATATACATAAATACGAGAACACCCGTTAATGCCACCTTAATAAGAATTAATAGTTGGGCATAAAGATGTTTATATGCCGTCCATGAACGCGACGTTTGTCCGCCGATAAGGGCGACCGCGTGTCAGCCGATGAGCGCAGCTGTGTGTCGACCGATGAAGGCAACCGTGTGTCGGCCGATGAAGGCAACCGCGTGTCCACCGATGAGCGCAACCGTGTGTCGACAGATGAAAGCAACCGTTTGTCCGCCGATGAAGGCAACCGCGTGTCGGCCGATGAATGCAACCGCGTGTACGCCGATGAGCGCAACCGTGTGTCAACCGAAGACAACCGTTTGTCCGCCGATAAAGACAAACGTGTTTCCGCCGATTATGGCAGCCGCGTGTCCGCCGATGAAGGCAACCGTGTGTCGGCCGATGAAGGCAACCGGTTGTCGACCGATGAGCGCAACCGTGTGTCAGCCGATGAAAGCAGCAGTGTGTCGGCCGATGAAGGCAACCGTGTGTCCGCCGATAAAGGGCAACCTTGTGTCCACCGATGAGCGCAACCGAATGGCCGTCAATAAACTGTGTGTCCATCAATTAAGGCAAAAACGTGTGCCCGCCAATTAGTGCAAAACGCGTGCTCGTCAAAGAAGGCAAAAATGTGCGTTAAAATCATGACGGTCATTGTAAATATCAGCATTGAAAGGCTGGTCATATTCATTGTGGATTTTTGTGATTTTTATTTTTATAAATTCGGAACTATTGAACAAAATGTTAAATGATTTAAAGTTTTAATTTAATATTAATTTTTGACACACCGTAGTATTTCTTTTATTTCTTCAGAACATTTAAAAAAACTAAATGCTTCCCTATGTGAATTAAACGTTAGCGATCTGAATTGGCTGAGGCATGCATTAGTTGTTTTAATATAAATGTAGACTTTTTTATTTCAACAATAATATACTAGGACTTTGTTTGCAAAATATATGGAACACGTGTCGAATATGATCCATACTTTGCTAAATTGAAACTCAACAAAGTGCAAATGCTGTAAACATTGACATCTGATTTGGTCCCGTATTCACCAACCTATTCTTAGACTTAAGACTTACAATAAAGAATATTCTTGAAACTGTTATGTTCTAAGAGCGCTGTAAATTTGAACTTACTCGGTGTCCATCGACTCTACTTACAGCATTTATTTAAAACGATGAGTTAAGACATAAGAAACATTGGGACCTAGAATATTTGCACACGTAGAAGTATATTTTCTTGAGTCTAAGTCTGCTCGTTATTCTTAAGACTAAGAATGGGTCTGTATTTCCAGTCATGTTTGTGTCAGTTTTAACTTTGCGTTCTGGTATGTGTGCTGCTTCTATGTTTCGAAAAATGGTGTTACGTGTAACGTATTAAATGGTACTGGTGTTTAATATATTTCATTCCACTTGAAAATGTTGCAAATCTGGCACACGGAAACATGTATTTACCTTTTAAAATCAAACAGTAGTAACATTAGGCCACAACAAATTGATCAGATGTTCGTCGGATTTGCCGCACCTTAAAATCGTAAATCGAAAAAAAAAAAATTCTTTTTTTTTGGCTCCCGCACATATAATTTTGCCCCGCACCCGATTTTTTTAAATGAAGTTTTCGTCAACGAGGCTGATTTTACGTAAAACGCCGACTTCGTGGTGTCCCCAAATCATAACAAGCAATTGGTACTGATATATACGTGAATAAGGCACTTTGCGGCGACTGGTTTTTGTACAGAGCACATAATTTATGACCCAAACGTTTACTCGCCAATAGACAGTCTGGCACAGCTGCCATATGTATTTCGACTCAGCAATTTCTTATCATGTTTTATCAAAGTTGTGAAAACACAACGAGCTGTTTGTCAGCATTCACTGCCTAATTAAAGATGATTGCTAGCAAGCTCCCGTAATATCAGCAGACACAACAGTTAATTAAAGGATTATCTTGGGGATAAATGATGTGGTAAATTGGATGTCCTGAATATGTCAAGTGGACTGATAATCGGGTATGTTTACATTTCGGACAATTTTGACCAGCGGTTTGTCCTTGATTTCTGACTTCTAATATCCACAGAACTTATACTAGTCATTCCTAAATTGTTTTGTGTTTCTTGTATGACATTTCATATTCATGTTATTAAAACTGTTGGTAGTGAATGACTTGGTGTATCAAATATATATTTTGATAATGACAATTACCTCGTATAAGGTCTACTTTCTTATAGTTAAAATATGGCTATTTAGTATTTACTGCCGGGTGTTAATTTAATAGCAGAATCACGATTGAAGACTTGCTTCACAGTACCCTTTGTAGGACATGGTCGAAGAAGAAATGGAGAAATTAGTTGCTTAGTTTATTACATATATATTGATTTTGACAACAATTTATGGACTAGAGCACATGAAGAGGAAATAATTGACAAGATATCAAGTTATGATGGCGTTTGGCAGTAATTTTTAATCACTATGGGCAAGATAGGATTTTTTTTTGGTGCGCTTTTCGCTCGCCTCCGATTTTATCGAAAATGGAAAAAAAATATAAAAAAATTGGACAACATCCGTAGAACAACTGATCAATTTGTTGTGGCCTTAATGTTGTATTGTTTATTTATATAAAGAAACCAATCCAGCTGACTGCATTATTCTTACATGAATAATTAAAGTTGTGTATAATTTAACTGCAACATGTGAAACAATTGCGATTTTACAAAACATGTCATTAACTGACGTCTGTCTTATCTTTACATTGAATTCTAACATGATACTTGCTGATTTTTTTCAATACGGACAAAGGACAAAATTATCGTTGTTAATCTACCCAATTAACAACGCAAACAGTAGTCCCGATTGTGAGCGCAGCATGGTAAACTGTAGTTTTTTTTTCATTACAAGTGCACAAATATTTGTCATATCATGTTAGACTCGAGATCATTTTCGCATTATCGTTTGTATGTGCCAATAAACAACTCTTTGTCGTTATGAAGCGTGGCTGTTCAATTCCTACACATCTGAACTCCAAAAAAAGTTGTTTATTTGCCGATAAACAACGATAAATCAAAAATTATTTCTTAAATATAATAGCTTACAAATTGAACGAGTAATTGTAGCATAGGCGTAAACGTGAATCTACGTGAAACAATAACAAAAACTTCACAGGCCATAGCCATATATGAGCAAGTATACTGTATCTGCATGGGCATGTTCTCATAAAGCTTCTTAGTGAACACGTAAACATTGTTAAATGTCTTAATATCGTAACCTACCCGTAAACCGTAAAGTCTGTGATCATTTTAGTTATAATTCGATTTAGGTAAAAAATTGTTTATGCTAGTAAAACGATGACAAATGCTTCGGGGGCATATAGTAATCCCCATCGTCTGTCCGTCTGCCCGTCTGTCCGTCCGTCACGCTTCTTGTGTGGAGCATAACTCCATTAGTATTGAAGGGATTCAAATGAAACTTCATATAATGATAGAGGACAATGAGAGGAAGTGCAGAGTTCACAGACTACAACTCTTTCTTCAATATCAACGGAGTTATTGCCCTTTGTTTAATTTTCTTGTGCAGATCGAGCATATCTCCATTAGTTTTGAAGAGATTCCAATGAAACTTCATATACTGATAGAGGACAATAAGACGAAGTGCAGTGCACAAGGACTATTGCCCTTTGTTTAATTTTCTTGTGCAGTGCATAACTTCATTAGTATTGAAGGGATTAAAATTAAACTTCATATAATGATAGAGGACAACGAGAGGAAGTGCAGAGCACAAGGACCACAACTCTTTCTTCAATATCTACAGAGTTATTGCCCTTTGTTTAATTTGCTTGTGCAGAGCACAACTCCATTAGTATTAAAGGGATTCAAATGAAACTTCATATAACGATAGAGGACAATGAGAGAAAGTGCTCAGTGCAAGGACCACAACTCTTTCTTCAATATTTACGGAGTTATTGCCCTTTAATATATTTTTTCTGCGGAGGATAACTCCATTCGTATTGAAGTGATTTTAAATAGAACCACTTATATTGATAGAGGACGTTGAGAGAAAGTGCAGAGTACAAGGACTATAACTTATTCTTCAATATTTATGGAGCTATTGCCCTTTGTTTTTTGTGTGCAGATAAGTACTACCTTAGTATTGAAGAAATAAAAAAAACCCACATATATTGATAGAGGGCATTGAAAGAAGAGCAGAGTACAAGGACCATAACTCTTTCTTCAATATTTATGGAGTTATTGCCCTTCAGTTAATTTTCTTGTTCAGTGCGTAACTCCATAAGTATGAAGTGATATAAAATAAAACCACATATATTGATATAGGATGTCGAGAGGAAATGCAGAGTACAAGGACCATAACCCTTTTTGTAGGAAGCGTCATTTTTGCCAACATGTAACTGACATTGTGTTGCCTTCCTCTGACAAGCATATGATTCGGGGGCATACGTCACATCCTGTGACAAGCCTTGTTTTCGTTTCATTTCACTTAAAACTTAATCTAAAATTTTCACTTATGAGTATCCTCAGTTATGATCTATCTCAGGAGTTTTATTAATTCCGCCCCAGCTTCTCGATGATTACATTAATATGATCTATCTCAGGTGCTTTGTGAATTCCCTCCGGCTTTTCGTCGTTTTCGATGTTCAAATTACATTATTTTCAAACAAAGCGTTTCACGGTTTCCATATGCATTGTCGTTATCGTCGATGATGAAAACTAACGCTGAATGACCATGTACACTGTACATGAGGCTATCGTGATATTTTTCTGTCGTTCTATAAATATCTTAGCGTCACAGGCCTGGGCCCGTATTCAGAAAGCTCTTCAGGAAAAACTACAGTAAATTTCTTAAATTCTTGAAATTCTTAAAGTCTGTGGCTGTTTCATGTAAAAACGTTAAAATGTTTCAAACTAGTTTAAATTGCTTTGGTGTTTTATATTTTACCCTTTTGTGAAAAGAAATCATTGGATTTCACATTTAAAGAACACTTTATCTGAAATGTACACTTAAGCACAATTTAACTTAAGATTTCCCTTAGGAGTTTCGTGAATACCAGCCCTGTATCCAAAGTCCGATCACAAATAAAACTCATCTACATTCGCGGCGATAAAGGGGCTACCGACTAATATAGTTCCGAAAATAGTATGAACGTAATTTTTAAAATCAAATTTCTGTATCAAGCTCGTAACCTGCTTGAAAGGTGTTAAAGGGATCTGTTCACCGATTGACAATTTTTTTTACTTTGTGGTACAGATTCCTAAAATAAAAGAAAGGTGAATATAAAGAAGCCGAAATAACACCACTGATGTAGAAAAAATACTGGAAATACCGTTTCGTTAAATTGAAATCATCGGCTGAAATGGATAAAATTATAAAGTGTTTTTAACGCTAAACGATGGAAAAATGTGGAGTGTTTCTGTTGTTTTCGTTGAAATTGTTGACAACTGGTTAATCCCTTACATTAAGTAAAAAATACACTGTCAAATATATAACTCGGAATGGCCGAGAAGTTATGCGTGAGACTTTTGATCCGGCGGTCTGAAGTTCGAACCTCTTTGGGACCAACATTTTTTTTATTTTTAATATGTTTTTCTAGTTATAGTATTTGAGGTCTTTAGTTCAGAGTTGATTGATTTTTCAAGTTAATACGTTTAATGGCATATTTCAAAAATCCAACAATGTGTGAACAAGTCCCTTTGATGCAATGCAGAATTTAGTCTTTGTACAGTGGTATTCCATGTTATCATAAAGAGATTGTGCCACTAATTTTAATCGTGTGCGATATTGTATTGAACAAAAAAGTTTATGAACGGGAGAATGTACAAACATGACAGTCAATGCGCGTTTGTAATGTGTACGTACATGTGGTACTATGTTGACAAAATGTAATGGCGATCTCTGATTCAGACAACCAGCTTCCCACAAATTCAGTTGTTATGGCTGCATGGTGGCGCCTCGGTCCCTCAACAATCGAGAAACTCGTATAGTTGTAAAGTTTTTTGGTTGAAATGGCAATAATTACGAAAGTTTATAAATGCAATTATAAAATTATTGCTGCTACTGATGTTTTAGGCTGGCATTTCAGGAATCCAGTTAAATCCAGCACCGCGTCCATCATTTAATTAAGAAATAATTTTCTATTTATCTTTGTTTATCGGCCAGTAAACACCGATTTGGAGTTCTGATGTGTAGGAAATAAACCACGAGGGAGTTAGCCAAAAAAAATTAATAGCCACGCATCAGAACGACAAAAAGTTGTTTATTGGCCGATATACAAAGACAATGCGAAAATTATTTCGATTCTAACATGATTTGACATTATATTTTTGCAATTAAAATTGGAACTACTTTTAACTATGCTCCGCACAGAATCGTGACTTCTGTTTGCGTTGTTTAGGTAGTTTAACAACGATAATTTTGTTCTTTGTCAATATAAAAAATAGCGCGTATCATGTTAGAATACGTAATTATGTATTTCAATAAAACAAAATTTAATGCACACTGGTAATTATCAGAGATCAATGCAGTTAGCAAATTCTTAATCTATGTAGCATAGACCTGCACTGCTAATGTAATACGTATTTATGCAATACTTAAGAAATAATTTTCGATTTTTCGGCCAATAGACAATGATTTGTAGTTCGAATGCGTAGGAATTAAACCATTAGCCCGAGTGGTTTAATAGCCACGCATCAGAACGATAACGACATAATGCGAAAATTATTTTGATTCTATCATGATTTGAATTGAAAAAAATTTGCAATTGTAATTAGAACTATATTTTACTATGCTCCTGACAGAATCGGGACTTCTTTTTGCGCTGTTTATTGGGTAGTTTAACAACGATAATTTTGTTCTTTGTCAAGGCCCTATCTATAGAAAAATTAGCGAGTATTATATTCATTAAACTTGCGAGTCTCGGTATTCAAAATATTTTCTCAAACGCAAAAATAAAATCATATTTAATTGAAATAACACACACATTACTATGGGCTATTTTATAGAAAACCTTTAAATGCTTGAAAAGATCTGCTATTACAGTAACAAACGGGGATATAGTTTCTCGTGATTAAATTGTACTTTAATAAGAAACTAAACAAACATGGTGTATTATTTGACAGCTGCATGTAATCACAACGAATCAATATAACAGAGATGTATTTTGAGAGCGGCGTCTGTTCGCTCTGTGAAATATTGAAAACAAACCTTGGCTCGGTCAGGGAAGTATCATTTGCTATGTAATATGTTAACTGTCCATTTAGTGCAAGTGTTATCTTCCTGTAGACGTAATTTAATTCATATTCTGACATGATACTCGCCAATTTTTCTATAGACAAAGAACAAAATTATCGTTGTTG
This sequence comes from Congeria kusceri, assembly GCA_027627225.1. Lineage (NCBI taxonomy): Eukaryota > Metazoa > Mollusca > Bivalvia > Myida > Dreissenidae > Congeria > Congeria kusceri. Next base: position 129,482 of record JAPFQT010000120.1, on the reverse strand, counting down.
AACTACCCAATAAACAACGCAAAAAGAAGTCCCGATTCTGAGCATAGTAAAAAGTAGTTTCAATTGCAATTGCAAAAATATATATCAAATTATGTAAGAATCGAAATATTTTCGCATTATCGTTGTTTATCGGCAAATAAACAACTCTGTCGTTCTAATGCGTGGCTATTAAACAACTCGGTCAATGCCCTCGTGGTTTAATTCCTACGCAGATTCGACCCCCCGGTGTGCAGTGTACTAGGGGCTTCACACCGGGCTCTACAAGACCTCAGAAACGGGGCTTCTCCTGTATCTTGCATTTTTCTCCGTAACCCATGTCTTTTGGAGGCGGTTTCTTATCGGAGAGAATCCCGGTGCTCTCGCTAAAATTCATCACACACAGAGATGTTGTTCATTTAATTGAATTGGTTGTTTGCGTCGTAGCTTTTGCGCCTGACGATTGCAGTTTATTTAGTTTGAAAAAAAGAAACATATTATTAGATGTAGCTAATTATATTTGTTAAATTCAGTGCGTTTTAATGTTAATCAAATAACACAATAAATCCAATCACTAGCACGGGAGACAACTAGGTGTTACATAGCAAAGTGCTTACTGCAGTTGCTTCCCTTGGATTGACTCGCACGGACTATAGCGTTCTCGTGACCGTTCTACATTACGATATGTTCCCTATTTAGTTCCTTTGTCAATATCTGTTTTGTAGACGTTTTAATTTCGTTTTCTTATTCAGAAATAATTTTTGATTTATCGTTGTTTATCGGCCAATAAACAACGATTTGGAGTTATGATGCATAGTAATTAAACCACAAGGGCGTTAGCCACGCATCAGAACGACAAAAACTTGTTTATTGGCCGATAAACATCGATAATGCGAAAATTAATCCGATTCTAATATGATTTGATCATATTTTTTGGCAATTAAAATTTGAACTACTTTTAATACGGATCTACTTTTTTCGTTGTTTATTGGGTAGTTTTACAACGATAATTGTGGTATTTGTCTGTATAAAAACTAACGAGTATCATGTTAGAATTATAAAGTAATTTCGCATATTAAATTGTTGAAGTGTTGTATCGACTATTAATCCTTGAATTTAAAACAATTTACTGTAGAACAAGTACTAAATTTAATAACATAAAGGCAATAAAACGGTAGAAACGGAAAGTATTGTTGCCTTTATAAATACACCATTACATTGGTTACTTTGACACAAATTAAACTTAAGCATATATTGGCAGATAACATCGTAGTACACGTCCAAAATATAAACACATGGAGTGAAAATATGTCTTTTTTAGTCACGGATATTTACTTAAAAAAAACTAAGACGATTTCGTCTTATTTTATGTATTAAAAAAAAGAACAAAAGGATATTGATTTACAACTAAGACACAGAACAGAATGTGTTTTCAGAATGCTGTAAATATTAGAACTGCGCAGCATTCGCTGACAAACGTGATATTTATGTTTTGCTTTCGTATACTGTTATTGGAGTTAACAAAGTATTAGACTGAACGTTCAACACGTATATCTGGCTTCCCACTTCAGATTAAGCATCTTGGACATTTTTGTGATCCTGGATCTTTCGCTATTATTATCACATCCGCCAAGGAGCTTACATTTATGCAACAGCAACAATCGCTACTGCTACTACCACTACTACAGTAATAACACATGTAATTGTCGCAATAATAAACATATGAACAAAAATAGCACAACAATACTTTGAAAAGAAATAATATAATGTTAACGTAATTAATAGGTATTTTAATGCATTCAATTTTAATCCAGTATTAGGCCAAAACGTAAACAGTTCTGTGTTTCGGGCAACCCGACCCTACCTAGCGAAAACGATCGTTTCCCGTGAATTCTGAATTCGACAGATTTTTATTTTTAAGGGAGTTAATTGTGATTAACTAGATAACCCGTGTCGTAAAAGAGCTAAATATATTATTAACTGAGTATTTTCGATCTCTTCATGGATAAATAGTATTGCCGGTTAAGCGTTTGCGATTCCTTTCGCTTTTATAACTAGACTTTAAAAAATTATTTAAAAAAACTCAATTCCTACCCTACCTTACTTTTTTAAGACCGTTGCCCGAAACACACAATTTACTTGTTTGGCCTTATGGTGCAACAATATTAACCTCCGCTATCATGGACGTTATGCTTTTTGTCCGTGATGGTTTGTCTGTGAGTTGGTCTGTGGTTTGTCTGTTTGTAGGTCTGTGGTTGGTCTGTTTGTAGGTCTGTGGTCTGTCTGTAGGTCTGTGGTCTGTCTGTTTGTTGGTCTGTTAGCAACTGTAGTTAGGAAAGGATTTGCATGAAACATTCTGGGAAAGTTTGAAATGGGCGAATGAACACGTGTTGAGATTTTGAAGGTGGTCCGGATCATCGACTGGATCCAGGAATGTTGAAAGTATTCCTTATTATCTAGAGATATGGCAATTTGCCACATTGTGATCTATAACTCTTCGAGGACTGCTTTTGTGGTTGTTTGGCTAAAAACTAGGAACATTACTAGCACATAGCCGTGTGTGATCCGGATCCTGCCTTGGCATCGGTCTGCGCTCTCCGATTGATGTACAGTTACTGATTTTACCAGTTATATTTCTTTCACGTACATTGTATTTACTGTTAACCACCAGTGTCACTTTATACTAAATAGTGTATATTACTTTCAATCAGTCGATTTGTAGTTGTTAACAAGGGCGTATGCAATGGGGCGGCAGGGGCGCCTTCCACCATTTGGAAGACGAAGCCAGAACACCGTTCATTCCAATCTACTTGTTTTGATACGTTTTCATGGCTCCATTATTGGGAAGTTAGTGTTGTTACAACTGTGGTTCATCGTGTTTATGGATTTCAATAAAAGTAAAGTTCTTATCTATAAGTCAAATAAACGTATAATAACCATAAGTTGCTTCGAACACAAATGCATATTCTGCACATTTTTATAAGATAATCATTTTCGTAACATCAATTATTTCTTTTCAGACGCAATGCCTCGCTTTCTGAATTATCAGCATGTCTATATTTCGTCGCCCCAATATTTGAATGATAGCTACGCCCCTGGTTCAGTTTTTTCCACCTATGTACACCTTAATAGAATGTAATAAACTGTATATATATGTGTGACTGAATTACCAAAGGTATATAAGGACTTTGTGTTTAATTGCATATTTAAAGGAAAAACATGTAAGCACGTAAACGTTTGAAACTATTTTTGGTCACACTAAAACTGTCTTTATATTTTACATTTATTTTATACATGTATTTAATTAAACACGTATGCTTTTTAATATTCTGAACAGCATGTGTTGTGATGTTGCTTTTTTCGAAATCTATCTATATAACTTACGCTAGTACGTTCTTCTGAAAAATTCTATAAATCGATTTGATTAAATAATACAACAAACGTTGTTTAATGAGAGTACATTTTAATTATTCTCGCTGATGGAGGCAAAATTACAGTTTATATTTGGCTGTTGTTGTGTCTGGATGTGTTTGACTTTGTACAACGTTATCTGTAGACAGACCCTGTCATATTATAACATTTCCCGTGCAAATGCGTGATTACAAAAAACAAAATTTTATATCGAGAATCATTACAAAATACATATAATATAAGTCCGCCTGGTCTATCATTCCATCCTCGTTCTGAACACGTGGGAGTGCCGTCTGCATCTCTGCAAAGCTCCTTGTCACGAGTTTACAAACCGGAAGCGATTGACGCCTATTGACCGTCCTGCCATCTCCCATCACCGTCCTCCTCCGTATGTACTGGTACACGTGTACCGGAGTTACAGTTACGTGCGTGATCAAGAAAACCCGTACGTGCGTCCACTGATGAAGGTATAAATGTGTGTACATCTGTCCGCCTAAGAAAGTGTATGTGTACGCCAATTAACGTGGATGTGTCCGCCGATGAGCATGTATGAACATGTGTGTCCGCCTATGAACTTGTATGTGTCCGCCTATAAACCTGTATGTGTCCGCCGTTGAACGCGTATGTGTCTGCCTATAAACGTGTATGTGTCCGCCGATAACGTGTATGTGTCCGCCGATAAATGTGTATGTGTCCGCCTATGAACGTGTATATGTCCGCCTAAGAACGTGTATGTGTCCGACTATGAACCTGTATGTGTCCGCCGTTAAATGTGAATGTATCCGCCTATGAAGGTATATGTGTCCGCCTATGAACGTGTATGTGTCCGCCTTTGAACGTGTGTGTCCACAGATGAACTTGTATGTGTCCGCCTATGAAGGTATATGTGTCCGCATAGGAACGTGTATGTGTCCGCCTATGAACGTGTATGTGTCCATCAATGAACGTGTGTGTGTCCGCCTATGAACGTGTATGTGTCCACAGATGAACTTATATGTGTCCACCGATGGACTTGTATGTGTCCAAAGATGAACTTGATTATGTGCGACTATGAACTTGTATGTGTCCGCCTATGAACGTGTGTGTGTCCGCCTATAAACCTGTATGTATCCGCCGATGAACGTGTATATGTCCGCCGATGAACATGTATATGTCCGCCTATGAACATGTTTATGTCCGCCTATGAACATGTATATGTTTGCCTATGAACATGTATATGTCCGCCTATGAACATGTATATGGCCGCCTATAAACATGTATGTGTCCGCAGATGCACATGTATATGTCCGCCTATGAACATTTATATGTCCGCCTATGAACATGTATTTGTCCGCAGATGAACATGTATATGTCCGCCGAGGAACATTTATTTGTCCGCAGATGAACGTGTATGTGTCCGCAGATGAACATGTACGTGTCCGCAGATGAACATGTATATGTCCGCAGATGAACATGTATATGTCCGCCTATGAACATGAATGTGTCCGCCTATGAACATGTATATGTCCGCCTATGAACATGTATCAGTCCGCAGATGAACATGTATCAGTCCGCAGATGAACATGTATCAGTCCGCAGATGAACATGTATCAGTCCGCAGATGAACATGTATCAGTCCGCAGATGAACATGTATCAGTCCGCAGATGAACATGTATCAGTCCGCAGATGAACATGTATCAGTCCGCAGATGAACATGTATCAGTCCGCAGATGAACATGTATCAGTCCGCAGATGAACATGTATATGTCCGCCTATGAACATGTATATGGCCGCCTATAAACATGTATGTGTCCGCAGATGCACATGTATATGTCCGCCTATGAACATTTATATGTCCGCCTATGAACATGTATTTGTCCGCAGATGAACATGTATATGTCCGCCGAGGAACATTTATTTGTCCGCAGATGAACGTGTATGTGTCCGCAGATGAATATGTACGTGTCCGCAGATGAACATGTATATGTCCGCAGATGAACATGTATATGTCCGCCTATGAACATGAATGTGTCCGCCTATGAACATGTATCAGTCCGCAGATGAACATGTATCAGTCCGCAGATGAACATGTATCAGTCCGCAGATGAACATGTATCAGTCCGCAGATGAACATGTATGTGGCCGCCGATGAAAGTTTAACTGTTTGTAAAACGCTACACATTAGGGCATCGTTAAAGTGCATTCGATAAGATTTTTGACTTCATTACACCAATACGCTTGTAGATTATTAATAATCAGCAATGTCTGCGTTTATTCAAGTGAAATAAAACTTCAGTGTTGCACCGCGGCAGCAATTCTAGACTATTTCCGCGTGTCATACGTTGTGTCTGGAGTTAACGATGATTACAAACTGAGGAGCATTTTTTTGAATTAAATAAACAACATTAAAGTAAGTCTGATAACGAAAGATCATTGAAGTCCGATTATCAAAACCAGCATGTTCGCTTATAAAAATAGTGACTGCTTATGAGTAAACAGTGATACACCTGATGTAAAATAAGCAATCGCCTTGAGAAAATGTCCTTAATTATACAATTATGGACTTTTTAGTTGTGCAATACCATGCGATCATGGTTCACAGCAATATCCTTAGTCGCCTCGTTCAATATAGATCTTGCTGTGCACCATTACGTCATATTATAGCAATGATTTTTTTTATTGCTAGCCAGCTATGTTTCTGCGCAAAATAATGGTTCGTTTTACTTTGATTCCGATTTTCGAAGTCGACGTGTTCCCTTATAACAACATAGCGAATGCTTATGAGAACACAATAATATAATTGATGTAGAACAAACACTCGCGTTGAGAAAATGTCCTTATAGCACTGGTTATTATTTACAATCTTTGTTTCAACGCAAAATGAAGTATCTACTCTGAGGTTTTTCGAAGAAGACAGAGGTGGTTGGTTTCTCATGCTTACGTTTACTCGCACATGCACTTAAACGTCTTGCTGTTTTTGTTTCATTATCTTGATGTCCTTTCTTCTTCGGCAAATGATTCCGAGAATAAATTGCTATGGAATGCATTTTCCAATTAAGTAAACTTGTTACATGTAAATCTGTATGGATACTATTATGATATCAGCGTTTGCGAATAAATTAAGACCGTTACAATATTTCTTTCATGTACTCAAATAAAGATACCAACATAATTTTACGTAATTGCAATCGAACTTAATGTACAAGATAAATATACTATGACAATTAAGTAATCAACAATAAATCCGGTTGATTGCATGAGAGACAATCCGACGTTACTTCTTAGCAAAACCCAGGTAGCAGTTGCTTCCCTTTCGTTGAATCGACCACTCTATGATCTAATAGAGTAAACTATAAATACACTACTTAGGCGTAAAACAAAAATTGTTTGTTTCATGTTACCCGACCTACCTAAAAAAATTCTCCGACCATGGAACATTTTATTGAGTTTGCCAGATATTTTTGTTTTATTTACTTTATTCCAATAATTAAATGTTCTTTGGATAAATTATTGTTTGTTTTGATTGGTTTAATAGCATCCACTTCAAAACAATGTTTAGTGATATTTCCAGTTTTAATATCTTCAAGTTGACCAGTTACCAAATAAAAAAATAAAATAAATCCCTACCTACCTACCTACCCTAATTTAGTGCATGCATCCTGAAACAAACACATTTTTTACGCCTTACCAATATGCACTGCTAAAGTAAAATTGTGTTTTTTATTTCCTTTCACATGAAATGCACAAGTAAAACAATGATGCAAAGCATCATAGGGAGCCGTATAATTGCGTAAAAGAAGAAAAGGAACCCAATTTTAAATGAAAGTCAATATGTATTATGAATTTAATAAAACATTAAACTCAACCTGGGGTTGTAATTAACTCCATCATTATGTAATGTCCGTACAATAATCCGATCTTGTTTGTCATCAATGATATTTCAGTATTCTAAATAATAACATTATATAGTTTATGATTTTTGAGGCAAAGCAAAATTTAAAGAGTTGCAATGCAAAAAAATAATGGCGCAAATGCTTATAGCATTATAACAATGGCCAGTCACATAAGTATTTATGCCATGTGTACTTAATAAAAACAATCGTCAGGGCACATTCACACAAAATATGATTTGACTATAATTTGTGATAACCAAAACATATAATTATATTAGATAATGGCGACATAAATAGTATCCCTTCGGAAACCATGGCCTCAAGCGTTCCTGTGCATAACTACAATAGTAGACAGTGAATTCGTAATGGGAGCAAGAAATAAATAACAACATAGCAAATGTTTGGTATTTAATTACAACGTATTCCGATGAGGAGCATTAAACTAAAGACTACTTTTGTCGAAATGCCAATTTTGGAGTCCAAAATATGTGCTAGTTTTGTTGAACGTACATTTCTCATAGACATCTTGTTTATGCTGAAGAATGTATTAAACATGAAGAATATTAATTATTTATTTGCAAATTACAAAAGAAATGAAACAATACAGAAAATACGATATAAAGGCGAATAATATTGATTAAAACAAATCGCTGTCATATTTCATCGAAATTCTTTTTAAAAAGCGGTTAAAGGTATGCAGCGGATAAGCTTTGTGGCGGACTGACACCTGGACAGACGTATGAACGTACCATGCCTCTATACATTTTCACTAAGACTAAACTTCATGGGGCGTTTACTGATTCGCGGAGGCGAGGCTTACGATCTTCTTTCCACAAAAATATTCAAGGGTATATATCAACAAAAACTGCTCGAGGTTTAATATCTCGGATTCCGATGTTTCCGCCATAGTCTAGTTATAGAAAGATTTAACCTCTATTTATAAATTCAATAACCTCTACAGGAGTAGTTGAGAGAAAAATGCTGTTCTAAATAATTCCAAATAAAACACAACCGTTATTCATGTTAACGTGCATGGTGAGATTATAAAATATAAACTCTCTATTCTGGTTGTCTGGATGCTCGTTGCGAGTATTTTAACACACTTGACATCAACTACTAGCCTGCGGCGCTGCGAGATATTTTATTTATTATTGACTGGGTCATTTCTGTTGAACCTGTATTAGTTGGAGCAAGTCGCTTACTCTGTTTGCAGTGTGTTGAACAGGTTTCTCGCTCTGTTTCGTAATTGAGCAGCAATTGAATGCACGATTTTAGCTTTATACTCTTTCAAACATAATTGATTTCTAAACGAAAAATAATCTTCAAGCAAATAATGCAACAATGTACCTCTCAATTTGATTCGGTAAAAAAACAACTTCAGGCACGTGTTTGTAAAAGTACAATATGATCGATTCTCGTTCCAAATGCTTCCGGTCAGAGTGATCACATATAGACGCCGCGCTCAAGCGCTCAAGCGCGGCGCCAATTAATGCAGTGTTCTTTATGGGACTGGCATGTGGAGCACACACTCGGAATTTCGCCATTTACTTATAAATAAATGCAGTACATTAAGAAACCACTGTTCATAATAATCTGTGCGCAGGTGCTTGCCCGGTCGGACAAAGACCATGAAACCGTCAACTGGCCCTAATTCTATGAACTTGTCCGAAAAAAAATTAATTTTCGATTTATATCGTTGCTTATCGGCCAAAACACCTAAAACATAAATTTTCAAGAAATATTATTACACATTTCAAATAACGTCACTTCTAGCACATGTGCGTATGTCAGATTGAACCACAGATTACGCCCTTGGCGGCTTGCATGTTTACATGTAATGAAATTTAAGCAAGATGGTGATTTTGAAATGCCCAGTTTATAATTCTAACGTGCGTATTTTGTTGAAGAAAGCTCAAAGTGGATGAAGTTGCAATCGTTCATTAACTAGGAAATTGTATAAACCATATTAAGTCTGAACAAGTAAGATTTTATATTGACCTAAAGATGTGAACGCAAACATCAAACTATGTGGAAATCTACGAGCAATTTTGTAAAACATCGACATTGAAATACGCTAGGCCGGTATTCACAAAGATCCGGACTGAACTCAAGTTGTACTAAATGTGACAAATTAAGATACATTGTTCTATGTAAAATTCTGTGATTTCTGATTACAAAGGTGTTAATACGATACATCTGTGTTTAAACTGTGACATTTCATGCAAAACTACCTAACACAGCAACAGGCTTAAGGTAATTTATGAATTAAAAAAACTACTTAGGTTTTCAAGAAGGAGATTTGTGTACATAAGCTCTGTTGCAGCATTCCAGAAAGATCTTAAGTTTACCTTCAATTATTTTCTAATTTTAAAATAAGATATACATTTATTAATCAATAAATTTACATTTATGTAAACAAAAAATAATAATAAGTTGACAGGGTTTCCCGCAGGATTTCTTGAAGGCATGTCGGCATCCCCGACCGACGCCCCCCCCCCCCCCCTACCCTCCACCCCGCGTGAAAATCGACCGCTCCTTTTGATCCCACCTCCCCGAAATCGGCCGCAACGCTCGACCCCATCTGTTTTAATAGGCTGCAACGCTTGACCCCACCTGCCCGAAATCGGCCGCATCGCTCGACCCAATTTTATTTAACTAAAATCGCAATTTATGGAATTAATTTTTCAATTATACATGTTATTCAGAATCGTTTCAAACCCTACTTTTCCGCCTTGAAATTCTGTCTTTAAAATCTTTTTTATTTTATAAAGTGTTTTATAATGCGTGTGTTTTGTTACAAAAGCGCGCGAAACTTATGTCGCCATGAGTGTCGTGAAAAACGTGCATGTAATGGTCACGCGCTTAATTGCATAATGTTTATGTGAACGAAATTACGTTTGACGACGTCAAATTGTGTTTTAAAATGAGGCTCTATATGACATTATTCGTTTCAATATTTTTGATTGTCAGTTTGAGAAATAGATTCGGGAATTAACTGGATACAGTTTAATTGCAAATACAATAATAAAAAGTTTAAAAATGTATGTTCACTTGTCCTGACAAGCTCTAGTATTTGTTGTCATACACCTTGTAGTTGTTAGTAAACTCCGCCTTTAAAATCACCGTATTTGATTGGCTAATGCGATTGTCGTGGGCGGGACTACACTTCAGTTACTTGTCAATCACACTGTCCAACGCGAGCCTTATTTATCAAAACAGCGTTCGGTTATGACCCCTCAATTAAAGGCATATGTAGATCAAGGGATTATGGGTTGTCGCTTTGAAAATTAAGGCATGTCGGCGTAATTAAAGCATGTCGGCAAACGACTAACTGCTTTGAAGGCATGTCGGGCCCGACAAGCGAAAAAGGCCTGCGGGAAACCCTGGTTGATAATTAATAAACATTAGACAGACAGACAGACAATTTATTAGACTTATACATATGTACATCGTCTTAAATAAATACAAATTTGAAATAAAGTTATGTCACGTATCAATATATTACAATAAATATAATTTAATTATACAAAAACCAAATTTGCGAAAAAATTCAAATTTTCATGGAACTTATAAATTTTAAATAAAGTACTATCACTTGTCAATATGTTACAATGAAAACAATTTAATTATACAATAACCAATATTACGAAAAAAAGAAAAAAAAGTACAATTTTAAAGGCAGTAAAGATAGACAAAATATTTTTGTGGAAAATAAAATAAAAACAAAACAATTATTAAAATAAATATAGCTATGGTTTAAAAGTTAGAGAAAGTATATTACATTGCATTATTGTTAATAATTTACGTGGTATTTATAATAGTATTTCGTATAGTTAAAGCTTCTTTTACATATTTACATAAATTAACAATCTCAGATTTACACGTTGATGTCAATAAAATGTGGAACTTAACAACAGATGGCCTGATATAGTAAAAACATTTAATATATTTTTTTCGGGGTGTACGATAACATGGACATATACAAGTGAAATGAAATTCATCCTCTGTATCTATTTGGTTACAACATAGGCAATAACGTTCGTTGCGAGGGATATTGTTACGGGAGTATCTGCCTGTTTGAATTCTCAATGGATGGGCAGACGCCCGTAATCTTACAAAGTAAAAACGTAGGCTCTTGGGTAATAAATCTAAGTAGTCTTCATATTCGAGAGATGTTTTAAACATTCTATACATGTCTAAAACAGAACTATTATTCATATTACCAAACCATTCTTGTTTAAATGTGTCAATAATTCTACATTTGAATTCACATACAAAAGCATGAGTGTTAGTAACATTGGGATTTTCAAATACATAGGAATATCCGTATTGATTTAACAATTTTTTAACATCCGCAACCCAATTGTTGTATCCTTTGTTGCAATCATCCACTGCTTGTTTATACACAGTTTGTATAATAATATTTTTACTGTTAATAATTTTAAACCAATACTTAACAATTCGTGCATATCTATTTACATATAACGGGTATCTACCTAACTCTCCATATACCGTAGCAATACATGTGTTTATTTTTACATTTAACAACCTTAAGCAAAATTTTAAATGGATGCGTTCGATCTCTTTAGATTTATTAAATCCCCATATTTCAGAGGCATAACATAAAATGGAGCCAACAAAAGAATCAAACAATTGACAAAATAATTTAGGCTTAAGATCATATTGCTTACATTTGTAGAGTAAAGTATTGGTAGCCTTAAGGGCTTTTCCAGCCAAATGTTCTTGGTTTAATTTAGAGCTACCAGTGTAATTAATTACAGTGCCGAGATAGTTGAAATTATCGACGACTTCTATTTTTTGACCATTGTAAGTCCATTTCTCATCTTGGCGAATTTTACCCCTTTTGCGAAAGACCATTATTTTGGTTTTTGACGTATTCACCTTAAGCCCCCAACAATTACAGTATATGTAAAGTTTATCTAATTGGGATTGTACTTCTTCTGGTGTTTTACCTAAAATGGCCATGTCGTCTGCAAATAGCAACAAAATTAAAATTAGGTCATCTATATTTAAGCCAGACAGTGTGTCATCTTGTAGAAACAGTTCTAAATCTTCTACAAACAGTGAAAAAAGAATCGGAGACATTACCTCCCCTTGTCTTAGACCAACAGCATAGCTAAAATATTCAGAGTATGTTGTACAAGATTTGACATATGATTTTGCATTCTCATACATATTCTTAATTATTCGTAGTAATTTACCTTGTATTCCAGATTTATACATTTTTAACCATAGTGCACTGCGATATATACTATCAAAACATTTAAGCATATCCACGTACACAACATACAAGCGTTTGTTTTCTTTAAAAAAATGCTGCACAACAGACATCAAAATATAAATAGCATCAACAGTCGAACATCCTTTTCTGAATCCGAATTGTGCGTCCGAAATTTTACCATTATTTTCAAAAAATGATTCAATACGTTTATTTAAAATGGTTGTAAATAATTTAGAGAAACAGCTTACAAGCGTTATTCCTCTGTAATTATTAACATCAACAACAGAACCTTTTTTATGAAGAGGAATGATAATCCCTTTTGTCCATTGATCTGGAAAATAGCCAGAAGTTAAAATACTATTAAACACATCACACAAATGATTAGATAAAATATCAATACATTCAATGAAATATTCATTTAAAATACAATCAATACCTGCCGCTTTGTCACGTTTTAAGTGTTTAACTGCATTCATGACCTCATTTACTGTTATCGGTTGATCTAGTTCCGGAAAAGTACAATTTTCACCATTAAAGTCGTTATTTAGAAAAAAATCTTCTGCCTCAGCATTTTTACTATCTGACGTTTTATTACTCAAATTTTCAAAATAGTCTTTTAATGCGTTTATTGAAATGTTATTGCAATTTATTTTAATTTTCGATTTGAAATATTTCCAAAATTCTTTCGGCTTTTTATTTTTTAAATTTTCAATTTCTGTCATCTGGCGTTTATATGCGTTCTTTTTCTTTTTGCTTGTTAACTCTTTATACAGCCTTTTCTTTTCACACAGCTCCATTCTATTGTGATCAGACTTATTCAGATTAAAAAATCTTAACGCGTCATGGTATTGATTTCGTGCGGTCAAACACTCATTATCGAACCAATCGGCGTGGTTTATACAACTGTCAGTATTAAATGTGGGTTTATTACTGTAAGTACATGATTTTGTAAACAACGGATCCGCTACATTGCGAATTGTAGTTGTAAAATTTTATAGAACCTGGTTAATTGACATTCTACTCGAACAATCTATACTATCGACAATATCATAAAAAATAGGCAATTTTGAAATAATTCCTGAACGAAATTCATCTCGAAATGAACTATTCCATTAATATTTAACATCCGTGAATGTCTCATAACTGGGTGAACAATTGTTACAATATAATGAAAAATGCAACGGAGCATGGTCACTCCATTCATTAAAATCTCCAACAGTAAAGTTTGCTAACAATTGAAAATTGCTTTCATTGGTCAACAGATAATCAATTACAGAGGTACCGTTATTTGAAACAAATGTATGTTTACAACTATCGCCTATTCTACCGTTGATAATACGGAAAGAAGTTGACTTACATAAATCAAGCAGTTTAGTCCCGTAGCTATTATGTACTTTGTCTACTGAGGCCCTGATAAAGGAATGATCTGGTGTGTAGTCTATATTATCATAGATTATGTTAAATGAGTCATGAACAATAAAGTCACATTTATTACTGGTTCGACTATTCAGATCCCCTGTGATAAAAACACTACCAAATTCAGAAAAATATGTAATGTCATTTTCTAAAATATCAAAAAGGTCTACATTAACAGTGTTATACACGGGTGAATCTTCTCCCCAAATATAGCTTCCACATAAATATATATCACTTACAGTATTAAAAAAATCACGCTTAAGTTTTAACCAAATAATAGTGTCGTAATGATTTCTTATAATTTCGATGCCATCTTTTATCTGATCTTTAATATAAATAACAATACCACCACTACTTCTCTGGCGTTCCTATGTTGAAATTTTCTAAAGAAATGTAAAGTTTGATAACCGTTTAAATTAATATTACTAGATAATTTTGTCCACGATTCAATCAAGAAACAAATATCAGCTGAACTTAAAATATTTACAAACTCTGCACTAGACTTTTTACAATCAGTCAATCCATGAACATTCCACGATAATATGGATATCTCACCGCCATCGTGCCCCTACGCTCTGACCGCGGTTCCATCGACGTAAAGGGTGTCGTAGGCAAGGTATGCTCGCTTACCCAGCCGCCTCGCCTCTTTCATCTTTGGTACCAGTTTACGTCGCTTTTCGATGACATCTTGTGGGAATTGCTCGAAAACACGGTGTACAGACCCATCTAGTTCCTTCCAGCGCTTGCGGACCATTTCCCTATCTTTGAAGAATGTGAATTTGGCCACGATATTACGCACTTTGCCAGACATAGGTGATCCCGGTGAACGATGTACCCTCTCAAACTTAACTGAGTCAGCAATATCACTGGCGATCTTGAAGGCGTCTTGGAGATGCTGGCGGAGCTTCCGCTCCGTCGTTTCTGATTGTTCGTTTCCAGTCGAGTTGTCTTCGGCTACCCCGGTGAATATTAGGTTATTTCGCATGGACTGCGACTGCAAATAGGACACGTTGTCACGCAGGGTATCCCTCTCCTTCTCCAGCTCCTGCATCCGTTCTGACAGCTGCGCCGCATGGATGTCCGCGCCGTCAAACTTGTCTTCGAGGCGCGTGACGCGATCGTCAACCTTCTGTACCCGGTCCTCCAGAGCCACCCAGAGCTTATTAATGTCCTTTTCTAAGTTGCCCATCCGTCTTGAAATTGAATCTATAGTTTCCATTGACTTCTCCACACTTTCCAGGCGATCACTAACATTTTTCAATAGGGTCATTATATCCCGAATTGTAGGCTCAGCACTACTTTCAGCCATTACAGAGTTTTCACTTAGATTTCCAAAAACACTATACTCTAAAGTATCTTCTCCATATAGAACAGAATTTGTCCAGTTCAAAACTTCACTTACCGAAAGATTAGTATCCCCGGACGGGCCTCTTTGTTTATGCTCTTTCCGGCTATTTGTTTCATTGTCACTACTATTTCTTTCTTTTCTCTTTTTATCTCTCGTTTTAGTCATTGTGTAATATCACATTTTAATATCACATTTGTCCAGGCCCAGGTCTTATAATAATCCTTTTAATCCGGGCATAATCCATTCGACCAAGCAAACAAGTAATTGATATCTGTTCACAAGCCTAGTTTAGAACCAATACCGCGAAAATATGGTACAATTTTCAAAGGTGCAGCAAAAACATGGATTTTAATAACTATTTTAAAGTTTTATTTCTATGTATTCACAACACGACAATCCGTTATGCATCCAAAATCACATGATCACAAGATCCTGTAGGAAGCACGTGTTAAATGTTGTTAAAATTAAATTATTTATAGAGCACAGAAAACACGTCTGACCTTGACTATGACATATATAAGGACAATTAGCACAATTGTAATTTACGTATGAAATGCTAATGCAAATGGTGGTTTTTAGGATGAGGATAAGATTCTACTTAAGATGTTTCTAGAATACGACCCCTGGTGTCTTTTGTAAATCGTATTTCAAACAAGAGACTATTGAAAATAGCTGTCCTGTATGGCACAATAATTTCTAGATTTCCTCGTGCTGTGCTGTTATCGAGCGAGCAGACAACTTTCACTGACTGTCATGTACAATGTGCACGAGGATATCGTGAAATTGCAGGACAGTCTCGACTGCACGGTACCACAACAGCAACAACAGCCAAAACAACAATTACTACTACCGCTACTTCCAGTGAAAATAATTTTTATAATAATAATGATATTAATAATTTTAATGAAGATTCAAATGTTACAAATTCTAAAACAAATACTAGATAATAATAATAATAATAGTAATAATAATGGTAATAATAATAATAATTGTCTTGTTACATGAGGTCTAGTTTTGAATGATTTCTCGGGTTTGGGCTCTTTTTAATATGGAAATTATCTCGAATACAATCGAAATTTTACACCGCTTTCCTAATGAAAAAAGTGTTTTACTTCTGCCTTGCTATCTGGACCGATCGTGTTGAAACTTCAGAACGCAACATGAATTGTTTTTGCTTACATTTCTTTTCAACTGGTTCGAAACGTTGGTATTATATCTGGAACAGGTTTTTGTGTGTGAAATTTTCGTGAAATATCTTAAAATCAAATATAAATGTATCTCAACTGCAAATATACAATATCTTTTATTAGGCGTAAAAAATATGTTTGTTTCAGGTTACATTACCAACAAAAATTAGGGTAGGTAGGTGGGGATTTATTTATTTTTTATTTAGTCAATGGTCAACTTCAAGATTCTAAAACTGAATTAATATTCAAAACATATCTGTAATATCTGTAAACATTATTTTAAAGTGGATTCTATCAAAACTAAACACTTATTTAACAAAAAAAACAACAACATTTATTTATTGAAAAACATAAATAAAACAAACAAATATCTGACAACCCCAATAAAATGTTCTAGGGTCTGGGATTTTTTTTAGGGTAGGTCGGGTAACCTGAAACAAACATATTTTTTACGCCTTACCGTAATTCTCCGTAATCGCCCTGATGTATATAAACTCTGAGTAAAGGTAAATACACAATACCTAAACATGTAATAAGGATTCTTTTCTATTGTGATATACAGCAATATTATGCTAATTAGTTGCTCAACACGTGGAGTGAATGAGCTGCAATGGCGAAAGGTTCTTGTTCTTCTTGTTGTTATCATTATTGTTGTTGTTGTTGTTGTTATTATTATTATTATTTGCAAATATCATATATGTATGTTAACAAGATACTGCAAGAAGCTAAATTTTTCCTTCATGTGTAATCCACGCGTTTCACGGTTTCCTCGTATTTTGCCTTTATCGATCGAAACAGAAGACATTTCGTGACAGGCGTCATTTATATTTTACACTGTGCACAAAAACAACAACAGCCCCTACTACAAGAACAACAATTACTGCTACTGCAACTGCTAATCATCATCACCATCATCACCTACAAAAACGCACTGCATTAAGCAGAATCTTGTTTTACAAACGTAATGAAAGGCTTCATTAAGATCTTAAGCAACATAGTTTACAACAATTCAACTACATGTAATAAATACTGCGGTTTTTTTTCAGCTTATGTTCTTTGTATTTTGTTTATATAATATATACATCAAAAAGGGTATCGACATTGTAGTGAACAAATGATTAGAGATCTGTTGTCACGCATGCACATAGATGTCGTTTATTGAATTAAACTATTTGTATCAGCATGATAACTACAATTTTATTATACTTATTCGTTCGATGCTTTTGCTCCCGACCATTGCATACTGTTAATCGAAATTATTAAACTTGTGACAAACGTTTATTATACAGTTCAACCGTTTAGCAAAGTCCATGAAATATAATAACAACATCTAATTTATTAAAAAGAAATTAAAATAATTAGTGGTTATACGTTTCTTTAATTATTTGTGTTTGCGGCTAAAATGGTTCATAAAATGAATATTTTACTGCCGAATTGGCACGGGAAACAACTCGATTTAACTTCTTAGGGAACTCCGTAGCAGTTGCGCCCCTTAGGTTGACTCGATTTGATGAGTTTTTGTTTAACATTTTTAGCTCGACTGTTTGAAAAATAGTTGAGCTTTCCTACTACCCCCGACGTCGGTGTCGGCGTTGGCATCCGCGTCTGAATTAGGTTGAAGTTTTTATTCAAAAGTCTTGTAACTTCAAAACTACATACGTTATTCACTTGAAACCTGGAAAATACGTGTTTTATCTACTCCAGTATCAAGGGCAGCATTCCCCATAACTCTGTTTTGTATTTTGTCAGAGTAATGCCCCTTGTTCGCGTAGATTTTCTGGTTTCAATTCCAAACTTCTTCAACTTCAGAACTACATAAGTAAATACTTGAAACTAGTAACATACCTTTGTCATCAACTTCAGTATCAGGGGCAACCTCCCTAAAACTCTGTTTTGCATTTTGACAGAGTTGTGCCCCTTTTTCACCTAGATTTTCTGGTTAAAGTTTATATTCTTAACTCTTGCAACTTCAAAACTGCACAAGTTATTAACTTCTAGTACATGAGGGTTTCTCTGGAAACTTGGAATAATTTGATGAAATAATTGCCATAACTAAGTTTTTTATTTCAACAAATTTATGCTTCTTCCATTTTCCAAAATATGTACCAAATAATATACTTCAAATAGTCGAGTACGCTGTCCTCTGACAGCTTTTGTATTTCAAGTAATAAGCTATTAGTACTGTTTTGGCAACGAAAATCGTAATATAAGTATGGCCACAAAGGTCCAGAACAGGTTCATAATAGGGAAATGTTAGAAATCTTAACATTGTAATGCAAACTTGCACGATAAAGTGCAGCAAATGAAATAAAATTAGTGTGATATTGAACTACGCAATGTCAATCATCGTTAACTTTGCAAACCAGTTAAAAACTACTATGTATTCTTGTACGTTGTATGTTTATGTATCGTGCATGAACATGAATGTTGGGAGCGTTTGAAAAAAATAAGAAAAACGATTAATAATTACAAAACCCACAGGCATTTGTGTCGGTAAATAAAAAAAATAAACCATGTGCCTGGTTGTGTTACGTAGTTGTGTCACTTGATTGTGTTACGTAGTTGTGTCGCGTGATTGTGTTACGCAGTTGTGTCACGTGATTGTGTAACGTAGTTTTATCAAGTGACTGTGTTTCGAAGTTGTGTCGCGTGATTGTGTTACGTAGTAGTGTCGTTTGATTGTGTTACATAGTTGTGTTGCGTGATTGTGTTACGAAGTTTTGTCACGTGATTGTGTTACGAAGTTGTGTTGCATTAATGTGTTATGTAGTTGTATCACTTGATTGTGTTACGTAGTTGTGTTGCGTGATTGTGTTACGTAGTTGTGTCACGTGATTGTGTAAAGTAGTTTTATTAAGTGATTGTGTTACAAAGTCGTGTCGAGTGATTACATAGTTGCGTCACTTTATTGTGTTACGTAGTTATGTCACTTTATTGTGTTACGTAGTAGTGTCGCGTTATTGTGATACGTCGCTTTATTGTGTAACGTAGTTGTGTCGCGAGATTGTCTTACAACGTTGTTTCGCGTGATTGTGTTACGTAGTTATGTCGCGTGATTGTGTTACGTAGTTGTGTCGCGTGATTGTGTTACGTAGTTGTGTCGCGTGAATGTGTTATGAAGTTGTATCACGTGATTGTGTTACGCAGTTGTGTTGCGTGATTGTGTTACGTAGTTGTATCACGTGAAAGTGTTACGTAGTTGTGTTACGTAGTTGTGTCGCGTGATTGTGTTACGTAGTTGTATCACGTGAAAGTGTTAAGTAGTTGTATCACGTGATTGTGTTACATAGTTGTGTCACATGATTGTGTTGCGTAGTTGCAAAACGTGAAAGTGTTACGTCTTTATGTTGCGTAATTGTGTTGCGTAATTGTGTCGCGTGATTGTGTTGCGTAGTTGCGTCACGTGATTGTGTTGCGTAGTTGATTCACGTGAATGTGTTGCGTAGTTGTGTCACGTGACTGTGTTGCGTAGTTGTGTCACGTGATTGTGTACGTAGTTGTGTCACGTGATTGTGTTGCGTAGTTGTATCACCTGAAAATTTTACGTAGATGTGTCACGTGATTGGGTTTCGTAGTTGTATCACGTGATTGTGTTGCGTAGTTGTATTACGTGATTGTGTTACGTAGTTTAGTCACGTGAACGTGTTACGTAGTTGTATTATGTGATAGTGTTACGTAGTTGTATCACATGAAAGTGTTACGCAGTTGTGTTGCGTTATTAATGCAAAACTTGTACACGTGGAGTTAGTTAAAGAATCGTCTTTACTAAAATAATCAAGGTCACATAACAGTGCCGATGACGTTATACAATCACGACATTAATAATATAAAAATATTTATATTAAAAGTTAGAAGATAAAAATGTGTATATTTTCTTACAATGTTGTGTGAAGAGGACACAATCCGTGACATGTATTGTATTGTCGTTAATTACCTACGCCAAGAAGGCTACGTTTATGTTACCTACGCCTAGGAGGCTACGTTTCTGTTACCTACGCCAAGGAGGCTACGTTTCTGTTACCTACGCCAAGGAGGCTATGTTTCTGTTACCTACGCCAAGGAGGCTATGTTTCTGTTACCTACGCCAAGGAAGCTACGTTTCTGTTACCTATGACAAGGAGGCTATGTTTCTGTTACCTACGCCAAGGAGGCTACGTTTCTGTTACCTATGCTAAGGAGGCTACGTTTCTATTACCTATGACAAGGAGGCTACGTTTCTGTTACCTACGCCAAGGAGGCTACGTTTCTATTACCTACGCCAAGGAGGCTATGTTTCTGTTACCTACGCCAAGGAGGCTATGTTTCTGTTACCTACGCCAAGGAGGCTACGTTTCTATTACCTACGCCTAGGAGGCTACGTTTCTATTACCTACGCCAAGAAGGCTACGTTTCTATTACCTATGACAAGGAGGCTACGTTTCTGTTACCTATGACAAGGAGGCTATGTTTATGTTACCTACGCCAAGGAGGCTACGTTTTTGTTACTTATGTCAAGGAGGCCATGTTTCTGTTACCGTACCTACTGCCTTGGAGGTTATGTTTCTGTTACCTTTGGTTATTTGTGTGTTATTTTGTTTGTCTGGCTATCCGATGTCAACTTAACGCAAAACTAAATGCATTTGGAAAGGTTGGACATTAACCAAGGAAACAAATGAAATGATTTGATGTTGATCGCGAACACCGTATCATGGATCCAGGAATTTTGAATGATTCTTTGTTATTAGAGATATGGCAAGAGAGATATTTTATGATTGGCAAATTCTGTTTAGATTAGAAATCCTGTCTGCGCACCCCGAGTACTCACTAGTTACCGATTGTTTGTATGCTGTTGATTATATGTGTGTCTGTTAGCAACACTATGCCAAAAGTTATGAGCGGATTTGTGTATATATGTGTTGGAATGGTGTTAATAGACCAACGTTCAAATGATTTTATTGTTGTGGTGATCCGGATCATGGTCTGGATCCAGGAATCTTTTAAATGATAAATGAACTATTTAACTTGTCACTAGAAAATTTAATTATTCGGTAGGGTTACATATCTTCGCAGAGGTCTGCGCCCTCGAATACTTTCTAATTAAAATTGAATCACACTTGCTGTCCTTTGTCAATCTTCATTCTCAGTTTCATGTTATGTGTTATGGTTTTTAAATATCTGTAGATATTGGTTTTTGCTGCTGTTTCCGGGTATGTTGGAATCTGTACCAGTTTAGCAGTAGACAGATTCAGTCCGCGTCGGGATTTTATAATCCGAGTGTTACTTCTGTGTGAATGTGTTGTTTTTGAATAAATTTGAAGATTAATGAGACCCGTTAACAGATTGAAAAATTTTGAAAATTTAAAACTTTTTGTCACAGATTCCAGATAAAAGAATAGTATATATGGTAAATAATGTAAAGAAGCAAAATAACACTACTGACATAGAAGAATACTGTAAATACCGCATCGTTAATAAGTAATCATCAGCTGAAATGCATACAATAATAAAGCGATTGAATAATTTGGAATGTTTTTGTTGTTTTTGTTGAAAGTTTTGATAACAACGCGCAATGTTTACATAAAATAAAAAAATACACAATCGAGTATTTAAATCGGAATGGCCGAGAGGTTAGCGAGTTAGACTTTTAATTTTAGGTCTGAGGTTCGAATCCCGGTGTGAGCAATTTTTTTTTTTTTTTTTAGCTCACCTGAGAACAAAGTGCTCATGATGAGCTTTGTGATCGCCCGTTGTCCGTCGTGCGTGCGTGCGTCGTCAACTTTTCATTCAAACAACACATCTTTCCTGTCCGATGCATATGTAGGTCGCCAGAGAAAAGAAATCGATTTAAAAAGTGAAAACTTTACAAATCTTCTACTATTAAACCGCAAGGCTTGAAGCTTTAATATTTGATATATGACATCCTATAGTGGTCCTCTTCAACGATTGTTCAAATTATGCCCCTGGGGTCGAAACGGGCCACGCCCTGGGGTGAAATGTTTTATATAGAATATATAGCAAAATGACTTTAAAAATCTTCTCCTCTGAAACCGCAGGGCCTAGAGATTTCTTATTAAGTATGTATCATCCTATACAGGGGGGAGATCGTAAAGTGAACTCTGGCTACCTTTAAGTGAGGCAAGAAACAGCTGGTGCTCAAAATTGCCGGTTTTGAAACAAATGCTGGATGTTTTTCTATGGTTTGTTCTGCTTTTTTACCGCGTTTCATCTTAAGAATATGCTCATATTGTGCCCAATATTCCACATTATCACATGTTTAATTTCCAGATCTATACCATTTTGTATAAAAAAAGTTAATGAAGGTACACTTTCTGCAAGTGAGTTGTTGACTTGTATATCTCACAACATATTTTTTTAATTGTTTGAAAAAAAATTCATACCATTCTATGACTATCGATGTGCAGTTAAGCCTTACTCTTACACAATATCCAAGTTCGACACTTTTGAGCAAATATTCAAACTTTAAAACTTCAAAAACTTACTTTAAGCTCAAACATATTTCTGATGACGACTTTAGGTACAAAATAACAACTGGTAACCAGACATTAACAAGTACAATGCACTCTATACATATCTGCAGTGACTTTTGTTTTTATTATTGGTTAATTATGTTAAAACCTCAGATGTTTGGTATGGGTATACCGGCCATATAATACGATGTAGATAAAACCAATTAATTAATTGAATCGTAAATATATATGTAAAATATTATTATATCGTTTTCCTTTCTTTTTTAGAGCTTTCCATGTTTATGATACTGCAAGCACCGTGCATCTTGCCTCGGAAAAGAGGCTGTTTTATAAGAATTGGGTTGTAACACTTGTGCCGTAAATTGATCATAAAGTTGCTTGAATGTCTTGAAGTTATTTTTTCTATATTAAGTTTAATGCTAAAAAGAATACGTACCGTGTATTGACTACACCCCTTTCGGCCGGTATATAATTGTTATGCATTTCCTGACTGATGATCAAGAATGTTAAATTGTTTAATTAATTAGACCCGATAGCTGCATGGTTAGCCGTCCCGACTCTATTGGCATTTAATTTAGCACATTGCCAATCATTGTTCTTGATCGCTTCGTACATGTATACTGATCTCATTAATTATTTTCTTATATACTAGAAAATGGGGCAGGTGATAAAATAATAACTCATAAGGGCATCGGATGACATTTATAATTTGATCATGCATTTATAATTAAACATTTATTAAAACAATATAATACATACGAATGGATGATACAACAAACACATATTATGATACGACCCCGATACTGAATAGCGAATATTGAACATATTTCATGCACTGATGCTAGGAACCATTCCAAACACCAGCGGCACATTGTTAGTTTCACTTAATTGTTTGACTGCTACATCTAGTGAACAGTTTCCTGGGTCAACCGTGAATCGCATCGTGGTCATCTGATGATTGCCATTGGAGACTCGCTCGCTGAAAACGTGGATTAACATTAAATTTAATATTTTATATGCAAATTATTCAAATGCATTAATAAGTATCCAAATACCTCGTTAGGAACAATACAAAATCATTCAAACAGTTGCACAACGATAATGTTATTTTGATAATTCCTTTAATTATTATATTAGTTATTTCATAGTTTTGCTCATATGAATTTAATTCAATTAGATAATTATTTAATGCTCAAACGTTGAAGTGCAATGGTTTCAACAACGTATACACAAAACGATTGATAGATCTATATCTAATGTAGATAATGCAGATATGTATATGGATGGATGGACGAACTGATTGAGCTGCACATCTGCAAATCAAATTGGTTGCTTTGCAAACGATAACGCCTGATTACCAGTTGTTATTTTGTGCTTAAAGTCGTCACCAGAAATATGTTTGAGCTTAAAGTACGTTTTTGCTGCCTTAAAGCACTAATATTTGCACTAGAAGTTTCCAACTTGGCTATTGTGTAAGAGTAAGGCTAAACTGCATATTGATAGTCATAAAGTGGTATGAAATTGTCTTCAAACTATTAAAAATGCTAAACAATCTACAAGTCAGCAACACACCTGCACACACTGTACCTTCAATTACTTTTGTATATGAAACATTATAGTCTTGAAATAAAAAAAACGTGATTATATTGAATATTGGGCCACAACATGAGCATATTATTGGGATTAAAAGCGCACAAAAAGCTGTACGAACCATAGAAAAACATCCAGCATTTGTTTTAAAACCGGCCATTTTGAGCACTTGCTGTTTTTTGCCTCACTTAAAGGTAGCCAGTGTTCACTTTACGATCTCTCCACTTCCTATGGTGGTCTTCTACAAAGTTTGGTCAAATTATGCCTCTGTGGTCAAAACGGACCACGCCACGGGGGTAACATGGTTTATATAGAATAAATAGCGAAATGACTTTAAAAGTCTTCTCCTCTGAAACCGCAAGACCCAGAGATTTGTAATTGGTATGAAACATCTTATAGTAGCCCTCTACAAAGATTGTTCAAATTATGCCCCTGGGGACAAAACGTGCCAGGTCCCGGGGTCACATGGTTGATATAGTATATATAGCAAAATGACTTCTAAAAAAATATTCTTTGAAACCGCTAGCCCCAGAGATTTCGTATTTGGTATGTATCATCATATAATGGTCCTCTACAAAGATTGTTCAAATATTGTCCCTGGGGTCAAAACAGGCGACGCCCAGGGGGTCACAGGGTTTATATAGAATAAATAGCAAAATGATTGTTAAACATCTTCTCCTCTGAAACTGCAAGGCCCGGAGGTTTCGTATTTGCTATGAAACATCCTATAATGGTCCTCTACAAAGATTGTTCAAATTATGCCCCTGTGGTTAAAGGTGGACACGCCCTGGCGGTCACGTGGATAATATATAGTTAAATAGCAAAATCACTTTTAAAAAATCGTCTTCTTTGAAACCACAAAGCCCATAGGTTTCGTTTTTGGTATGTAACATCCTATAGTAGTCGTGTACACAGTTTTTTCAAATAATGACCCTGTGGTCAAAACTGGCCACACCCTGGGGTCACAGGGTTTACATAGATTTAAATAGTAAAATGACTTTAAAAAATCTTCTCCTCTGAAACCGCAAGGCCCAGAGGTTTCGTATCTGGTATGTAACTTTGTATAGTGGTGGTCTACAAAGGATGTTCAAATTATGCCATGATGTAAAAAGAAGCCACGCCCTAGGGTCACATGTTTTCTATAGACTTAAATAGCAAAATGACTTAAAATCTCCTCTGAAACCGCAAGGCCCAGAGGTTTCGTATTTGGTATTCAACTCAACTCAACTCACTTTATTAAGTAAATAAAGGCCACTGGCCCATAATACACAATATAGTACACAAATCATAATAGACAAATGTAGTTGCATTCCAACATCCAACACTAATAGTAATACATGTTTAAGTATTAATAGTATTCATAAGATGATATAAAAATATGCATAATTTATGTATCGTTTCATTATTATTTGTACTCATCATAGTATAAAAATCATTGACAGTATTTCCACCAAAATACCAGTTGTAAAGAAATTCTCGACGGATAACATCATATTTAGGTCAGTGAAAAAAAGCGTGAAATTCACAATCAATAACTGATATGTTATTTTCATTGAAGCAAAAGGTGCATATTCTCAAATCTTGAGCAATATTTAACTGCCTTCCAAGTTCACTGTTTAATTTGTGGTTCGCACATCTAAATCTAGCGAAAGCAATTTTATATTTGAAAGGGATTTCTAAGTCTAAATATCGCTCAGTATTAAGCAAAGTCTTATAATATTTATAATGATTACATCTAGATGAATTATTTATATCATTATACCAATTTTGGGTAAAGCAATCAGTTATGCGTTGGCGAAAACTATAAATAAATAAATCAATGTTACCAACATCTTGTGAGATCCATATGTATCCGTAGCCATACGTAAACAATCAAGATTTTACTTTTGTGGCCCAGCAAATACGCCCAGCGTCATCTATCGTCTTTAACATGTTATAACATTGTTTAGGATATCTATTGTTAGGCATTGTCACAAGCTTACACCAATACTTAATACAGTTAACAAAATATGTGACACATAAAGGAAGCCGCCCACATTCGCCAAGGATGATACATGTATTAGTATTTTTTTTAACATATAAATTTCGTTTGCAGAATTTGTTTTGGACTGATTCAATAATGTTTATATATTCATAACCCCAAATCTGTGATCCATAGCACAATATAGGTTTTACCATACTGTCAAATAGTACAAATAGTTCTTTAGTAGGGAAATTTCCAAAAGTCTTTTTGTAACTGTAAATTGAAAATATTGCTTTTTGTGCTTGCGCACTTAATTTATCATGTGCCGCATTCCACGATAATTTAGGCGTAAAAAGCAGTCCCAAATATTTATAAACAGATGTTATATTTATTTTTATCCCACGAAAAGTCTAAGTTTCATAGTTTCTCAAAGGTCCGCCATTTCTAAAAACAATAATTTCAGTTTTTTTTAGATTAATCTCCATTCCTGTATTAATACAAAATTGATCTACGACATTTAAATGTTGTTGTAGTTTAATAGTTGTTTCCGCACAACTAGCGATATCATCAGCAAACATAAGACATATAATGTCATTAATTTCGTTGGAAATAAATATCCCAGATCCACAACTTTCACGCAGCATCACTGATAGTTCATCAATAAATAATGCAAAAATAGTCGAACTTGACTTGTCCCCCTGTCGGGTGCCAACGTTACATTTAAAAAACTCAGTTATTGTTATTGGGCATGAGTATTTATATTTCGTAGCAGACATGTCATTGCCTGTATTTTGAACTTTAACGCAGGAATAAAGTGAACTATACATTTGTTTTAAAATGCGGAGAATTTTACCGTCAATTCCTTTTCTCTTCAAAGCATAAAATAATACGCTATGATTTATTTTATCAAAGGCCTTCTTAAAATCAATATATAAACAATAGAATCTACCCCCCTTTTTTGAGATATATTTCTGGACCATAGCTTGAAGACAAAATACATTATCTATCGCCGAATAGCCGGCGCGGAAACCAGCTTGAGATTCGTCAAATTTATTATTATCTTCCGCCCATTCATATAGACGTTTATTTATGATACCAGAAAATATCTTATACATCGTGTTTGTTAACGATATTCCATGGTAATTTTCCGGCGTATATGTAGGTCCAGATTTATGTATAGGACTTATAATACTCTGGCCCCAGGACTTCGGAAAGTCACCCATATCAAAGATTCTATTAAAAATGGAAAGTAAGTACGGTGCGATATTGTCTATTGAATATTTATAAAATTCAGATGGTATTCCATCTATACCGCTACTTTTACCACACATTAATTTATGGATTTGAAATTTGACTTCGTTGAGTGAAAATGGCTCATTTAGAGGAATCATAGTGTCATTTACGATATCTGTATTAATGTTAATATTTATGTCAATACGTGGTGCTTGAGCATCATATAACAAACCTCGGAAATAGTCATACCATTCATTTGCCTTGATATTTTTATCTACGTTCTGTCGAGTTTTGGCTTGCTTAATTTTCTTCCACATTAAATTAAGATTTTTTCGATTACTGATAAGTTCCTGCCTATTGTTTTTCTGTAGTTCTTAAAATTTAATATTGCAATAGTTTTTAAATGCAGTTCTGTGATTCTTATATTCTCTTAGATCATACGCAGAGTTTGAAATTCGAAATCTGCGTAAAGATGTGTACTTTTGCCTTTTAAGACTATCACATCTTTCATCCCACCAAAGTGGTTGTAACGATCTAAACTTATTATTTATAATTAACATCTTATTACCAGCAACACTGTATAGGTCAGTTATCTTGTCAATCGCCGCGTTAATATTTGTATTTATAAGGTTCATAAGTATACGATTATTTTCATTAAAAATCATATTTATACGATCACGAAAAGTGTCCTCATATCTGGCTTGCCATTTATATTGCTTAACGTGTGATAATTCATTATTATCATTTGTATGCAGATGACTGCTATTACTATATTCAAATTTTATTTTACAATTTATTGGAAAATGGTCCGACTCAGAGCGATCAAGCACCTTGAAATCAAGAATTTTCTCAAATAATTCCGATGATGCAATTATATAATCCACCACACTAGCTCCTTCATTAGAGGTACATGTAAAATGACCATTCTTATCGCCCTCAAATCTTCCATTCAAAATATGTATATCAAATATACAGCACATGTTAACTTAGGATTTTCCATAGTTATTTCCCCTTAAGGTATCTCTGTTTGCACGGGGTAAATCAAATTCGTTACTTTCGTAATCTACATCACCAAATACATACTGCAAATTATCAGACGGTATAAAGTCTAGATAATTTAGTGTTCTACAATTAAGATCTCCTGATAGCAAAATGAGTGCATTGGGATAAGCAAACTTTAATTCTTCTAAATTAGAAGACATATTAATTATACCATTCTTCTCATCTCTCTGATTATAAATTGACGCCCCTTCAGGTGATATATAAGTGTAATACATAATAACATCTTTTGATTTGAACAATGTTGAAAATTTACAGTACAATACTACACAATCATTAAAACAAGTTTTTATACGTGATATAATATTTAACTTCAGTAAATGATTTTTTATGAAAACACATATTCCACCGCTGTTGCGTAAGCTATTAGGATTAATCGGTCTAATATGATCAAAACATGTATATGATTCTATCAGTGTGCTAAATTCATCATAACTGTTTGCCCATGTTTCACATAAATGAATAATATCAAAGGACAATAAATAAGATTTAAAATCCAAACTGTTTATGTGTTTACTTAGACCAGCAATGTTCCAACTGATAATGTTCAATTCAATCGATTTCCCCATGCTGTTATTGTCTATAGGGTCTCGGCCGAATTCCTAGTCCATGATTAAGGTGTCGGAGCTGACATCATCCTCGTGTATGTTCGTATTACTTCTAATTGGTTGATCCCCAACAAGTGGAACACTTACATCATCATTCACGTGGTCCATTACATGACTACTATCCAGTTGGTGATCTACAGTCCTGTTGTCATTAAGTTGTCCATGCGGAAAACCACGTGCTGCTACATGTGGCCGTGCCATCGTCCGTCGTGTACCAATTGATACAATAGACTGTGTAATGTCATTGTATTTATAGATCTGGTCATTCACAATCAATTTGTCATATCTCATAGTGGCATAGTTATTGTTGCGCCGTTCTAACATCATACGTTCACCGAGATGCTTCCTGTGTTGCCGCACTTTATCACTAAAGTCTTGTTGAACGGAATATGCACGATTATGTTGAAGCAATGTGTTTGCCCGTCCCAGAATACGCTCACAGTCCTTAAATCGTGTGAATCGCACCATTATTATACATTTGTTAGGGTCCCGGGACTTGATGCGGTGAGCACGGTCAATTTCAAGATTATCGGCCTCTTCTCCAAAATTTAAAGTATCTTTAAGAAACGAGCGTACTTTTCTCTCTGAAATGGTCCGATTTTCATTTAAACCTCCGTCTATGCCGTTAAAGCGTAAATTGTTTCTTCGGGATTGATTTTCAATCTGATCCAATTTATTTTTTATATGTGACATTTCGTTACGTAATAGATCATTATCGTATTGTAGTCTCTCATTATCGTGCTTCAATTCATTGATATTGGAGAACATAGAGTCAATTTTGGTGTTCATGCTCCCAATTTCTGTGACTAAACGCTCATTTTGTTGATCTAGGTCAACTTTCATGGTTCGTAGAAAAATAAACATTTCAGAGTCATTATTCGTATAAATATTTGACCTACTTTGATTAAGTCGATCAGCTCCGCTATTATTCAATGACCTTGGTGGCGGTTGAGAGAGAGTATACGAGGAAATTGTCCGTTGTCTCGTCACAACTCCTTCTGTTGTGTCCCGACGAGAGTTCAGGGCATTCAATGGGTTTGGATTCGGTTGTTGAAGCCCTTTGTTTCGCGAATGATCCTGTCTAGGCGGTCCTGGGTTGCTTTCTATATCCCCACTCATGAGAATCAAAATGGCCATGCACGTGCTCAGGCGAAGAATGAGAGAAATTGACCTTTTGACTAGTTTTGTCACAATAAGCCCTCTCATACACTTCATGCGTCTATGCCTAATCACAAAACATCCAATTCGTGCACGCCATATACCAATATCCACACTCATTTTTAGTTAAATCCTTGAAAGACCGAGAAAATTATACACGTGCAAAATATCCTGCAAAGATTGTTCAAATTATGCCCCTGGGGTAAAAAGTGTCCACACCCTGTGGGTGACATGATTTATATAGATTTATATGGCAATTGGACGTTAAAAATATTCTCCTCTAAAACCCCAAGGCCCCAATATTTCATATTTTGTTTACAACATTGTATAGTGGTCCTATACAAAGATTGTTCACATTATGCCTGTGCAAAAATCTTCTCCTCTGAAATCGCAAGGCCCCGATGTTTTATATTTGGCATGAAACATTGTATAGTGGTCCTCTACAAATATTTTTCAAATTATGCCCCTGGGGTAGAAAGTGGCCATGCCCTGTGGGTCACATGGTATATATAGACTATAAAGATCTTCTCCTGAAGGCCCATATATGTATACTCAGGTTAGTGGTTTAGTTCCATTTGGCTTCTTGTAATAATCCATTACTTTAATTTAGGATGCCTTAAACTCAGGTGAGCGACCTAGGGCCATCTTGTTTTATAATTCTTGAGCTCGTTAGCTCAGAAGCTTTAATTTGTCAATTTAAGACGCTTGATGTCATATTTCAAAACATACAAAATTATGTGGACAAGTCCCTGTAATATAAAAAATTAAATATGATCACAACAGTTACCCGACGTCCCAAACTTCCGCTTGTTCGGCGGTACATAGATTTGCCTATTATTCCGTCTATCATATCGTCCTGGTTCTGGACACGAGAATTTGTCGTCTGCATTTATGTTTCTTTCTATATTTTTCTCCGAATCTCGTGCCAGAGAAGCGTTTCATGTACACCTCCTAAGTCCAATTTTTAGCTCAACTATTCGAAGAATACGTGAGCTTTCCTAATTGCCCCGGCGTCGGCGTATCTACGTATTAAGTTATTTACTTTAAACTTGAACATATACTTCTGCCATCAACTCAAGTATCAGCGGCACATTCTCCATAACTCTGTTTTGTATTTTGACAGAGTTATGACCCTTTTTGTAACATAGATTTTCTGGTTAAAGTTTATATTCAGAAGTAATATACGTTTAAAACTGCATATGTTATTCACTTAAAACATGGAATATACGTTTGCCAGCATCAGGTTTAACATTCCCCATAACTCTGTTTTGTATTCTTACCGAGGTATGCCACCTTTTACATAGATTTTGTGGTAAAGGTTTTTGTTCCAAAGTCTTACATTTTTTACATACAGGTTGTACTTGAAACTTGAAAGAATTTTATGAAATAAATGCCATAACTTAGTTTTGTATTTCAACAAATTAATGCCGCTTCCACGTTCACAAATATGTACCAACTGGATTACTTCGAATAGTCGAGCGCGCTGTTCTCTGACCAACTCTAGCATCAGGTGCAACATTCCGCATAACTCTGCATTAAGTTATGACGTAATATACAATGCGCGATGAACTATTTTAAACATTTGAGTTCCAAAATGGACACGGACTGAATGCTGTAGTTAGTGGTTGTTGTCGTATATATTTTGATCCGTATGACTTTAACTTAAGAAATAATTTTTTATGTATCGTCCTTAATCGGCAAATTAACAACGATTTGGAGTTCAAATGTGTATGAATTAAACCACGAGGGCGCTAGCCCAAATGGTTTAATAGTCACGCATCAGAACGACTGATTTGTAGTGGTTTAATAGTCACGCATCAGAACGACTGATTTGCAGTGAATTAATAGTCACGCATCAGAACGACTGATTTGTAGTGGTTTAATAGTCACGCATCAGAACGACTGATTTGTAGTGGTTTAATAGTCACGCATCAGAACGACTGATTTGTAGTGGTTTAATAGTCACGCATCAGAACGACTGATTTGTTCTGTCACATTAGTTAAAAAGTATTATTTGCCCAAAAAAAAGTATCGTTGTAAGCCTAATTTGTGTTCTTCCAATATTCTTCAGTTGCATTTTTCTTCTGATTCCTTGGTCATTAAATTAATATTGATGCTGTTATAATATCAATTCCGGAATATACGATTAATTAATTTGTATTAAAATTGGTTACAGTAGATATCAGAGAGCGTATAGTTGATCGCTTCTCTGGAAACCGGATCAAGATGCATACTGATCGATGGTCGAATATTGAAACAGACCGATTTCAGCTCGACTTTTCTAAGAAAAGGCAAGCTATTCTACTCACCCCGGCGTCGGCGTCGGCATCTGGGTTAGGTTTCAGGCATTTTGTAAGCTAGTTTATCAGGAAGGGCTTGAGGGATTTCATTCAAATGTAAAACATATTTTTCCAATATTAAAATGAACCTAAAGGCCAAGTTTGGTAACTCAAGTTTGAAATTTGTTAAAAGTATGGGCCTTTTTACACTTAGGAATTTTACATGTAAGTTATTTGTATAGGTTAAAGTTTTCCGGTAAGCTAGATTCTCAGGAATGGCTTGAGGGGTTTCATTCAACCTTAAAACACTTATTTCCTATATGAAAATGAACGGAAATGCCAATGTCGATAACTCTAGTCTAAAATTTGTCAAAATTATGGGCCTTTTTACACTTAGATATTTTACATTCCCGTAGGTGGGGTGGCGGAATAAACTGTTGATTTCCACTCCCTTACTCGAGAATGAATATTTATACATAGATAACCTAAAGCAATACTTAACTTGAGATCGCATTTGAGGTGGGTTGGGTGGTGTCAAGGTCAAAGTCACTGTAACTAAAAATATATATAATGTTTCCGCACAGTAACTCGACAACAAATTGAAATATTTTGATGGGACTCGTTTAATAGCGAAACATTGCATGAGGTTGCATATGGGGTGGGTGGTGTCAAGGCCACTGTTTTGAAAATTAGAAAAATGCTTTCCACTTAGTAACGCGAGTTCGAAATAAGCTTTGTTTAATTGACCCCTACTATCCAAACAGTTTGTTTTAAACAAATGCAAGTAACTCTGACAAGTACAAGAAAAGTCGAGCGCGCTGTCCTCCGACTGCTCTTGTTTTAACACAGATCTGCATTTTCATTTTTTTACAGACATGTATCTATAATTGTATGTATTTGTCCACAGTGGTTTTAACGAAAAAGGTTGTATCAAATTATGAAGTGTCGGGTTTCTTTTTTGGTCGACTAAATATGATGTTTTAATATTCAGGGCAATCCGCTTTCGTTCGATTACTCTGATATAAAAATGTTCCTTAAATTATTGTTCGTGTGCATAAAAACTATACTCATAGCCGCTCGTGGTTTAATTCCTAAGCATCAGAATTCAAAATCGTTATTTATTGGCCGATAAGCAACGATAAATCGAAACTTATTTCTTAAATAACGACGCCAGAAATCATAGAAAAGGTTTCAATAGATTTAGAATCATTATTGTATTGATGTAAAAGAACAACCATCGCTCCAGTGGTGCTGCAAGTTGGAGGTCTTATAGCGCCTCCTGTCCGTGTGTAAGGCGATATATAGTCTAGTCCATGCTTCCAGCCTCGTACTGTTCATGTGCAGCTGTTTTCTGCATAATTTAACGTCTGCATACTTGTCGTCTGCACCGTGTCACGTGTCCCATTTTCTAAAACGGAACATCCGTGTCGTGAATGAAATACGGGTTAAATTGAGCTAACTTGTAAACCGGAAGTATACCTGAAAATTAACCTGCAAAGATTTCCGATATGGAAGACTAATTGAAAAGCAGTTCATAATGCGTTCATCTTAACTTATACACAAAGTGCTCAAAAGTGAGATATTGTGGTCACTCACAGCTATTGCGTCATGTCGTTGCGTTGAGTCTTTGCGTCGTTTGGTTGTGTCACGTCGTTGCGACGCTCGGTTGTGTCACGTTGCTGCGTCGCTTGGTTGTGTCATATCGTTGCATCATTCGGTTATTTCACGTTGTTGCATCGTTTGGTTGTGTCACGTCGCACCATCGCTTGCTTATGTCACGTCGTTGTATCGTTTTGTTGTCACGTTGTTGCATCGCTTGCTTATGTCTCGTCGTTACATCGTTTGATTGTGTCACGTCGTTCCATCGCTTCATTGTGTCACGTCGTTGCATCGTTTAATTGTGTCACGTCATTGCATCGTTTGATTGTGTCATGTCGTTGCATCGTTTGGTTATGCTACGTTGTTGCATCGTTTGTTTGCGTCACGTCGATGCATCGCTTGCTTATGTCACGTCGTTGCATCGCTTGCTTATGTCACATCGTTGCATCGTTTGATTGTGTCACGTCGTTGCATTGTTTGCTTATGTCACGTCGTTGCATCGTTTGATTGTATCACGTCATTGCATCGCTTGCTTATGTCACGTCGTTGCATCGCTTGCTTATGTCACGTCGTTGCCTCGTTTGATTCTGTCACGTCGTTGGATCGTTTGCTTATGTCACGTCGTTGCATCGCTTGCTTATGTCACGTCGTTGCATCGTTTGATTGTGTCACGTCGTTGCATCGCTTGCTTATGTCATGTCGTTGCATCGCTTGCTTATGTCACGTCCTTACATCAATTGCCTATGTCACGTCGTTGCATCGTTTGCTTATGTCACGTCGTTGCATCAATTGCTCATGTCACGTCGTTGCATCGTTTGATTGTGTCACGTCGTTGCATTGTTTGCTTATGTCACGTCGTTGCATCGTTTGATTGTATCACGTCATTGCATCGCTTGCTTATGTCACGTCGTTGCATCGCTTGCTTATGTCACGTCGTTGCCTCGTTTGATTCTGTCACGTCGTTGGATCGTTTGCTTATGTCACGTCGTTGCATCGCTTGCTTATGTCACGTCGTTGCATCGTTTGATTGTGTCACGTCGTTGCATCGCTTGCTTATGTCATGTCGTTGCATCGCTTGCTTATGTCACGTCCTTACATCAATTGCCTATGTCACGTCGTTGCATCGTTTGCTTATGTCACGTCGTTGCATCAATTGCTCATGTCACGTCGTTGCATCGTTTGATTGTGTCACGTCGTTGCATTGTTTGCTTATGTCACGTCGTTGCATCGTTTGATTGTGTCACGTCATTGCATCGCTTGCTTATGTCACGTCGTTGCATCGCTGTCTTATGTCAGGTCGTTTCATCGCTTGCTTATGTCAGGTCGTTACCTCGTTTGATTCTGTCACGTTTTGCATCGTTTGCTTATGTCACGTCGTTGCATCGTTTGATTGTGTCACGTCGTTGCATCGCTTGCTTATGACACGTCGTTGCATCGCTTGCTTATGTCACGTCCTTACATCAATTGCCTATGTCACGTCATTACATCGTTTGCTTATGTCATGTCGTTGCATCGTTTGATTGTGTCACGTCGTTGTATCGTTTGGTTGAGTCATGCAAGGAGCCGTTTTAACCAATAATAACATGCGGATTTATTCAACAGAATCATGCTTGTATAACAACGGGGAGGTATTTAACTTAACTTAAGGACGATACTCTTGGGTTAAGTTCTCCACAAACCACGGTCAAGTGTTTAATCATAATAATCTGATGTTGATTTATTTTGAATGTTCTTTCCAAAATCTATATCTAATTAAACCATATAGACTTAAACTGTACAGAAATTTACCGGAATTGGTCACGTTTTTTTTGCGGCGCCACGCGTTAATGTATAATTATTGTTGAAAAACTTAAATAACCGAAATAATACATTATTATTAAAAATATAAAAATGTAGTATATTTAACATTTCATAGCGAATAAATGCAATTTGTTTCGGTGAAAATATTCACACTATTTCCATCATACAATAAAGGTGATTTGTTTATCAACATATGGTTGTTATCTGGAAATTACAGTGTCTGTTAACAATGTTAAATTGTATTTATGTCTTATACAGTTTAATGTATTGTCAATATTTCGGAGGTATGGGGAAAACCACCCATTTTGATTAATACGACGTGCCGTCATGAAATGTCTAATCGTTTCAATGAAATACACGTATCTAAAATGTTACAAAGTATATTTTGTGATTTATTAGTCAATGTATAAGGACTGTCGTCGACTATATGGCCCTGCACTCTGGAGGTCTTATAGTGCTGTTGGACTATGCTTTTCACAAATCGTATTTTTCACATCTGTGAAATCATATTATTCTTTGATCTTCACGCATAACCCGTTTTTGTTTAACATTCTTCGCATTTACAAATGTGACAAATGAGATCATATTGTTCACATGTGTGAAAAATATGGTTTGTTAAAAAAAAGACCTTCAAAGCTCTTCCTGTCATACGCGAGGTAACATCCGATACCTTTCCAACTTCCACTTCTACGCGGTACATTATTCCTTCTGGTTTCTGGAACTGTCGTCTGCAAGAATTGTTGCCTGCGCGTGTGCTGCGTGTCGCATATCGAATGTTGGATTGAAACATTTGAAAAGGTCGAACCGGAAGTCTACACACCGGAAGCGAGTGACTCCAATGAACCATCCTGACCTCTCCCTCTCCGTCTTACCCCGTATAGACTGATGCACATGCGACTGAATGGGTTTAATTGATTATGTGCTTTTTTTTTTATCGCCTTTTGTCCGTCGTGCATCGTGCATCGTCCTTCGTCCGTCAACATTTTCAATAAAACAACATCTGCTCCTCAACCGCTGAGCAGATTTCACAAAACTTACAGGAATGAGCCTTAGGTGACCCTCTTTCAAAATGCTTCAAACCGTTTCGGTCCGCTACATATGTTGGTGAGCTAATGCACTTATCAATATTCCCCCCCCCCCCCCCCCGAGGTTTAGCGGCGGGCATATACGGGACTTTAGACTGAAAGCGATTTCCGACACGCCGGGAATTTGACACGCCGAATGAATCCGGCTCGCGTGAAATAGAATTTGTCTTTGGTCGGATTTTAGATCCTGGTAATATTGGCCCCCTGGGTCATTCGATATACCAAGCATCTCCCACTGTGGGGATTTAGACACAAATGCTTGGTTCTAGGGTGGGGAATTAGAACCCGAAAAATAAAATTAGTCAAATTCCTCTGGGTCAGCTCGCCGCTCCCCCCTGGGGGAAAATATTGATAGGTGCATGAAACAGATTTAAAAAGTGAACACTTTAAATATCTCTGAAACTGCATTGCTGAGAGCTTTCATATTTGATACGTGGCATCCTTTAGTGGGCCTCTACAAAGTGTGTTTAAATTATTCCCCTGGAGTCAAAACTGGACACGCCCTGGGGTAACATGGCTTATATAGACTTAAATAGCAAAATGACTTTGAAGATCTTCTCCTCTGAAAACGCAAGGTCCGGCGGTTTCGTAATTAGTATGTAACATCGCATAGTGTTACTACAAAGATTGTTTACTTTATGCCCTTGGGGTCAAAACTGACCACGCCCCGGGGGGTCCATGCTTTATATTGACTTATGGCATAACGAACTTTAAAAATCTTCTCTTCTGAAACCGCAAGGCCCAGAGTTTTTATATTTGGTATATAATATTGTACAAAGATTGTTCAAATTATGGCCCTGGAATAAAAAGGGCCCCTGCCCCGGGGGTCATATGTTTTATATAGACTTAACTAGCAGAATGACTTTAAAAAATCTCATCTGAAACCTGTTTAGCATCCTATAGTGGTCCTCTACAAAGATTGTTAAAATTATGCCCCTGGGGTAAAAGTGGCCACGACCTCTGGGCCATATGGTTTCAGTAGGCTTATATGGCAAGTGGGTTTAAAAATCTTCTCCTCTGAAACCGCAAGGCCCAGAGATTTCATGTTTGGCTTGAAACATTGTATAGAGGTCCTTCACAAAGATTGTTCAAAATATGCCCCTAGGGTAAAAAGAAGCTACGCCCCGGGGTCACATGTTTTGTGTAAAATTATATGGCAAGTGGACTTTAAAATTATTCTCCTCTGAAACCGCGAGGCCCAGAGGTTTCGTATTTGGTGAGTAACATCGTATAGTGGTCCTCTACAAAGATTGTTGAAATTATGCCCCTGGGGTAAAATGTGCAACGCCTCGGTGTCATATGGTTTCAATAGACTTATATGGCTAGTGGGCTTTAAAAATCTTCTTCTCTGAAACCGCAAGGTCCAGAGGTTTCATATTTGGCGTGAAACATTGTACATTGTAAAGTGGTCCTATACACAGATTGTTCAAATTATACCCAGGGGTGAAAAATGGCCGTGCCCTGAGGGTCATATGGTTTATATAAACTTATATGACAAGTGGACTTAACAATATTCTCCTCTGAAACCGCAAGGCCAAGATAATTCGTATTTGGCATGAAACATGTACAGTGGTCCGCAACAAAAATAGTTCAAAGGAAGCAATTGAAACTGAACCCGCAAATCCGATGTCGAGTATGTGAATTCTAAAACAAGCCTTAAAAACCTATACAGCAGTATAACATTGACATAAATTATCAGGGCTGAAAACAACGAGAAGCTCCGAATCGTGCGTGACTTCGCAACTAGCCTTTCAACAATGTTATAATGTTATGCATCTGCATTTCATTCAGATTTTGCTTATAATTTGTACACTTGTTTCATAATGATTGCTTTATTTATGATATTTTTCTTGATGATTACTCAATGTAAGATCTGTATTCGTGTGGGTCACAATTATTCTGTACGATCTTCATTCGCGATGATCCCATGTTAAACAATATGTATTCCCGATGTTCACGTAATATACGATGTTTTTCACCATGATCACTAAGTGTACGATCTTTATTTGTGGTGAATAGATTCTGAACGATCTTTCGTCGTGACGGTCAGTGTACGAAACATTGTTTGTGACGATCACATACTGTGTAGTGAACGGTCTTGATTCGTGATGATCATAGTATGTAAGATCTTTATTACCCGTGATCACTAACAGCACAGTCTTTATCTGTACGGTCTTTATTCCCTATGATCACCTAATGTTTTTTTTTTATTGATGATCACTTAATTTAAGATTATTTACCCAATCCCCAACTTTACGATCTTTATCCAATATGAGCATGTGATATCCAAATTGTAAGACATTTGAATAAAATGTCCTGATATTGCAATTGTGTATGCTGCCATGGCTTGTAATAAGCTAAACTAAATCGTTGACAATTCAGACCGTTATATAACACTCAAAATATATACTAAAAGTGGTTGTGTTGGTGGTGTTTTTGTTGTGTTACGTCGTTGTGTGGCCTGGTTGTGTTATGTTTCAATTGATTGTATTCCGTTGTTGTGTCACTTGGTTGTGTTACGTTGTTGTTGGCCCGGCTGTGTTACGTTGTTGTGTTGCCTGGTTGTGTTACGTTGTTGTGTCGCCTGGTTGCTAAGACATGTACATTAAATAAATGATAAATACTATAATACATAATGAGATATTTGATAAAAACTAATCAGCAAAACTGTTTGAAAACCCCAAGCGGGTATCGAACTCACGACTTAGGAGCCATAAGAAGAAATGACAGCAGACAGCGGTTAATACACCTGCGCTATTCTTTGTAAGGGAACATGTGTAAGCTATGCTTGTACAAAATACTCACAATTCTGACGTCAGAATTTAAACATTAAAACACGACCTGTATTATAAATTGAATTTATCTCAAAATGCGAAAACTATTTTGCCATTATATATACCTTATTTTATTTTATGTTAGTTTTATTATCTTAATTTCAGATTTTTAAAGAAATTACCCCATTGAGGAACTTTTCGTTGACATAGTCCCATTAACGGAACGTTCAGTCACATTCATTTAACACAATAATTAAACGAGATTCATTAAAACGAATGCTTCTTGAAGAAGAAGCAGCGAGAAACGATACCAGTTCTCATTACACCCCTTAGGGCAATATCCATGAGTCTATAACCTTACCTTACAACGTAATTGTCAATAAATCATATGAACTTTTACGTTTTACGAAACATTATATATGTTTGCTTTTGCATGATTGATATAAAACGCACATTCTAACATGACACGCACAGAGTTTTCTATACACAAAGAGCACAACTCACCGTTGTTAAACTCCCAATAAACAACCCGAAAAAATAGTTCAGAAACGGTAAACTATACTTCGCATTGTATGCAGAAAATATTGTCAGGTCACGTTAGAATTGAAATAATTTTAGCATTATCGTTATTTATCGGTTAATTAACACCGATTTATAGACCTGATGCCGTGTATTGAACCTCTTGGGCTAGCGGCCTCGTAGTTTAATTCATACGCATCAGAACTACAAATCGTTGTTTATTAACCGAATAACAACTCTAAGTTGAAAATTATTTCTTTAATAAAGTACGCTAATACCGGTTCCAAACGGACATGGAATGTTATATCTAGTGGATAATTTCGCATAAAAATAAAGTAGGAGTAGTGCAACGGATCGGGACATCGTGAGTTCGAACTGTTTGTTTTGCAGATTCATTTGTTTTGTATAAATGTTGCAACACATGATACACATATGAACGTATATATAAAGGATCACAAATCAATTAACAGCTCAGTTGCATTCACAGACGCATTTCTGTTAATAATTGTATAAAGTAACAGTGGCAGACTGCACGTACATGTATTTAATGTTCTTTATTAAAATTGAACTACATGTATATAAATATTCGTCTGTTTATGATGAAAAAAATATGACCGTGTTAATTTTCTTTATTTGCAGGTATTTATGCTGGCAAGACTATTCGTTTTCTAAAAATATTGTCCGTGAGTTTTAAACATCATTTCCTTTCAACGTTTCTCCTGCCCGGCGGTACATAGACTGGTCTATAATTCCTGCCTCGTTCTGAACACGTGGAACTCTCTTCAGCACGAATTACGTGTGTACGTCTACTCCGTGTCACATTTCCTGTTCCCAGTTGCGGAATAGTTCAAGCTGTTTCGTGAACCGGAAGAATACAAACCGGATGCGAGTGATTCCGTATGACCGGTACACGTGCACGAAGCTTCTCGGCGACATCGAGTGTACGATCTCCCTGAAATAATCTATTGTGCATGTCTTCATTCTATTATATTCTGGCGTTGTAAAGGAATCGCGATTTTTCTTCTTCTGCTGCCGATTAACGCACCTTACATAAAAGTATTGTCTGGCCTCCCAGAAACTTTAATACTTTTTGTTTCCCGACCGAACCGCAAAAAGGCCACGACTCTACATGTTTTTTTTAT
This sequence comes from Congeria kusceri, assembly GCA_027627225.1. Taxonomy (NCBI): domain Eukaryota; kingdom Metazoa; phylum Mollusca; class Bivalvia; order Myida; family Dreissenidae; genus Congeria; species Congeria kusceri. The sequence goes on along the minus strand of JAPFQT010000120.1, from coordinate 87,753 downwards.
ATTTGTGTGCATGCAACGTAACATGACAGGACTCTTCTGATATTGGCAGCGAATTTTAAAGAGGTTTGTTCCTAGAATTTTCATATTTCAAATGCAAGCCTGGTAACACAACTGTTTTTGAGAAACAAACACTTTATGTGACGTTGGTCTGATATTACTCTTGTATTTGTAGTTCTTATATTACATGATTATGTCATAACATAAGGACTATGACATAATTATTGTGTTGTTTTGTTTTTCTGTCTGCTAAATGTACGATCTTTTAGCGATAATTACTTATTGTACTATCTTTATTCGTGACGATTACTTAGTGTACGATCTTTGTTCGTGACGATTACTTAGTCTACGATCTTTATTCATGATGAGTACTTAGTGTACGATCTTTATTCTTGTTGATTACTTAGTGTACGATCTTTATTTGTGATAACTACTTAGTTTACGATCTTTATTCGTGATAATTACTTAGTGGACGATCTTTATTAGTAATAATAACTTAGTGTACGATCTTTATTCGTGATAATTACTTAGTGTACTCTCTTTATTCGTGACGATTTCTTTGTGTACGATCTTTGTCCTTGATGTTTACTTATTGTACGATCTTTATTCACGATGATTATTTGTGTATGATCTTTATTCGTGAGGAATACTTAATGTACGAGCTGTATTCGTTATGATTACTTCATTTACGATCTTTAGGCTTGACAATGATTACTGTATGTTCTACTAAAAATCTGACATTCCAGATTTAACAAAAAGACGATCTCGAATGCATGTTATTTAATAATTTATTTCACTTTTTATTAAATTGAGCAATATTGTGTATATAAACCTGTGAGAAAAAAATAGATACAGTGATAAATAAAAAGCCCCATTGGTTTGTAGTGAAAATGTTGTTGTTATAACAAGAACAGTCGTCGTGGTAGCTTTGTCAACGTATGCGTTCTTTAAATGTCGTTCTGGACCTGTATTCACAAATATATTCTGCGACTTAAGACGTAATAATACAGAATATTTTTGAAACTGTTCTGTTCTAAGAACGCTGTTAACTTGAATCTTTCCTGGTATTCATCAACTCAAATTACGGCATTCTTTATTTAGAACGATTGGTAATGACAATAGCGACGTTGGTACCCGGCATATCTGCGAACGCAGAAATATTGTTTCTTGAGTCTGAGTGTAATCTTTATTCTTAAGTATATGGGATGTTGAATACGGGCTCAGATGCCAAATGCATGATTATTACTAGACATGTGAATTTGATATACATTCTGTACAATCAAGCATGAGTGTCGTAAATAGAGAATGGGCAATTGTTGACTCGACGTCGGAATCAGCAGTCGTGGGTTTCCTACGATGTTACTTACTGTTTTTGTAATGCATTCAAGTGCAGTTTGTTGCCGACCTTGAACATTGGAACAAATAGAAAGCCTAGATAGTGTTGCTCATGTTATTTGAAGCGTGAGAGACCGGGGTTTTATAAATTACAGATTATATTAGTCTGTACCCAAATCACACACACCTGCTTTATTGCTCGTGTTTTACTACTCTATATTCAGAATCGTTTCATCATAAAAAAAACAAAAATATGTCCTAAGATATTAATGAATACTTTCTTAAAATTTAATACATTTAACTTTTGTTTTAATATATTTTTGAACTTGTATATTACAAAATTAAGAATTAGTTTAGAACAAAAAAATAAACATACTTATTTTAACTAAAATTATTGGTGCACCACATCTACATGTGTATATTCGAGCTTCTGCTCATTTTGTGTGCCATATGTGCTCTTCTGTTATAAAAAATGACAAAACAAATACTTTTGAAGGTACAGATTTCAGCATTTGCAATAACAACAGAAGACAATTGTAAGACACATGTTTTCATCCATCGTCATAAATTTATAATGCAAACATTCCAAAATGAATCGATTTTAATATTAAACTTAGACAATAAGTTTCGATTCATCCTTGTTTATCGGCCAATAAACAACGATTTGTTGTTCTAATGCGTAGAATTTCAACCATGAGAGCGTAAGCCCGAGTTGTTTAATAGCGACGCATCAGAAAGACAAAATTATTTCGATTCTAACATGATTTGACATATATTTTTGCAATTTTTTTCCCCAATCGGAAGTACTTTTTACATACAACAGAATCGGAACTTCTTTCTGCGTTGTTTATTGATTAGTTTAACGACGATTTTGTTCTTTGTCTAGAGAAAAAAATAGCGAGTATCATTTTAGAATATATTATAACCTGGTGACGAAGCAGATTTATACAATGGAAACATAATAATATTATGAAAATTGATGATTTAAGACACAGTTTTCGATTGAGCGTTGTTTATTAGCTAATAAACGTTTTGGAATTATGATCATAAGGAATCAACTAACGCTGTCGGGGTTCAATAACCGCCCATCAGAACGAAAACCCGTACGATATTAAAATGCTACAATTATTTCTATTTTGGCCTGATGTGACCAATGAACTCTGCAACTATCTATATTCTACAGTGTTCCGAGCATGTTCACGTTCGCACCGCTGTCTGTAACAGTTACGTCATTTAGTATCTTAATCAAATTCATTGTTACATAAGTTTCTTTATAATAAGTGAACGAATGACGTCAGTTTTTATACTATTTGTTAACGTTGTTTATTTAAAATAATAACACGGCACGCGGCTAGTTTTTCATAGTTAAAAAAGGAAAATAACTGTGGGCTATTCTGCAACAAATTATGTGCGATGCCTAATGTCTTGAAAATAGTTCCGGAATTTCGAAGAAATTGTTCCGTAAAATGCACGTGCGTAAACGCGCGATTGCAAAATTGTGACAAACAAATCATTTCTGCATTATGTAGCGCAATAAAACCACAGTTGTAATGCATATTTTATATTTAAGTTCACAAAAACGTTTACGTTTTGTTAATACGCTTTTAATTAGTACTTGTTAACATAATATTTTCACTGTATTTATCAATAAGTATGACGCCATTTGCTGAATGTTTATCAATAAAGCTGACGTAATTTTGAATTGTTATTTATTGACGTCACAGAAACGCACGAGTGAATGAAGCCTTCTTTGCGCAAGATGGGCGGTGTATAGATAAATATAATACATCTAATAATAACAATAATAATAATAAGAAGATGAAAATAAAATTAAATAAACTAAAAATAAAATAAAAATTAATAACTTAACATAAAATAATAATTAATAAATTAAAATAATATTATTAAATTATAAAATAAAAATTATAAATTAATACAAATAATAATAAAAAGAAGGAAAACGAATGAAAACTACCCACAAAGCATCGACTCTTGAATGTTTACATCTGACTCTTGGGGAATTTGATGTTGACTCATGAAAATTTGACCCCAAGAGTCATTGACTCTTGAAATTCAAAGTCTAAGGAAAGCCCTGGGGCCAAAATTTGCAAAGAATTAGGACACAAGATGTTGTGTGATGGCATCAATAATGATGTCTGTGCATCATCCAAAAACTTGTATGAGGCCACAAACTTACCGGAATAGATGCTAAATATTGTAATGCGCTCACTTGATAAACGTCACATAGTGCAGAAAAGCTTTCATTGAATTGCTTGATTGTGTAGGCGTGCGTTCTAATACCACATTTAACTGTGTACCCCAATTTTTTAGCTAGACTATTCATGAAATAGTCTGAGCTATCCTACTGGCCCGTTAGTCGGCTTCTGCTTCGGCGTAATGCTCTGCTTAAGGTTTGCATGCAACAAGTACATATCTGCTTTAACCGCTACAGATATTTAAATTGAAACGTCACACATGTCTTTGGGGTCATTATGTGAGGCCACTGCCCAAAGCTCATAACTCTGACTTTTAATATAGCAGAATTATGCCCCATTTTGCACATAGAAATTCAGGTTAAAGTTTGCATGTTAAAGTTTGCATGCAACAACTTCATATCTCTATATCTACTACAGATATTCAATTAAAACTTCACACTTGTCTTTGGGGTCATTATGTAAGGTCACTGACCAAGGCCCATAACTCTGACAAAGCGGTATGAATAGTCGGACGTGCTAGACTGAGACAGCTTTTTTTTCGTTTTGGAATATTTTTTGTCTGAGCAATTCCATAAATTAAGTGTTGCTACTCTAAAAACATATTTGAGAAAATAATGAAATTATCATGTTTCAGTATTCGCCTATATGCGAAATAGGCCCATTAGCAATATGTTGCTGAGGACCCTCTTTCTGTCTTGCAGCCCTCAGATCAGGGAATTTTGGCATCATTTGTTAATAAAGCAGGAATTTTTTGATAATGTATTAATATTTTCAACAATCTGTTTCTGTTAATTAGCCATTCTTGATGTATCAGTTGCTATAGCTATAGCATTGTAAAGCAAATAAAGTAAATAACAGTAAATCTAGTTTAAAGTTTCACTTTACCGATAAAACAATTGATTCTGTAAGTGGCGTCCCCTTCAGTTTGTGCAGACAATAACTTGAGAAATATTGTGCAATCATTATGGAACTTTAGGGAAGTGTTAGTAGCCATAAAAGGAAGGTCAAGTTCGATTTTCGGCATAATTTTTTCTTAACATTCTTGAGTTATGCACTTTAAAAAAAAAGTTCAAATAAGTTTTAGTGCAATTATTAATTATTAAACTTTCGGAAAGTGTTAGTAGCCATAAAAGGAATGTTAAGTTCGATATTTGGTATAATTGCTCTTTTCGTACTTGAGTTATGCCCCCTTTAAAAAAAAAAGTCAAATAAGGCTTGTGCAGACAATAACTTGAGAAGTTTTTGTGCCATCATTATGAAACTTTAGCAAAGTGTTAGTAGGCATAAAAGGAAGATTAAGTCCAGTTTTTGGCATAATTGCTTATTGTACTTGAGTTATGCCCCGTCAGGCGACTTGCTGAGTTCTAGTTATTGAAAGTGTTGACTTCAGGGGGAATTTCTGAACTTTTTTGGGGGGTGGGGAAATGACGCTGTTTATGCTGGGGGAAGCCGCCTTATTTTGGCGGTGATATGACATATCAAGAGCCCTACTGCATTAATATTTGATGAACATTGATGTCTTAATACATTTCTACACATACTGTAAACGGCGAATGGGATGTAAGGTGAACAGAACACGGCGAACGGACCTCATCAACAATTACCTTGTGAACACTCTATAGACCACATTTATTGCCCAATCTTCATGCAATTTGCCTAGACCATTTGTTTCAAAAATATCTTGCACGAGTCTGATACATACTGGGTCATGAGGTGTCAAAAACTAGGTCACTACGGCAACATTTTTTGTTTTGCCCTATCAACATGAAATTTGTTCTTATGATATTCAAAACTGGGTCTAGTGGGGTCAAAACTAGATCACCAGGGTAAATTCAAGAAAAAGCTTGTTAACTCTCAGATGATGTAGTGTTCTACTGGTCAGTGGAACTTTTAATGGAAACGCAGATCTGATATGTTAATTTATAAACTTGGCAAATATTGGGAATTTATAAACAATAACTCTTAAACCCTTAAACACTTACACAAAGTACATCATTCCTTTAGTCCTAAATAATTAGATATTTCGTTGATTCTGATCTCATTTTTGCATGGGGTGACAGAATCTACACCATGTCTAAACAGTTTAAAACGAACTATAAATAATTATGCCCCCAAACGAAGATGGCAGGGTATATTGATTTGCTAATTTCGGTCGGTCGGTCGGTCGGTCTGTCTGTTGGTCGGTCGGTAGACCACTTTCGTTTCCGCTCTCTAACTTCAACAGTTTTCATCTGATCTTCACTAAACTTCATGAAAATGTTTGTGGGCATAATATCTAGGTCAAGTTCGATAATTAGCCAAATCGCCCTAGGAATTGTGGAGTTATTGCCCTTGAATTATCTGAAATTGGCTTTTTCAGTGGATTCTGCTCTTTAAGTCCAACAGTTTTCATCCGATCTTCACCAAACTTCAGGAAAATGTTTGAATAATATATCGGTCAAGTTTGATAACCAGTCAAATCAGCCCAGGAATTGTGGAGTTATCGCCCATCTGAAATTGGCCTTTTTAGGGGTTTCCACTCTCTTAGTCCAACAATGTTCATACATTCTTCACCAAACTGCATGAACATAAGGCGGAACCATATCATTTAAACCACTGACATTTTAAGTGGTTCATTAAAACTTTAAAATGTACATAGAGAGATAATAGCAAAACGATGCAAAACGAAAAATGTATACTATTTTAATTTTTCTTTTGTAATATTTTCCTATCAATATACAAAATTGTTTCATTTTGAAATAAGTTCAGCAATTATAGAAGACAGTAAAGTAGAGTTTAGCAGCAGACGACAATAAGAGCTCAATGACGACCATGACGCATGCGCAGGAAACAGATTAAGGGCTGTGACATCATCTGAGATAACGAGCATTGTCGTTAAGTTTTTGTTTTATTTTCAAGTGTAAGAATAAAAGCCGGGTTTTGCGAAAGATCGGCGTTATATTTCTGTTTATTTGTTTTGGTTGTACTATTGATGAGAATTCTAGTTTAGTTTTTAACTTATTTAAGCACGATTGTGTCGAACGCCTGCGCTTGGTGAGACGCCTGTAAGTCCGTTTTCTGGGTATAGCCAGTACTTTGGTGTCTTTCTGAAAAGTTCTTTCGAACTCAGGACCTCCGAAGCGCAAGGCGGACGCCATATCAACCACACCATTGCGACACCGCTGTGATTTCAAGTGATTCGTTAAAACTTTGTAATGTATATAGAGATATTAATTGCAAAACGATGAATAGCGAAACATTATAGGCTGGCGATAAAAAAGTTTATTTTTTAAATTGTAATTATTTTTCTCTTAATGTGAAATATGTGTTCCATTTCCTTTTTTTCTGCAATTTTAGAGTATTTCGTAGCTGACGAGAACACAAGATAGACGACAACAATGACGCATGCGCGGGAAACAAATGGAGGACAACAAAAACTGGTTTACCGAGCATTTAAAAGCCGTGATTTGCTTAAAATCAACGTTATGTTTCTGTTGATTTCATGTTTTGGATGTACTGTTCATGATAATTTAAGTTTAGTTTAAAAATATTTAAGCTCGATTGTGTCGAAAGCCTCAGCTTAGTAAGACACTTTCCAAACCTTTTTCTGGGTAGAGCCAGTAGTTGGGTGCCTTTTTGAGAAATGTCTTCCGAAAGGCTTCCCGGGTAGAGATCAAACTCTGAACCTCCCGACCGTAATGCGGACACCATATCAACTACACCATTGCCACCCCCAATTGATTGGTTAAATCTTGGTTAAAATATTAAGTGAATAACCAAACGATGAATAACGAAAAACAGAGGCTTGCAATTGTGCAGTTTTCTACTTAATGTGAAAATAGTTCATGTCTACAACTCGAGACCGATGCAGACGACAGCCGGAGCTCCATCCACTGCCTCCACTCACTCGTTGCGCATGCGCAGGAGACTGTTAAGGACAACAGCGACACAACGGAAACCAACAGACCTAACGAGCATCAAAGGTAAATTTCTGTCACAATTCTTCACTATAATTCAGGGTTGTTCCTTTTCTTCTGTTTGCATGTTAAAGTTTATAAAAAAATTATGCTTACATTTGCTGGATTAAAAAATGTAAACTTTTGTGAATATAATATACGATTGTAGAAATAAGTTGTATTAATAAATATACATACTGTTGTCGAAATTTTACAATGATTAATCAAAATTTTAAACATGATTGTAACGATATATACAAATAATGGTGGTGATGGTGATTATGTCTTCATAGTGTTATGTTATGATATTGTTATGGTGATACTTGCCATGATATTGATGATAGTGTTCTCGGTGAAGACTACATTAGCGAACGATTCCGGCGACAGTCAGCGGACGATGCCGGTGATAAGCAGCGGACGATGACGAATAGCATACTGGTCATGGACGTAATTCCGGCCTGTACGTAAATATTCGGCCACCCTTCAAAAAGCGTTTTTGCGATAGAGATTTTAATATTGTTTTAAAACAATTAGCAAAAGAACTTTCTATAGCAACAGACTTCTACGGATTTCTCGATTCCAGTAAGTATATCGTTATTTACTTCTAAATTGAAATCTCACTATCATAACAGGAAATATTGAGTCACGTGGGGAAACTGACGTCATCATACGCACGCACCGAAAATATGGTGTTGCATGATTACAGATTTAAATTTATTATTTCTTCTAACCGTTAACAAATTTTCACAAGCAAATTTGACGAAATAGGAAACACCTGCTTCTGTTTACAAGATCACATCACTATTTTGCCCAGGCATGTTTTCTCTTTAAATTCGGTTATCTCAGATTTTCTTACAATTCTCGCTGAATTTAATACCAATATCACCGTAAACTCTAGGTAGTCCCGGTAAGTTTATGTTGTAGCATTCTTCAGCGAAGGGGATACACAAGGTACCGAGAATATTTGGCCCCGAGTTTTATACGGTCCCAGTTCTAGTTAGCAATTCAGTAGACAAATCGGCCCCTTTGACAATTCGGCCATTAAACATATCGATCAGTGTCATGAATGACATGTTTTTTATATTTTAGAAATTTATATTCATACTAATAATATCTATATTTAATTGAATAATGTATTCTCTATTTTATTTATATCAATTATAACTGTTTACTTACTAACATAAAACGCATACACCCGCACAGGTGAAAATTCACAGCTATAGGTTACGCATGCGCAAATAAATTCCTTCATTGTTACATATAAAATATTCACTGTTTGATCTCAATTTTCACCATAACCAAGCGACTTCTATATATCACCATAAATTGTTGGAAAGATAAGGCCATAACCTTTTGAAAAACAGCATGTCAAAAATTTCTATACGTTGTAACTCAAAATATTTACCTTAGAATAAACACACCGGTTTTGACAGGCATGGGGGCTGCCATTTTGTGCATGAATACATGGGCCAAAAGTTATGAAGCTGGGAACCATATAAGATAAAGAAGTGCCTAAAACTGTCTTTTTTCTTATTTCTTACATATATACCATTAAATTGATACCAAAACATATCATTTAAACTGTATTTTAAAAACCATATGCACTATACACTGAACCCTATGTGTTTATTATCTAACTAACCGTTTTGGTGTAATTTGACCTATACACTAAGATCTTCAAATTGAATGATCTCCCTTGAATAGAATTAAAGGACGTTTAAAGTTATTTATAACTCAGGTCACCCTTGGCTTCAAATTTTAATAACTTGTTAACTTTATTTTTGACATAAAAATGACGTTTAAACAAAACATACACAATATAAACAAGCAAAAGAAAGAAACGAAACCATTCGCAATTCGCCATTGCCAAAATTGGTTTAAATTATACAGAATTTAAGGGGAGGGGGGGAGGGGTACCGGTGAAAGAAAGTCGTTTGGATAGGATATTTTAGTCAACATTTTAATTTTTGTAAACCTTGATCGTTACTCTTTAGATAAGGATAGTTATTAAAAAAAAACATTTTGTTATAAACATTGGCGAGGATAGTAAAAAGTGGCCGATTTTTTACGTACATTTGAGCTAGGAAAATGGACATTTTATACGTTGTTTATTTCCGTTTATTTAGTTTCCTCACACTCGTCCATTTTGATTTAAACTTACACGTTATATGAGTTTTGAACCCAGGATTTATTGATGTTAAGTTTAATTTTGATCAGTTGTGTACAACGTGAGATTTAAAAAAAAAAAAAAAAAAAAGTGGCCGGAATTACGTTCATGACCAGTAAATGGTATTTTTTTAATCAATAGTATTTTCATGAATTACGGTCAAAATCACATAGCGTCATTTGTTTTATTTTTAAGACCTGTATTTGTTAAGACTGATTTAAAAGTGATTTTCAGGGTTTACGGTGATTTGAAAATGTTAGCTTTTCTGGATAAAACACATTTATACGATATAGTCATGGGAATATCAAATTGTAGAAATAAGTTGTATTTGTAAATGTATAAACTGTTGTCCAACATTTACAATGATTGATTGAAAATTAAAAAATATTGTAACGATATATACAACTAATGATGATGATAGTGATTATGTCTTGATAGTGTCATGTTATGATATTGTTATGATGATACTTGTGATGATATTGATGATAGTTGTCTCGATGAGGACTATTCCGGCGACAACCTACGGACGATTCCGGCGACAACCTACGGACGATTCAGGCGACAACCTACGGACGATTCCGACGGACGATTCCGGCGACTATCAGCGGACGATTCCGGCGACAATAAGCGGACGATGCAGGTGACCACCAGCGGACGATACCTTCGACAACAAGCGGACGATGCCGGCGACAACCAGCGGACGATCCCGCGACAACCAGAGGACGATGTCGGCGACAAACAGCGGACGATGCCGGCGACAACCAGCGAACGATGCCGGCGACAATCAGCGGATGATTCCGGCGACAATCAGCGTTCGATTCCTCCGACAATCAGCGGTCGTTTCAGGCGAAATCTGCGGACGATGCTGGCGACAACCAGCGGACGATGCCGGCGACAACCAGCGGACGATGCCGGCAACAACCGGCGGACGATTCCGGCGAAAACCAGCGAACGATGCAGCAAGGAGCATAAATGGTGAGTTTGTAATTAAGTGTGTTTTCAAGAATTCACGTGAAATATAGCTTGATGTAGAAAACGATCAATTATTAATGATATGCAGTTTTATAAAATGTTGTAAAAATGCGATGCCATGCAAAATATTATAGAACGTTTGTACAATATTTGATAATCACATAAATGTTAAACGATAGAGCATGGTTTCACCATGTGGTGAAACGATGATTTAGATGAAAAAAGAATGATGATAATGATGATGATGATGATGAAGATTATGAATGTTTTTAGCTTGACTATTCGAAGAATAGGAGAGCTTTCCTACTACCTCCGGCGTCGGCGTCCGCGTCTGAATTTGGTTAAAGTTTATATTCAAAAGTTTTGTAACTTCAAAACTTACACAAGTTATTCACTTGAAACTTGGAATATACCCTTGTCATCAACTCCAGTCTCATGGGTAACATTCCGTGTAACTCGGGGGCAACAGTCCCTATAACTCTGTTTTGTATTTTGACTAGAGTTATGCTCCTTTTTCACATAGATTTTTCTCGTTCAAGTTTATATTCAAAAGTTTTGTAACTTCAGAACTACATAAGGTATTCACTTTAAAATAGAACCATACCTTTATCATCAACTCCAGTATCAGGGGCAACCTCCATATAACTCGGTTTTGCATTATGACAATGTTATGCCCCTTTTCATATAGATTTTCTTGTTAAAATGTATATTCAAAACTCTTATAACTTAAAAACTGCACACGTTATTAACTACATAACGTCGAAACTTGGAATAAGTTAATAATTGCAATAACTCAGTGTTGTTTTTCAACACATTTATGCCGCTTCCACTTTCCAAAAATATGTACCAACTGAAATACTTCGAATAGTCGAGCGCGCTTTCCTCTGACAGCTCTTGTTTATTGATACACACGAAAGAACGTCGAAATCGGTATACATCTATTTTCTTTTCTTTTCTTGCAGAAATGCCATGAATGGAAAAGCGCAACTGAGTTATCAAAAAGATGGAAGAACAACAAATGGTCTAAAACTCGTGTCAGTTGAAGAACAAAAGAACAGATGATTGAAGCGTCAGAGGAAAACGGACAATTAACTGTGTACAACTCCGAAAATTTAACAACAACAAATGATCAGTACGTAAAATACAAACAGACGAACATATATTTTATTGACGAATTCAAGCCAGTACATTGCCATTTATACGTGATACTTTTATGCTAGTAATTAACACGTCATTGAAACATTAAATTCGATATTAGACTTGTGCGAAATATGTTCTTCACTTTTCCAATTTAACAAAGATGTTGGATTGTAAACAAGGAAACGAATTGAACTGACATTACTATTGAAATTAAGCATCGCTAAAAATTCTGTGTACACTGTTTTAGATATTTGTTTTTCCAAAGATTCCACGTATTAATTAGAACAAATAAAGTATTTATACTAGTGTGTATACCTAGGCCAAAAAAAAATTGTGTGTTTCGGGCAACAGTCTTAAACAAGTTAAGTAGGGTAGGGATCTGTTAGTTTTATTTTTTGTTAACTGACACATTTCGGTCAGAAAAAACATTGAAAATTTTCTAAAATCTGACGATTATGGATTTCACGGTAAACAATCGTGCCTTAAAACTTTAGTTTCGGTGGGTTTTCGCTAGGTCGTGTCGGTTGCCCGAAACACAGAATTTTTTGTTTTGACCCAATTTACAATCTTGCAACATATATAGTTGCATAAATGCAATTAACAAAATAATCAAGCTAGTTTTTAATCACCAAATAGTTTGTCTGTACAGACAGAAACTCATATATATACATTGACTTGGTAATTGGTTTAGGTTATCCTCCACTAATAATCGATGCAAAAGTCGACACTAGAACTTTTTGATTTATTCTGTATTAAAGTGTTTCTTTCGTCGTTTGTATCGTTTTCTGTTTGATTTTAATTTGTATAGTCACTTTCATTTGCTTTTTATGAAAATAATGTAAATGAAAGATCGTACATACACACTTATAACTTCTTTTACATCTTTATGCAATTTCAAGTAGTAGCAGTTAGGTGTTATGTATTAATATGTAATAAAGCCCAGCATTGAACAATGAAACATGACAAAAAATTGTACTAGGTTATGTGTTTTATTTATTTTTACGTTACTGATTACTTACTTTACAGATTAAAGACACCGAATCCGTATTGAATATGAACATTTTCAACAATTGTCATGTATGTAGAGATTAAACGAAATTACAAAAAAAAAGCTTTTGACGACTTGTCAAGACGTTTTTACAAGCTGAATAACGCAATTCATTTGTTTACAGGGTTGGCGTTCTTTTATTAAGTAAAATTGTTAAATCTTTCGTTTACGGAATACTATACGAACGAAGAAAAATGTGTTGAGAAAATGCTTAATGCGTTCACATAGAAAATATATTTTAAAGTTATCGTTTATGCTCAATGCAGATTCGGTGGCTTTAATTACACGTTGACATTTTAGCTGCGTTATAATTTGTGTGTTTTAGTATTTCTATCAATATGAACGTTATTTTTTGTAATACAGAGATGAAATACAAATTAATGAGACGACACAAATACTAAGCAGCAGCCAGCAACACAACCAAACCGGCAACATATTTTTCCACAACAACCAACATATTGCTGTAACTACACGAATAACAAGAGCAACAGCTACTTCTACTACTACTAACAATCTATTGCTATTATTACGTCTGCTAACATTACTACTACTTCCATTCGACCTTTGTTGCTGCTGCTGCTGCGCTACAATTGCTGCTGCTATTGCATATACTGCTGCTGCGACTGCTGCTGCTGCTGCTGTTTATACTTCTACGACTACTGCTGCAACTGCCGATGAAGCTGCTACAGTTGGCAACTACTGTTGCTAATAATAATAATAATAATAATAATAATGACAATAAAAATGCTCACAATTATACAAATAAAATAAATGAATAAAATGAATGAATAAGTAAATATATAAATAATAATACAATAAATATAATAATTATAACTACAGTAAGAATAATAATATAAAACTAGGGTAGGCTAATCAAGGAGATCGGATGGCCCGAGTAGTTGCTGTGGGAGTGTGGGGCGACTTGGGAGAGAGGTGTGGTTAGTTTTGTGTAGGGTAGTGTAAGGTAGAGGGTGCCTCTGATCTGGCTAGCCTTGTTTGCCGAGAACAAAACAACATTTAAACGGTTCAAATCAGTTGGACGTCAATATGTAACATGTAAATAAAAAATAAAAACTGTAGAAATAACAGAAAAAAATATTATAAAACTAAAATTCCTGAAATAATAAAAGTATTATATTAATCAAATAAAAAGATAACCTATTTTTATATGCAGCAGCTGCTGCTTTCCGTTGCTGTTTTACCTATGCAACTACTGCAGCTTGAACTACTACTGCAACTACTGAAACTACTGATGCTTCTACTGCTGTAGCTGCTACTTCTACAACTGTTTCTGCTGCTACTACTGCTGCTGCTACAGTTGCAACTGCTACCATTGCTTTTTCATCTACTGATGGTACTATTGCATCTACTGCTGGAGATGCTGCTGCTTCTACTGCTACTGCTGCAGCTACTGCTGCTACTGCTTCTGATACATCTGCAGCTGCTACTATTGCTGCTACTACTATTGTTGCTGCTACTTATGATGCTGCTACTGCTACTGTTGCTTTAACTACTGCCTCAATTCTGCTACTAACAACGCTTCTACGTCTACTTCCCCTATTTACTTCTACTATTAACATTAACACCAACTACTTTCACTGCTGCTGTTGTTGATCCTGGTAAAACTTGTTATAAATTACTGATTAGTGTACTTTTCTAAGCTGAATTTCGGACATTCGATTTCATTATTACTTTTATCGCAGCATTAGATGATTTTAATAGATTTGGTCGTTCCTTTTCTATGTTAACCCAAACCTTTTTTTTTTATCTCCGCCAATGTGGTTATGTTGTTGCTGGCATTTGTTTGTTTGTCTGTCTATATATTAATAAGCAACTTCTACATATTAATGCGCAACTTCATGCAAAAAGCTATAATGGATTTGCATGCAATTTTGTAGGAAGGTGAAAATGGGTCAGTGGTTAGATTTTGGTGGTGATCCGGATCATCGTCTGGATCCAGGATATTTGAATTCATAGGAAATTGGATAAGAGAGCTAACCAAACACTCAAAAAGTCCATTGTTATGTAGGGTTAGCGGAGGTCTGTGCTCTTCAGATGCATTTTAATTTACATATAAGAAAACATGAACATTAAATAAGTTTTTACTTTTGTTAGTGTAATGTTCTAATGTTACTATTCTGGACTCTTAGATGGATGGTTTATTCAAGACCCAACAGGGATTAGTTTTCTATCAAGTTTATTCAGTACTACTATCAAAGACGAACTGATCTCACAAATCTAAAATATATAGCAAGCATCTTATTCGCTTGTCTGGCTGTAGGCGGAGCTTATCAGGCATCGCCGAGTAGCTGACCATTACAGTTAGCACAATTTGTGTCTTAATTGCTTCCATTATTAGTTATTTTTCCACTGGATTATATAAAACATGTTTAATATGTTCATATATTTCTATTTGTATTTTTAGTTTATATTTTGGTTTACAGTTTACATTTTGCATGTAACGTTAAAGGGGTTTATCTACGGTAGATCGACAATTACATTTGCAAAAATAAAGTTCATTAAAAGAGAATTAATATTGAACAATTGTAAAATATGATGTCCTTGTGTCTATGAACAGTTTACTAATATATTTAATTTCAATATCTACTAGGCAAATCTCCCAACGCATATTTATATTTGACCATAAAACCTTATTCATAAATATATATATATATACTTTTCAGACATTACTGCCATTTATCAAATCTTTTCAACATAATAATTATTGGTAAAAGTGATCGGTCAGCTAAGGTTATTATTTTTTACCCATTTGTTGTTTCCGCTTCCATGTAACATACTGACAGTATTTCTGTTATGTGCGTT
The DNA here is from genome assembly GCA_027627225.1 of Congeria kusceri. Lineage (NCBI taxonomy): Eukaryota > Metazoa > Mollusca > Bivalvia > Myida > Dreissenidae > Congeria > Congeria kusceri. Next base: position 72,120 of record JAPFQT010000120.1, on the reverse strand, counting down.
AGGAGTTTTGCCTAGTATATAATATTTATGGGAAATACCGTCGATACGCCCCTTTAATATTATGTTGACTTTTCAAAAGTGGTTTATGCTATTAACTTGTGTTAGCACAATTTATTTTTATTAGCTCGACTATTCGAAGAATAGGTGATCTACCCTACTACCCCCCGGCGTCGGCGTCCGCGTCCACGTCTGAATTGGTTAAAGTTTTTATTCAAAAGTCTTATAACTTCAAAACTACATAAGTTATTCCTTTGAAACTTAGAATGTACCTTTGTCATCAACTCCAGTGTCAGAGGCAACATTCCCCATAACTCTGTTTTGTAATTTGACAGAGTTATGCCCCCTTTTCACATATATTTTCTGGTTAAGGTTTATATTCAAAAGTTTGGTAACTTCAAATCTACATAAGTTATTCACTTGAAACTTCGAACTAAACTTTGTCATCAACTCCAGTATCAAGTGCAACATTCCATATAACTCTGTTTTGTATTTTGACAGGGTGCTGTCCCTTTTTTCACATAGATTATCTGGTTAAAGTATAAATTCAAAAGTTGTGTAGCTTCAATGCTACACAAGCTGTTCACTTAAAACTTGGAACTAACCTTTGTCATCAACTCCAGTATCAGGGTGAACATTTCCCATAACTCTATTTTGTATTTTGACAGAATTAGCCAACTTTTTACATAGACTTTGTTGTTAAAGTTTTTGTTTTAAACATGTAAAAAACTATTCGAGGCTTCACTAAAAAGCTATGTATTTTAACAAATGTATGTCCCTTCTACTATCAAAAATATGTACCAACTGAAATACTTTGAAAAGTCGAGCGCGCTGTCCTCTGACAGCTCTTGTTGCTTCCGTTATTATTTTTGCCCAGTCGAATATTTATACGATTTTTGTTGTTTTGATTTGAAACATAATTTTATATAGTCTAATATAATCATTTTATATGATAATTAAAGCTAAAAACTAAGAACCGTTGTGTTACATTATATTTATAAAACCCATTATATTAGATATAGAACAAATCACAAATCATTAATTGATGCGACGACGAGTGCGTATGTTAAGTCATTTGAATCTGTCAATCGAATGGTCTTTAGACCAATTTGTCTTGGGACTGAACTGTCTTAGGATCAAATGATACATTATTTCCGGTAAAATGGCTGAAATGTCAACACAAATTTATACTGTTGCAGTTTATGAAAGGATTTAGCAATTAATTCGGACGTGACCAAGGTAACATTTGATTGTTTTCATTTCCATATACAATAATGAAACAAATTACATTAATAAAATGTACTGATGTATTTAATACAGAAAAAATCGAAACAATGTCATCGTCAAACGTACGCTTTATACAGTACATTAGAAGTGATTAGAACAGGCACTAGGTCTAGGATGCACCTATCAATAGTTTCTCCGGAGGGGGGAGCGGGGGGGGGGGGGCTAACCCATGGCAAATTTTACTCTTTTTTTGTATAATTCCCCACCCAAGAACCAAGCATTTTTGTCTAATGCCCCACAGTGGGAAATGGTTGGGGGTCTATATTACCAGGATCTAAAATCCGACATAAGTCCTGGGACCCAGAATGATTTGGCATGTCAAATTCCCACCTGTCTGGAATCTCTTTCAATCTTAATTCTCGTACATGCCCACCCACACAAAAATATTGATAGGTGCAGGACACATACTTATTTTAAGCTGGCACTGAATAACTTGTTAGGCCCTTGGTAAATATTTATTTTAGTAACTATATGGGCAACAGTTGCCAATATATAAATAGATGTCCTTACCCTGGACGGTCTAAATTCTTAGTAATAAGATGTGCAACTAATTTAGTGTTACTTTTTATATAGGACTATATTCTAGCTAGACGATACTGCCCATATAAAAAGTAGCTCACTATTGGCGACCAGAGCCTTACAAGTAACGCTGTACCGTTTCAAATATACAAGTCACAGACCTTACCATTGAAAGACCATTTTCTTGGTGGAATGTTTTGCTAAAGTATGAGCGCATATTGCAGCAATAAAATATCTGTTTGCTACTTTTACATGCTGAAATAACATAGTTTGCGCAGTTAGTATTATTATTCAGGCAAGTTTAAATTTTATGGTCTATGCCCGAATGGGGAAGTCTTTAAAAAAAATTATTGTGAAGACTGATACTATAGTGTAAATATTGTGTTGTAAAAGATGAATTTGCAGCTTATAAAGCTTAAAACATGAATTCATAATTAAAAATGCTGTTGGAAACTGACATTAAACAAAGTAAAATTGGTATTTACAAAAACATAAAATATGAAAAACTGCTAACATGCATGAAAAATAAAGAAAAACACAACAAAATTCGTATTTATTGGGAGTATTATTCCTTGTGTCTAATAAGGTCATTTAACAGCGTTGTGTACCATGATATAGTTGGATAAGTACACAGCATGCAAACCATATTGGAAGAGTTGATAGGCAATATTATATAGTGAGTGCATATAATATGTCATGTTTAATAAATACACTGTTCATACCAGGGTTTCCATAAAACCCGGGTTTTATAGTATTGACCGGCCCGGGTGGGTAATACTGGGAAAAACCGGGTTTTACAGGGCAATACTGGGCAATAATGGGGAAAACAGACACTGCACCATTATGTTTACATTAGATACTAATAATTAGTTTCTACATATAAACACATATCTAATAACAATTATATACTGTAAGTAACATTGTATATTTTTATGTTATAAAATATTTTAGTTGATGTCGTGTTGCAACAAGACCCTCTTGCAGCCCAGTGCTTGTACATTAAATTAATTTACACAATAGTGTGGTATCATTTATGATACATCCACAATATGTACATCCTCTTCAACAAACACAAACATTGAATGAATTGACAGATGCATGTGCTCAACAAACAGTTAAACTGGACCCTTGAATAAACATTAGACCTATCTCAATGACTGAGGGGCCAGGCAAAGACCCATGTCAATTAGGGGCCTTTTCCAAACCGTAAAAACATGCATTTAATGCCACCTTAAGTGACTGATTCCTGCTGTTAATTGAAAGTAAGTAATGAAATTAGAAGATATGAGTGATTTGTCCAGTCATCCCCGGTATCATCCCCGGTATAATACCAGATTATTAAATAATAGTGACCGTGCTTGCATTATTATCCATAGAAGTTTTATTGTTAACAAAAAAAGAACAGTTCAGTGCAAGAAATAAAGAAGGATGAATAAGTGTAGACATATATCAATATCAAGCGGAATAATTTCACAAACAACAGAGAAAATATTTCATGGTAAGCGTTGCCATCGACAAATGTATGAATAAACCAGTGGATATGTGCCGCCACTTAAAAAATATTGTAACTATGCATATATTAGATCTGCAAAACTAAACAAGTCATTTTTTAATGATATAAGGTAACTGAGCATTTAGATTTATAAAAACAATTAAAACTGCATATTAACTGAAGAAAATATAGTGTTGCCCAGCAATGACCAGTATTGCCCACTTTCAAAGTATTGACCGGGGCGGGAAAAACCGGTAAAACCTGCCGGGAAAACCCAGGGGTGGGTGATACGTGCCAGCCTGGTTCATACTCATCCATTTAAAGAAATCTTGGACTGCAAGCTTACAGATCTTCAACTACATGTATCTACAAATTCATCTTCCTTGCTATTCATTTGTAAGAATGTCCAATGCAGTGCCCAACAAATTTTATGCAAAATTCGGTCCATCCAACCTTCCATCCGCCCAGAAGCCCAGATAAGGGGCGTACACGCGTAATTTACGCACAAATAATTGGAAGATACGCAGAGAAAATAAAAAGTTGGGTGTACATTTACGCGCATTTTTTTCAGATCTTCGCATACATGGGTGTCATGTTTTGACGAACCTGCCTATCTGAATGTGCAGTTGATATATTCAGGAGTTAGCAAAAGTCTTAAAATGTTAAGAATTATTTCTTGTTACATTTTTGTATTCAAATGACTGCATTAAAACTGATTATTTTTACATTGTATACTACTCTGGCCTTCTGCTCATATCGTAATGTATTGTTGGATGTAAATATAGCCCACAAATCCTACATAGAGTGTACATTTACCCCCACAAATTCTGAAGTGGCTGTACATTTACTCCAACATTTTCAAAAATAAGCGTACATTTACGCTTATTTTACATTTACATTTAGTTTCCACGCAAGATCTCTGGAACTAATAACTCAGATGCAATGAAACTTTATATGCAGCATCCATACCAAGAGGACATGCACATAATGTCAGATTCTTTTTCGTGGAGTTACTGCCCTTTGATTATTAATAGAACATTAAAACAGATATTTTTGTTTCCGTGCAAGATCTCCGGAATTAATAACTCAAATTCAATTAAACTTGATATGCAGCATCTTTACCAAGAGGACTTGCGCATGTTGTCAGGTCTTTCCAGTCTGATGATTTTTCAGAGAGTTATTGCCCCTTGATATAAGGTAAATAGGATTTGTTAATAGGACATTTTTGACGCACTAGTTCTCAGTAACTAATGACTCATTTTCAATAAACTTGAGCATCTCCATCACGAGGACATGCGCAAACTGTCAGATTTTCCAGTCTGATTTGATTATAAACATAATATTTTAATCGGAAATTCTTGTTTTCCAACCAATTCTCAGAAACTAATTACTTGAATTAAAATAAACTTTATATGCAGCATCTCTGCCAAGAGCACTTGCACATATTGTCAGATCATTCTGGTCTGTTGATTTTTCGTCCATAGTCTACAATTCGTCAATTATGGGCAGGCGATAAAAACTTCTCTTTTCATTCAATCGTAACCAAACTTGCACAGTTTATGTATGACCATACAATCTCAGATAGGTTCGATAATGGGCCAGATCGAACCATTTATAGCCGTTTCTGCTAGTGTTGTACTAAGTCCAATAGTTTTCATCCGATCTTTGCCAAACTTCATTAAAATCTTTATTCTAATAATTTATCGGCCAAGTTTGATCATCAGCCAAATAAATCCTGAAATCGTTATGACCCTTTTAATTATCTAAAATTGGCCTTTTTAGCCGTTTCCGTACTAAGTCCGATAGTTTTTATCCGATCTTCACCAAACTTGGTGAAAATCTTTGTGGACACAATATCTCATTCAGGTTCGATAATCAACCAAATTGTCTCAGTAACTGTGGAGTTATAGCCTGTGAATTATCTAAAATTAGTCTTTGTACCTGTTGCCCTCTAAGTCCAGCAGTTTTCATCCGATCTTCACAAAACTTGATGAAAATGTTTAAGGTTATAATATAATATTTTAAGTTCAACGATCCACCAAATTGCCCCAGGAACTGCAGAGTTATGGCCCTTGATTTATCTTAAATTTGCCTTTTTTATCACCTTCAGCTCCCTGTGTCCAACAGTTTTCATCAAATCTTCACCATAATTGATATTTTAAAGATCGCTTTTAACCTAGAGGGGGCATAACAGTTTTACAAATAGCTCTTGTTTCATTAAATATCTCAAAAGTTTAAGCGAGGAGTGTCCGTATATCTTTTTTGTATTTGGAAGTGTGCTGGGCCAGGCTAACTCAGTTGGTAGAGCTCTGGACTGTTAAACCGTGGGATCGTTAGTTTGAACCCCAGCCCGTAGACATAACTTGTTTGGGGATTGGTCATGAAATTATTTCTATGGCCATTCTTCCCCTACCTCAGATTCAAGTAGGGCAGTTGTCAGTTACTGGCGTAAGTATGTGCACTTAGTACTGGTAAACCGAATAGATCAGCTAAGCTTGCCCAGGAAAAGTGTGAATATGTTAACTAACCATTGTGATATGACTGAACGCTGTTAAAAAAAACAAAAACGGCGAACAGTCCAAACAAACAAACCAAACAAACAAACATTCAAGTATATGGTAGTGTGTGATGTATTCTTAGCATGTACCAAAGGGTAAGTTGCGCTTGGATGCTGTTCACTGGCAAATTGATCCCAGTGTATTACCAGTTTCTTTTCCAGAGAGATGCCCGAAACTCATGCTTTATCTGTCCATGTCGGCTTGGTCAGCCGTGTGCAAGTTCTGCTTGTCAATACATTAAAAAATAAAAAAAAATCTTACATTTCAGAACGTGTCCTGGTCTTAAGCAGCTGAGTAACTGTGATTTCCTGCCAAATAAATGGTCTCAAGTGGAACATCGGCTGTGAAGTAATTTTCCCCAGCTCAGAATCATTTCTGCCGGACAAGGCCTGTAGCTGCTGCTTGACCGGATTGGTACGGCTTGTGTTTATTTGCCGTACAGCGAGTAGGTCTACATTCAGTACATCTTGCATGTTTATACATTTGTAGAGAACACATGTATCTGTTCGGTCTGTTTGATGTATCGTTTGGTGGTGTTTGTAATTGGAATGTGCACAGGTCCTATGTCAACTTCTTGAATGTGTAGTGCGGCCTATTCAGTACACTTTATTTGTACAAGAGTGCTATCAGGAATGTTTCAAAGGTAAAGCTAGATGCATTTATTACTGCAGTGTGGTTAAAGCATCATTTTAAGGCTGTGTCTGCAGCCATTTGCAATTTCATGCACATACTATTTCACTTAATGCAGCTAGTGACAAAGTGAGAGAGAATATCTGGTTTAAAAGGATTTAATTTGTGAATAACGTGATGAAAATTATTGTTTAAAATGCCTATGTGTACAAAAGTGTATATTCATTTAAAGCATATAACATCAGATATTATTAAATTAAAATCATGAAGAAAAATCTAAAAATTCAATGGTATAAATGAATGAAGCCCTCACAAGCAACTGGTGAAAGTTTTTTGACAATTTGAGCTATTCTGTTGTGGTTTAGTTGCACATACACTGAATTGATAAGAACTCTGGTGTTAAACTGATTTCAATTGATATTTTATTTTATTTTCAGCAACAGAACATGCTGATGCACCCGAAAAGTCCAGATCCGACAGTTCCAACAGCATGTCCATGACCTACCAGGTGGATGTTGTTCCTATTGTTGCTGTTTTCACTGCTGAAGGGACTTCTTAATTGCTAATGAGGAGCTATCTAATACAAAGAATAAGAAATCTGCTTATCTTAACACTTAACCCCGAAATGTTATTATTGTACAAGTAACAGGGTTTTGACCCCTCACCACCCATAATCAGACTTAAATTAGATTTTACTTTGTTTTGTTCACCGAAAAACAGCCAGTTTTAGAGATTAATATGAATAAAAGCATCAGCAATTGGTCATTTAAGGACAACATACAAAATACGCCAAAAACGATAGTGAGTCTAATAGTTTATCTTGTGCTAAATCAACTTTAAAAGAATATAAATTATCATACTGATACTCTTTTGTACCATTTCGACTTATACTATTCCTTTCACCACAACTATTCTCAGTATTATAGCTCTGCAAAATTAACATGAACTTTTTGAATAAATATATTAGAAAACCATTACGATGAAAATCTTTACACAATTTTACTACTGGAATCGTAAACAGAGTATAAATATACGAAATAATGCTGATACATGTTATTCATACTACAACTACTAAAATGACTGCTGTTACTGCTTATAATCCTTATTGTTTAGCCACACATGCTGTTACAGCTGATGATTCCAGGCTCTTTTGATGATGACTTTGGTGGAGAAATTTACAGTGAATTAACTAAACTCCACTTGTAACGATATGGCTTGCAATGATATATGCATATAAAGACACTGATTCCAAGGTCCGGAACCGATCCCTATATATTTCATTTGATATTGGTCAGTGTCCCTATAACTGCCTTGTTAAAACTGGATAAAGTTCAATATCAATAGAAAGACCATTTCTTGCTTATGGCAGTATTTAGTGACATCACAAGCATTCAAAATGATCATTGAAACGTTATATACAATGTACATGTACACATGCTGCGAGTAGCTCATGCATGGTCTAGTGGTAAAACATTGGCTTCACAACCCAGGATTCTCAGGTTCGAGACCACGCTTCACCCTAACCTACTAACAGAGTCTTTGACAATAGACATTAAACTGAGGTGCAGTGTACTATGTGCTTCTCACCAGTCACTAAAAGACCCAGGGTCGCCTCTGAAATGGGGCATCTCCTGTATCTTACATTATCCCCCATTATACAACTAACGTGTCTTCTGTAATATGATTGGTGTTGCGTCTCTCACCTGTATTCTGATCCATGCGGTTGGTTCCTTATTTCATATGTGAAGATATTCTGATATATAGATATAAATTCTATGGTCTGCTCAATATTGTTCCAAGCGAAGTTTGCTGTATAAAACATTATTATAACTTTAAATATTATCTATAATAATAATGCACTATAACCTGCAGTGTTGAAAAAAAAAATTATGTTGTTGTTTTTGTTGTTGCAGACAGCAGCCCTTCCACACTGAGGGACAGCAACGACCCCGATCCTGACACCGAAGCATTCCTGAACAATGCCGAAACCATGCACAGACTTTTTGCAGCAAAACATGGTAGCAGCCAACCAATGTTCCGCCATAACTGGAGGTAAACGTTTTGAAAACTTTCAATGGCCAATTATTTTGATGTTTTGCGCAATACGGGGGTATTTTCTTTCTAACAAAACTTTTAGTTGAAATAAGTTAGAACCTTCAAAAAGAACATTGAAAACATTTTTTTTTTTTATTAGATACACACAAATTTGTCTTGCTGAATTTTTTTATTTTTTTTAAATTAATGTTGTACATGCAGAATTATATAATGAAATGCATTTTTATCGACATTTTATTGCATACATTTATATTTTCATATGAACAACATTTTTATACATCGAAATAAGAAGTATTGAAGGTTTATACCGGTATTTGAACTCCAGTCCCACAGCTCCGTAGTCCACTGCTCTATCCACTGCACCACTCTGGCTTGTGGTTTCATTGGTATTGAAAAGGGATTATATGGATAGAATGAGTGCTATATATAGCAATCACATGACTTGGACTTGGTCACATGACCATAGTCCAGGTCATGTGATTTTTTTTACCTTTGTTTTATTGAAAGGATAAATAAATGTTTTGAACAGGTACCAGCAGAAGCCTCAATGGCTCAGTTGGTAGAGCAGTGGTCTTGAGAGGCTTGGTGTGTGGGTTCAAATACCGCTCCGACCAAGGGGAGTTTTAACAACTCCTGGGGGGGGAAGGGGGGGCAGAACCCCCCCCCTAATCAGGGTTACTTAAATATATACTTTTTAGTACAAAATAACAAGAAATAAAAACATTTTATCATTGTCCCTACCCCCACGTTGTAATTTTTTGTGCAAATAAAAACAAACAACTTGAGTCTTTTTAATTTTTTTTATTGATCTTAGGCTTTTTTAAAAATAAAATTCATGACAAATACTTTATACAATGTTTAGGCCAAGGAAAAAAATCAGTGGTTCAGGTTTCACGACAATGTTTAGGCCAAGGAAAAAAATCAGTGGTTCAGGTTTCACGACAGACCCTACTTGCATCATCTCATCCTTAAGAATGTTTGAAGCGAAAAAAATTGTTTGGTATAACATTGCTCAAAGATTATCATAATATGACGTTGTAAAAAATATAAGCAGTGGAACCTGAACCACATACATATACTATACATTGTATGCTAACCATTAAATATTTATTATATATTTCCAGAAGTCAATCACTGAGATGAATCGTCACCCGAGTTGCAGCAGTTATTGATGAACAAAGCAAGCCAAGGCGTGGGGCAGGATTTAAATGGGAGACGTGAAATGTTTAAATTTCTGTTTCTATTGACCCGATTAAGAGTACTTGTTACAGCTTAAAATTGTACTGTGAATATGGTGAAATAAACCCATCAGTTGAAATCTCAGTGTCGTCTTTGTTTTTTTGTGTTTTTTCTAGAAAAGGCACTTGCTAATAATTTAGAACCCCGCCGAAATGTTTAGGAAGGAAAAGTATGTCACACACAGATTTAAGGCAAAACCTTAATGAGACTGGAGACTGGTTTTAAATACACAGCAGTGTGGAAGTCAGGCTTAAGCTTTTTATCAATATATAGAAATACATCTTAATTTTGTTATCTCGAACTCGCTTCTGTCAGAGTGGAAAATATCTTAGGTTGTTTTCTAGCCATGACGGAAGTCTGTCACACACTGCAAACATTTTTACACGTTTTCTAAGTTTTAATGATCATGTTTAACTTTCCAATTAATCATTGATCACATGTTAACAGTTCACTTTTATTTATACCGAATTGCTATATTATGTTACAATTTTCTGAATAATTTAAACTGGATATTTATAAAAATTATGTACATAGATATGTCAAACTACAGATATGCCAAAGTTACATTGAATTCCAGGCAACTTCGAGATAACAAAATTTAGTTATCTTATCGTATCATTGTCAAAAGAAGATGAAGATTTTGTAATACCATCACTCATCAATTAATGTAGGCAATAAAACAGTTATATTTCAAAACATAACCTTTGAATACAGGCAAAAGTCATGTTTTATGGTGAGGCCAAAACAATAAATTGTGTGTTTCGGGCAACCCGACTCCAGCTAGCGTAAACCACCGACCCTAAAGTTTTTAGTGACCATTGTTTTCCATGAAACCAGCGTAAACACCCCGACCTTAAAGATTTTAGTGACGATTGTTTTCCATGATTCCAGCGTAAACAACCCGACCCTAAAGATTTCAGTGACGATTGTTTTCCATGATTCCAGCGTAAACACCCCGACCCTAAAGTTTTTAGCGACGATTGTTTTCCATGATTCCAGCGTAAATCCCCATCCCTAAAGATTTTAGCGATGATTGTTTCCCATGAATCCAAATTCGTCCGACAAACTTAATCCCGACCTACCTCACTTTTTTGAAACTGCTGCCCAAAACACACAATTTATTCTTTTGGCCTGAGTAAGTAATAAATCCCAATAGGCAAAATTAGATGATTTACATTAAAGCAACCAAATCTGTTTTCAATGACAATATTGTCAACATTCTAAGATTATTTAAGCATCAAATTTAATGTTGAAGAACTTTCCCAATATTTTCCCTTGGTTAATAAATGACTCCTGACAGAAAGACAAACACACCTATATCGCTCCACCTTCGGGAGAGGATAAAATCCTACTGATGCATATGACTTGAATTATTAAAAGAAATTGCTTGTTATTGCTGTCAATGGATCTTGCACAGTCTGTGAAAGTCTTTTTTTTTCGAAAATGAAGCAACTACTTCTTTGTTACTGGCCATTGGTTTAAAAATGTCAGTTGAAGTATCAGTTGTGCACACAAGGTTAAGACAACTGATGACGCAGGAAAGGTCTCGTATTCCAATAGCTCACAATGAATGTCGTGTTCATGGAGCTTACACTATATACTGAACAGTAACAAAAGCATTAAATTGATTACATAAGCTCAAATAAATGAAAACATCCGTAATGCACACATGTATAATGAGACAAAATCTATACACTTAAACCAAAAAAGAAACCGGACGCTTTATAATTTGTTCTCTTTTTGTTAGTGGATTATATTGCAACCACTACGTCATAAAACAATAATTTATGTATGGGAAATATGAAAATGTATACATGTATGTTGAAAACATTGTATTTTAAAAATCAATCATTGTTTACTGTATCTAGATCCACTTTCCGAAAATTGATAAACTGTCAGGTTAATTTTTTGGCCGAGTCTAAATAACCATAATAATATTCAAAGAAGAAAACAACATCATCAGTGGTGAGTTGCTCAAAACTAACTGACAACTCAGCTAACAGTGGTTAGAAACTTTAATTAAAATGAGCACGTTGTTTGTAATAATTATTATATTTACACTGAAAGTTATCTTGCCATGGACATTTAAAGCAACTGGGCCAAAAAATTAATAATTATTTAACAGTTGTATTTTTCTTATCTTTTTTTTGGACTTCATGACATTTGCAGTATTTTTAATGATTTATGCCAATTTGGAACAACGTAAAATATGACAACACATTAATAAACATAAACAATTCAATAACAAACCATGATACATTTAACCCTATTCTAAAAGATTTCATAAATAAGATTTTTTGTGTAATGTTATCAACTTAAAAACCAAAGTTGGTAAAAACATAAAATCATTGGCGAAAATAATAAGCAGTTTAGTTTAAATTCAATTTTCAAAAACAACATTTAAATATCTGTTTTTAACCAAATTTTTATAAGAAAAATTTTGGTTATTAGATTGGGGTATGTCGGGCGGGCGGGCTGGGTGGCGGTGTCAACTTTTCGTTTCTGCTCTCTAACTCGAGAATGGATTGAGATATTTTAATGAAACTTCATACATAGGTACCTTATATCTAGACCACGCTTGGGATTGCATATGGGATGGGTGGGGTGAAGGTCAGGGTCAATGTTACTAAAAATACAAAAACAGTTTCTGCTCAATAATTTGAACACGCATTGCAATATTCTAATGAAACTTCATACATAGATACCTTATAACGAGACCTCGCTTAGGAATGCATATGGCACCCTGAACTTTCTTTCATTATTGTGCTGACTTTTATGCATTTGTTCGAAAAATTTGGTTTTCGTGGAATTTCCACACTTCTTGTATATTAAATCTATTATACCAAATTCTGCATCCATGGTAAATTCTAATTCAACCTTGACCTTTTACCTAGGGACATGCCTGCATTTGTGCCAAACTCCATTCACAAATATAGAACATCTGGTTATGACAAGCTGTATTATTCACATATTTGACCTTTGACCTCTAGTGTGACCTTGACATATGAGTGAGGAACACGGGTCTTGTGTGCAACATGCCATCTCCACATCGTGAACATTTGTGGCAAGTTATTTTAAAATTCCCTAATGAATGATGAATTAAAAGTCAACACAAGCTGTTTTATGCCCATATTTTACCTTTGACTCTAAGTGTGACAACAAATTCAAGCAGACCGCTAGCAGGCGTGACAAAAAATGACTGGATCTAGAATATTTCTGAAAAGAACACTTTGGTCAGCTTTTTCGAACATTACACTTTTAAATGGATTTACTTTTTATATCGTAATCATACTTGCAATACTGAAAATTTTTGGAAAAATAACCGCAACTGGCAAATTAAAAATAAAATTAAACAAGATAATAGCTATATAATGATAAGCACAAATATGTACAATACATTCAACAATAAATAATTTCTTTACAAACAAATTGCAGATGCAGTTATGACAAAGTTGCATTTTTACATGAAATGTTAGTTTTCATACAAGTAAAACTGCAAAGATAATATAAGAAAATTCAAATGTCATACAGAAGACAATTGCAAATCAGGATAAATTCAACAAGTACAATGAATTTTATCAACATCAACATTCAGTTCTTACATTAAAATACAGTATTTCAAATATCTAAATTTTCTTGAAAAGGAATGATGCTATTGAAACTTTTTAGTTCAAGAATAAGTAAATTTATGTTAAAACTGTTGTTATTTTGCTTACAATTCTTTACAATTCAATTCAAACTAATTCTTAGCAAAACAAACTTCGGTCAGCTTCTATGATCATAACCCAAGCAAACAGATATAATTTTAACAGAATACAACAGCTGTTTGTAAACCAGTAATGCCCTCTCTAGGTTAAGAGCAATCTTGAAATAAAATATCAATTTTGGTGAAGATCGGATGAAAACTGTTGGACATAGGAAGTGGAAACTGCTAAAAAGGCCAATTTAAGATAAATCAAGGGCCATAACTCTGCAGTTCCTTGGGCAATTTGGTTGATCATCGAATTCGGCTAAGATATTAAAACCTCAAGATCTAATGAAAACTGTTTGACTTTGAGAGCGGAAACAGCTAAAAAGGCTAGTTTTAGATAATTTTTTTAAGGGCCTTAACTCCACAGTTACTGGGACGATTTGGTTGATTATCGAACTTGACAGAGAAATTAAGCCCACAAAGAATTTCACCAAGTTTAGTGACAATCGGATAAAAACTGTTCGCCTTAGAGAGCAGAAACTGCTAAAAATGACAACTTTAGGTAATTCAAGGATCATGACTCAACAATTCCTGATGTGATTTGGATGATAATCAAACTTGACTGAGATATGGCCACAAACATTTTCATAAAGTTTGGTGAGGATTGGATGAAAACTGTTGGGCGTAGAGAGCGGAAACGAAATTCATCTACTGACACTAGCTAACCAATATACCTCGCCATCTTCGATGGGGGGCATAAAAAGTGAACCGAAAAACTTTAAAGTTAATTGCTTCCGCATCAACATGCCGGGGGCATAAAAAAGAAAGCTCAACCTTCTTATTAAGCAAACAATCTTACAAAAATCTTGCAAAACTTAATGTGCGAATATGATTTATATATTCATGGAAGTGTTATTGTTATCCATTCATTGGAATGTTAGTTAGAAATATCAAAGGACAAATTAAGCATTTCAATCACAAAATGGTCAACACATTTCTATTGTTAAAGAGTACCGGTAAGCTGTTAAACTTTACCATATCCATACTTTCATTGTAGGAGTACATACTGTATTTGTAAGTTTAAATAAATTCTCCACGCTGCCATATTTGTAATGACTAATGACGAAAAAAACTAATGCTGCCTAAGCTTACAGATTGAAGAATTGACCATTTCTAATTTTTTTGTCACAGATTCAAAAACTAAAATTTGTCACAGAAATATATTTAGAATATTGTGTAATTAATGAATAATCATCATTTGGAGTTAATATTATAAAATTATAAAGCTTTGCAATGTGAAAAAAAAATGAGTAAGAGAAATACTTCTGTACTTTTCGTATATTAATATTTAAAAACATATAATCACTTACATAACATTCCAGTTTTTTACCCCAAATGCTTCAGTTTTTTTTATGTTAAATGACATTTTAAAAATATGATCATGAATATGGACAGGCAGACAGGCACACCTAAAACTAAATATTTTGTCAACGTAAGTTAAAATGTATGGTACTACATAGTATCATATAATACAAAGAACTTAAATAACATACAATGGCGGACATCTTACAGACATGTTTTATTAAATGAAAAAATGCATGCAACACAATCAAACATTCATACAAGTAAAATAATTTTATGAAAGTTACAATTTTACAATTACCAACAAGTTTAAAGTAATCAGTCAGATAAGAAAAACACTTCTATACAGTTTTGATAAATGTTCCCAAAGAAATGTTCACATGAAACATAAAATATGATTGCTTTAAAGAAGTAAGCGAATATAAGTGTCTATTAATTTAAAGTTTAATGTGAATCGCAATTAATAATGTGCGAAGTATACCAGCACACATTACAGTAAGTAGATAATATGAATGAACTGAGCTCTTTGGCCTTCTCAAAGACGTTGCAGTAATTCATGACCCACAGTGACCAGCTTGCCTCGACTGGATCAACGCTGCAAGTTATAGGGCCTGTAAAACAGAAACATAAACACACTGAAGATGGAAGAACTACAATTTGTGTTTTTAGACAAGAGTCACATATCAAAACTTTGTATCAAGGGTAAATAGGGGTTCACGTGTAAACAAAACAACAACATGATTTATCATGAACAAAATACTGCACTCTTTTTTTTTATTTTGCTTTACGCTGAAAGTAACATTACAAATGGCCAAAAAGAACCTATATTCACACAAAATGGCATACGATTGGACAATAGAAAACTAATGCTTTAACACATATGAATTTTTATCTTTAATGAATTAATACTTGAAAGACAAAACAGGACACACTAGGCAGTCAAAGGCTCCTTGACATGCTGATAGGGGCACAGTCAAGGACCTGTTTCAGTTAATAAACAATTAATTGACTTGTTTTACATATTTTTGTGTACTGAAACAGAGATTGAAACTACATGAGTTAAATAAATGACAGAACTTAACACGAAAAAAAAAAAATCAATATGAACATATATCAATAGCTCAGTGAGCATTTTAAACTCAGGTGAGCTAAAAGAGAACAAGAGCTGTCAGAGGATAGCATGCTCAACTATTCGAAGTATTTCAGTTGGTGCCTTATTTGGTGGATTGGGCATAAATCTGTCACAATATAAAGCTGAGTTATGGTAACTATTGCACTGGATGCTGAAGTTGATGACATTTTGATATTTCCAAGTTTCAAGGGAAAATCTTGTTTATTTGTTTTAAAGTTAAAAGACTTCTGAACCTCAAATTAATTCTGAAAATCCAAGTTAAGAGGGCATAACTCTGTCAAAATAACAAACCAAGTTGTGGGAATTGTCGCACCTGATGTTGAAAATGATGAAAATGTTAAATTCCAAGTTTCAAGTAAATACCTGGTATAGTTTTGAAGTTATAATGATTTTAATGATTTGTGAACTGACACTTTAATGTGAAAATGTAAGTTAAAGGGGACATAAATACGTCAACACACAAAACTGAGTAATGGGAATTGTTGCATTTGATGCTGGCATTGATGATAATGATATATACTAAGTTTCAAGTGAATGTCTTATGAAGTATTGAAGTCATTGGGACTTTTTAATCAAACTAACCAAAGTTGAGATGCTGACACCAACACCGGGGCAAGTGGAAAGCTCATCTATTCTTTCAACAGTTGAGCTAGAAACAGTCTAAATTAAAGAAAGTAGCAGTAAACATTGTCATGATATATCAGTATATGATTCTTAGGGTTTGGTTCACCTTTCAATCCATTACTATATGATATGGTACAGTGTGGCCATAGGTAACAAGAGCTGTCTCAGGACAGCGCGCTTGACTATTAATATATTCTTTGTCAGAGTGAATATTCTTTGTGAATATCTGTAGTATTTACAGAGATATGTACTTGTTGCATGCAAACCATAACCAGAGCATGACAGCAATGCTGACGTCGATGGCGCAGATTAGCAGAATAGCTCAGACTATTCGGTGAATAGTCAAGCTAAAAATAAATAAGTCAGTAAATACAAGTACACATGTCTGGTTTCCGTACACAAATTTTTTTTTGGCATTGCATTCTACACATTGTAGTCAACCAAACTGGTAACTGTTGATTCTTGTCAATAGTACAGTAGATTATTGATGCATTATTATTTTTGGTATGATATATTTAGTTACTGATTACATGAAAAACCATGTATCATGATACATACCGGTATACCATATCACTAGGTGTGCATATTGTTACACACTTAGTGGAAATCATTGTCTGTTTCTATTTGTTTCTATACTAATACAAATTTACATTGGCCAAATATTAATGACAGACTGAAAATGACACTTCATACCTCTGGTGTTGATTTCTGTGTCAGCCAGGGAATGTCTAAGAAGGAGTTGGTCAGATATCGATACTGCCCATGATTGTCATCAGCTGCTTCGAGGTCGGCAAAAACTCAACCTAGAGATGCAGAATAACAATTTGTTGACAAAAAATATAAGATAGAAGTTGTATTCTAATGATTGTCTTTTAAGTCTTTTAAATAACATTTGGTTTAAATGGTAACTGTACAAATAAGGAATGTAAACTGTATAGTGTATAAATACTGACAAGAATATCGGTAAAACAGATAGATGCTCTCTGATGCTGCTTTGACACTGCTTGACAATGTTGACAAGTTAAAAGCACCACACCATCGCACTGAGGCAAACATTTGTGCCAAGTCATTGAAAAATCCGAATTTTGATCTTCAAACTTTCACTGTGACCTTGACCTTTGACCTACCGAGCTACCGTTCCTGTGCGTGTAAAACCGTCTCATTGAGGTTAACATTTGTGCAAAGGTAGTTTTCCAATCCCTCCATCCATGGCCAAAGCCAATATTGAACTTCGACCTCTGAGTGTGACCTTGACCTTGGACTTACTGACCTGATTCATTCGTGTGAGATGCAGTCTCATTGAGGCAACTATTGTTCCATTTAATTTTTAAATCCCTCGATCATTGGCAAAGATATAGCCCCGGCAGGCAGAGTGCCAATTTTGACATTTGACCTCTAAAAGTGACCTTGAACTTTGACTTACAGACCTGCTTTATGCGTGTGACATGCCTTCTAATTGAGGCAAACACATGTATTAGGTAATTTGAAAATCTCTTAATCTTTGGCAAAGTTAACGCCTGGACATGCGAGTGCTAATTTTGACCTTGACATCTAAGAGTGACATTGACCTTTAACCTACGGACCTGATTCATGTGCAACACACCATCTCTCTGAGGCAAACATTTGTGAAAAGTAATTTAAAATCTCTCCACGCATGGCCAGGCTATAGCCCAGGCAAACAGTGTGACTATGAACCTTTAACTTCTAAGAGTGACCTTGACCTTTGACCTGGTTTATGTGTGCGACATGATGTCTCATTGAAGCAAACATGTGTCCAAGTTCTTTTAAAACCCCTTAGTCCATGGCCAATTTACAGACCAGAAGGACAAAGTGACAACTTTTTGCTCGGCCGAACCTTTCCGGGGAGCATAAAAATGGGCGAAAGTTAAGTCAGTTTGACAAATTGTGATGTTGTAAGGTTATGTTAGAATCAAAATAATTTTTGAATTTTTGTTGTTTATCAGCTAATAAACACCGATTTGTCATCCTGATGTGGTATATTAAACAACGTAGGCAACAGTCCTCGTGGTTTAATTCATACCCATCAGAATTCCAAACATTGTTTATTAGCTGATTAACAACTCTAAATCGAAAAACAATTGTGAAATAAAGTGAATCTTTTACAAACTGATAACATATTGAAACCATTTATTCATTCAAAACTACGGGTCTAGTTTTCTGACCAAATTGAATTGTAACAATACTACAGCAATAAAATCTTTTTCAGAAATTTTACTTGCATCTTTTCTGATGCAGTCTGTAGCCTTCTGGACGTGACATATAGTGACTGCTTCACGTTCAGTGGGAACGCCTCTACCATCATCGTTTAGTGATGCTAATGCAACTGATCCTGAAATATGGCAGTAGCTCTGATTTACAGAAGACTTTCTTGTGAAAGCTTGAACAAAACAAATTTTTATACGACGTCCCCATAAACCTTACAACAATTGAAGCACATGTTTGTAAAGAATATGTATATGAAATGACTAACCAAACAGAAACAAAAGCAAGATATCAAGAGCAATAGAGTCTCAGTGCTGTAACGGAAATGGTGTCCGCCTTGCAATTTGTAGAGTCCTACTGGGGGAGGTTTCAAAGTGTGTCAATAAGCCTTGAGCTACAACAATTAGGGTTAAAGTAAATGTGCGAAATAGTAAATTTCTGGGAGGCTAAACTTAACTCTGTGCTCAACCTTTTTTTAATGAAATTCACATCCAGATACATCAAATGTTTGTACAACTGTAAATATGTCTTGCCACTGATCCACTGATCACGGTACTCCCACTTGCTCTGATGTTGATACTGCCCATGAGTGTCACCAGCTGCTTCAAGGTCGGCATAAACCTGACCTAGTGAGGCAGAATAATATAACTTTAAATATTGGCACAAATCTGAGGGAACATTGTTGCAGGCATTACTTGTTTTGTTTATTTGTTTGGATTTTATGCCATATTTAACAGTATTTTAGTCATAAACCGGCGGCCAGTAAACCTACTCACATTGTCCTGGGCAAGCTTAGCCGATCTAAGCGGTTAACCAGTACTAAGTGCACATACTTATGCCAGTAACTGACAACTGCCCTACTTGAATCAGAGGTAGGGGGAGAATGGCCGTAGAAATTATTTCATGACCAATCACCACGAAAGTTATCTGACCGGGCCGGAAAGTAACCTCACAAACCCCAGATTGGCAGTCCTGCACTCTACCAAATGAGCTAGCCAGTCCGGCACATGCATTAATAAATCCTTTTATAAAAAAAGATGCAGTTTAAAGAACTTTTATATAATTATAATGAAGTCTTATTTTGAAGCAAATGGGTTTCAGTTTGTATACCATTTAAACAATATAATAAGCAAATTTTAATTTATTTATTTAAATAGAAAAGTATAAAATCTACAAATAGAGAAAACAAAAGCGCTAATATAAACTAGATCGTAATGTTGACAGATTACAGAAGATCTCAAAACTAAACAATTCAATACACTTACAGTTTATAACAAAGATTGTACTTATTTGACAATGGAAAATAAAGGGCCTTTAATGAACTATTTTTTGTACATTGATGGGAGTCCAATGTAAATTTTATTTAAGTGAAAACAGCTGACATTTTTTTTACTATTGTAAGAAATTCATAGCTTGCTACTTAAAAACACAGACCATGTCCCCCACATGACATCCTGAACAGAGGGCTGGGATGTGCTTTGCAGATGTCCCTGGTGACCATTGAGATTTCTGGTAGCAACAACTTTGCATTCATCTTGTAGTGATCCCAGAGTAACTGCCCCTGTAATATGAGAGGTGCACTATTGTTTCAGCAGAAACAGAACTATTACTGCAAAGATTTGGTCCTTAAAGGAACCTATTCACGGATTGGCAAATTGACAATTTTCAATTTTGTTGACACAGAATTCAAAAAAGAAAAGTACATTGTATATAAAGAAGCGAAATAACACATCTGACACAGAAATATATAGGAAATATAGGGTCATTTATGAATAATCATCAAATGAAATGGCTAAAATTATTCAGCGTTTGCAACGCTTTTTGGGGCTATTTTGGAAAACATGTGTATCACTTACATGGCATTAAAATACATGGTTATATTTGAAAGCCCCAACTGGCTAAGTGAACTGGACAAGTGAACCTGAAGGTCGTAGGTTCAAGTCCCGGGAGAGGCAAATTGTTTTACTTTGTTTTCTTTATAATTATAATATTTGTTTTTGGTTATTCCAGATGGTTTACATTTTTAAGTTTAGACATGTAGTGACATTTTTTAATAATACGAAACAATCTGTGAATAAGTCTCTTTAAAGAAGTAATAATTTCAAGCATATCTGAGCTTTATGTAGTTTAAAAGTGGTACTATCACTACTGGGTAGTGAGTATTTTCTGGTACTTTAAGATTATTTTAAATGAATGAGCAAATGAAGGACACTAATAAATGCTAAATAAACACATTCCGGCGCTCTTTAATAAATTGTTGGTTTGGCATAACCCTACCCAGAATTTTAGAGGTGGGTGGGTTGGTAGGTTTTTTTTTCTTTCAATGTTGTAAATTGAATATATAGTTCACGCTAACTATGTGACCGTTGTACTTGTGTACTTGCAATACCGATGTTTTACTGATTTATAAATGTGTAAAAATGGAAAAACCCTGATATGGATTTCTCATATTTGTTCTTGAAACAATTTTTTTTTTTTTTTTTTTTTTTCTTTTTTTTCCGTTCTATATGTTTTATTTTCCTCGTCAATAGGTGTGTGAGGGTCGAGGGCATCCCCCTCCACACCGTACATCATGCGTATTTATTAGAATTCAGCATGTATAACATAGAATATTACATTGTAGACAAGTGCTCACAAGTACATAATAGGAAAAAATCATAATTGCGTAAATAGCAATATCCAAAATGATACATATTGAACTTATCAATATACAGAATGGATAAACTATGTAAATCACATTATTACCGAAACAGACTTAACAAAATATCCCATTCTTTATTTGTAGTTATTGAGTTAGAATCTAAATTGCAGAAGTTCATTTCCTTCAAAATATGATACTGGATAGAGAAATATGATTTTGCCGCGATAATGGTAGGTAATGTTTGATTCATTTTACAATTATAAATAAACCTTTAAGTAAGAAGGAATGTAAGATTAAGAGGACCACTTGAGTTTTTATGTCCTAACATAAATGAAGGCGCATTTATGAAGTCAGCGAATACCTCAAAACCTTCAAACAAATCAGCAATAAATTTTTTAATATGTTTACATTCCCAAAAAATGTGCTCAATTGTTTCCGGCATATTATGACAGAAAGAGCATTCAGCTGACGATTTATAGTTGATTTTATACAAAAAATAATTGGTACCAATAATTTGGTGTGTGATTCTATACTGAAACCACTGTAGAGTAGAATCTTTGGTTATACAAAATGGCATTCTAAAAATATGGTTCCAGTCTTTTAATTGAATATTTTCAAAAATGCTCGTCCATTTTGACATACAGATTGGTAATGTTTTATTTGTTTTAACAATATTGTACATGGGTTGAGTACCTTTTGGATATTTTAAAATGGATATCACTTGAAGGGGAACAAAAGGCTTAACAAAGTCAAGATAGTTAAAATCTGCAATCGTGTTCATAGCAGATGTTTCGTCAAACAAACCATTTTTCTTCAAGTATTTAGTTATGACATTAGTAATACCTATATAATGCAAGTAGTTTGGATAGAAATTATATCTGTTACACAGTTCTTCATAACCATAAAATTCTAACCTATCGTATTTCTTCATCAAATCGCCAATAAAATGCACGCCATTTTCAAACCATGTTTTGAGGAAAACACTTTTATTACCAATTATTATATCAGAATTATATAATATTGGGGTTTGTAATATATATTTTATATTTAATAATTCTGCTTTGCGGAAATCAACAAACGATTTTAAAGTGTCCTTCCAAAAAGCATTGTCCGTTCTATTTATAAGGTTTTCAGGATAATGAACACCACAGTTGTACAGTTTTGGGGTGTCTATAGTCATTTTTACAATATTGATCCATTTACCATTTCCTGTGATGATCCTTCGGATCCAAGAACGTGTCAGTGCAATTATAAATGAAAAAATGTCGACCATAGTAAGACCTCCTTCAGTATATTCTTTAATAAGTACATTTTTGTTAATTTTTGAACTTCCATTCCACACAAAGTTAAAAAAAAGATCATTTAGCTCTACCAATATTTTATATGGTGGATTGGGAAGTGAAACAAACAAATGATTAAGCACTGGCAAAGCAATCGTTTTTAATATTTGTATCCTTCCAATTGGCGTTAATATCCTTCTGGACCAGTTTTTAAGCAGCGTTCTAATTCTGGACAATTTATCCTTATAATTAAGATCGATCATCTTGTCAAGATCGACGTGAAATGTTAAACCAAGCATATCAAAAGTATGTTGGTTCCATTTTAACTTCCATCTAGTTTTTATGCTTTCGGAACTGAATTTATGCTTCCCTATCCAAACTATTTTGGTTTTGTCAAAATTTACCTTTAAGCCAGAACATAATGTGAAATACGACAATTCATCTAAGGTTTCATTAAGGGATTCTGCAGAGCCATCCAGGAGTATAGACGTATCATCAGCAAATTGCGGGGATCACCCTGACGACAACCACGTTGTATTTGAAAAAACTCGGATAAGAACCCACACTGCATTACTGCTGATATACCATCCTTATATAAAACATTAAACCAATTTTTAATGTCAGTACCGAAATTAAAAAGGGAGAGTGTTTTGTTTACAAACCTCCATGACAAGGAATCAAAAGCCTTTTCAAAATCTATAAGCAGGAGAAGTCCGGGAATATTATTTTCCTCAGTGTATTTCAAAATGTCGTAGAATAGCCTAGTGTTTTCTCCTATGAACCTGCCTTTAATAAAACCAGTTTGATCATTGTTTATAAGTTTATTCATATATTGTTTCACTCTATTAGCAATACTTCCCGAACCAATTTTATATACAGTGTTTAACAGTGTAATTGGTCGCCAGTTTTTTAAAGATTGTCTGGGTTTATCACCCTTAGGTATGCAAATAATTATCCCTTGTCTTTGGGTTACAGACAAATTGCCGCTTTTAAATGCGTGATTTAAAGCTCTACAAACAAAAGTACCTAATTTAGGCCAAAAAACTTTGAAAAAATCAGCAGTAAAACCTGACGACCCAGGGCTTTTGTTGTTTGCCATGTTTTTTAAGACAACAGAGGCCTCACTTAGTGTTATTGGCCCTTCTAATTGTTTTGACTCTTCATGTGACAGTTTAGGTATGTCAATATCTGCTATAAAACTATTAAAATCATCATCAATGTTGGTATTATCATTGTTTTGATACAATGTTTTATAAAACAAAGCGGTTTCTTTTAAGATATCAACCTGCTTATCTAAAACAAGTCCGTCATCAGTTAGGCTTGTGATCGTTTTTGTTGTATAGTTATATTTTTCGAGGTTGCAAAAAATTATTGATGGTTTTTCTCCAAATTGTATCCATTTGGCTCGCGATCTTATTATAGCTCCTTTTAATTTCTCTTCTTGTATTTTCATAAGTTCATCTTTTAATTCAAGCATTATTTGCAGGTTACTCTCGGTCAACAATTCCTCGTGTTGTTTAATTTCAACTTTTAATTGGTTTTCGCGCTTGTTACGCGATTTTGTTTTATACGAACTATATGAAATAGCTTTACCTCTTATTTCCATTAAAACTGTATCTCAAAAAAGTTGGTCGTTTATTAAAAACTGTATGTCTTGGTCCAGTATTGTATCAATATTATCTTTATTGTACACAGGTAACATATATTGTTTTTTGATTTCGGTAATTGTATCATTTATTGTGTTAATGTAATTAATGTCACTTAGAAGCATGTTATTATGTTTCCACAGACCCTTTCCGTGTTTAAAATCAGTGAATTTTAATGTCAAAGTTACAATCGAATGATCAGATTGGTAACTGGGCAATATATTTTTGTCATGAACAAATGGTGCCAAAAATGACGATAATAGATAAAAATCAAGCCGGGCTTGTTGTATTGGATTGGTTCTTCTCCATGTATATCGTTTAAATTTAGGATATAATATCCTAAAAGGATCCGTAAGATCACGATCTTCAATATTTTTCAATATACAATCTCTTGCATTTTTATTATTTATTGATTTGTAGTTATTATAATCCAGATTCGGGTCAAGAACCAAATTAAAGTCGCCACAAATTAAGTAGGAGTCATTCCCAATAGTGTCAATAATATCAAAAACATTTGTGAAAAATTCGGGACTATCAGAGTTCGGTCCGTATAAAGAGGCAAGAGTAAGTCTTGTTTCACCAATATTTACATCTAAAATAATATAGTTACCAAATTGGTCGTATTGTACATTACGTATTTTGTACTCAAGTTCTTTCGACAAGAGTATTGCTACACCGCGCGAATTAGAAGAGCCATAACTTAGGAAACACTCTGATCCCCATTCGGAGTAAACAGTTTTAATTTGTTCATTAATAAAATGTGTATCTTGAAGGCAGTAAATATCACATTTTGTTTCTTTCAAATATTGAAACAAGTTTTAACAAGAAAATTTCAACATATTCAATATAGGCAATATAAAACTTCTTTTAAGTTAAATACATCCTAAATATATGTATCCTTGAAGACGAATTAATAAGGCAATCATTGGTTGTAAACAACGTTTGTTACTAGCATTATTCTAAAGAACATCCGTTAAAGACAATTCATACATGGATGTTAATCACTGAAGAACAATTTACAAACCTTAACTAAGGTAATTAACATCCGACACTCACTCAAAAATCGCTTAGAAAACATGTCATGAAATAATCTTCTACAATACCGCCATCAGCGTTAATCTCCAAAAAGAAGAGCACCAGAGGGCTAACTTCCACTATATTAAACAAAAAGGACCTGAAATAGCAGTAGAAACACAAACATAACAAAAAAATTAGTGTTTAACTTTTCACTTGTTGAAATATTTTGGGGGTAGCAGCCATTTTCATGAGTAGGTAGAGTTACACCAAACAAACAATTTATTAAGGATGGCCTTGGGTACATTTTTTGAAAACAATACTACAACTGATGAAATGTATAACCTTACAGACTCAGGTCAATCTGCAGCAAACACCCTTTACAGAAAACAAATGTTTTTACATAAATACAAGACATTTCTATCAATCAATGAGTCCTGCCTTATTTGATGGCTAAATGCATTGACAATCAAATATCGCCAGTCAGTAAATTACCTTTGCACTGTTACTGTTAAACACTTCAAAGTGTTTGTGATCTCTGTGGTTTGATTGATTGCTGGCCTGCAACCCGTCCAACACTGAGTTCTCAGAAACCTTGTGACTGTTGACCTTCACAAGAGGTTCTCGCTGATGTTGACACACTGGTCGGAGATGTCCATGTTTGCTCCCTGACAACTACAAGAACATAAGAACTTCCATTTCAAAAATGCAATTGAACAACAGCTAAAGGCTTTGGGGAAAAAAGCATTTAAATCTTTAAATATTATAAGAGGGCTGTAAGGCCCTATGTCTCTCATCTGAGATCTAAGCAAGTTTCATGTTGATTGGGCAACAAATGTGGCCTCAAGAGTGTTCACAAGCTTTTTCTATAATTGCCCTTGTGACCTAGTTTTTGACCCCACTTGACCCAGTTTTGATCTCGACCAAGATATCATAAGAACATATGTTCTGAGCAATTTTCATGTTAATAAGGCAAGAAATGTGGCCTCTAGAGTGTTCACAAGCTTTTTCTTCAATTTGCCCTAGTGACCTAGTTTGACACAACATAACCCAGTTTCAAACTGGATATCATTGGAACAAATGTCCTTCGCAAATTTCTTCAAAACTGGGCAATAAATGTGGTCTACGGAAAATTTCTTGAAGATTGGGCAATAACTGTGGTCTACAGAGTGTTCACAAGGTAAATGTTGAGCAATATAAGGTTAACTGCCCCACACCATGACAGTCATATTTTTAACGAAGCAAAATGATTTCAAGGAATTTAGTTGCGTGTTACCCAGGGACCATGTTTGTAAAATTAATTTGAAATCCAGCATGCGGTTTCTGACAAGAAGATTTTAATAGTTTTCTATAACGCCATGTAAGGAAACATTTCCCGCACCCTGACGGACAATTTTTTTTAAGGAATCAAAATGATTTAAAATAATTTGGTAGAGTGTCACCCAAGGACCATTTCCGTGAAATTAATTTGAAATCCAGAAGCGGTTTCCGACCAGAAGATGTTCAAAGTTTTCTATATAGCCATATAAAAAAACTGCCCCGCCCTATGGTCTCCATGTTTTTTATAAATCAATATAACCATATCAGGAAAACTGCCCCACTCCCTGGTGGCCATGTTTGTCAATGGGGCGAAACCATTTTCGAACTCAAGCTAGATATCATATGAACAAATTTTCTGAGCAGGTTTCATATTGATTGGGCAAAAATTGTGACCTCCTGAGTGTGTGTGTGTGTGTGTAGCACATTTTTATTGAGTGCAATGGGATTCTCTCCCAGATGGCCATCACCCATAGAAGACTTGTTAGTTGGGTTACAGTGGATGGTGCAAGAGACAGGCGACGCCCTGTTCGAGAGGCGACCCTGGGTCTTTTAGTGCCCAATGTGAAGCACCTAGTACACTGCACCTCAGTTTAACGTCTCATGCCAAAGATGAGTTAGTAGCTGGGACTCGAACCTGCGACCCCTGGGTTGTGAAGCCAGTAAGCTACCACATGACCAAGGATCCGCCTCTGGAGTGATTACAAGCTTTTTTTCAATTTGACCTAGTGACCTAGTTTTCTGATGCCACATGACCATGTTTCAAAATCATCCGAGATTTTATTGGAACAAATGTTCTGAGCAAGCTTCATGAAGACTGGGCAATAAATGTGGTCGATAGTGTTCACAAGGTAAATGTTGACGAAGAACGAGTAACGAACAAGTAACGAAGGACGACAGACAAACGGCGATCACAAAATCTCACCATGAGCACATTGTGCTCTTGAGAGCTAAAAAAAAGAACGGCAGTATAAATTTGTATTACAAAGTTTCATAGTGCTCATTTGCTTCAACTTCATAATATGGAAAGTCATGAAGGGAAAACATGCTTTAAACATTTATAAAGCCAATTTTCCAGAAAATGTTTAATAGCCATGGACACAGTCATTTTAAGTGTGTTTGGTTTGTTTACAGATATTGAGATCGTTAGATTCTGGACAGCGCTTCAAACCCAGACCAGACAGATTGTTAGATTCTGGACAGCGCTTCAAACCCAGACCAGACAGATTGTGTTCGAGACGCAAGAAACTGTGCTTTGCCACCTCACCCACCCGTTAAAGTTGCTATGAATAATTATCACATGTTCTCCTATGGTCCTCACACTCGTTGTACATTGTGTTACAATAGTGGGAAGTCTTGAACAAGAGATGTTCGCAGTAGTGGATCTCCTGGACATTTTCAACTGAAATACAATGCTAGGTGTCAATAGCGGATTAAAATTCAGTTCTATTCAATGTCAATATGAACAAATTCCTTTCAAAAGATGATGCTTTTTTATATTGAATTGTATTGTCAAGAAATTATAGTGTAGACTGACCCAGCTATTGCTAAAGCATGAATTTCCATTCATTGAATATCACAGACATTACCACGAGCTCATTTAAATATCACAAACATTGCCACAAGCTCATTTAAATATCACAAACATTATGCACATGCTCTTTTGTATGAAATAGTTTAACCACTAAACACACGATATCCAAGTTCAATGATTGGATAATATTGCAGACAAATTTGAATATGATTTGTGTAAGCATCTATTCTTGATGAAGCTGCAAAAACATGTGAGGCTGTTCCACACAGTAAAACAAGAAATGCACTTTTAGCTGCTTTAGTGGCTTCAACGAGAAATAAATATTAACAATCGCCCCATGGCAGCCATGTTTTGCTTAATAATCAAGAGAGAGATTGAAGGACTCTGGTAGATGGTGACCAATAAAACATTTCTGTGAATTTATTTAGAAATCCACCCAGCTGTCTAGGGCAAAAATATTTTTTGAAGTTTTTTTTCTACTATTAGTCCAGGCAATCAGAGAGCTATATTGATCAACTGCATTTGAGAACATCTAATTGCATGCCCATTAAAAAAAAACTTCCACCTAACTGTTTCTGAGATGTTTTACTAATAATTATGGCAACCAGCAAAGGACTAATCACAACTTTCCCATTTTAATCTTTTAAGAGTATCTGTTGAACCTTTTTAGCATCTGGTTGTTGATGAAAATACAAAATAATACTCTTTAAAACAGTCCCAAACACTAAAGTGCTTTTCGTTAAGTAGCCTGTACATTATTTTCTGTCCTCCATTTAAGAACTGAACAGTAATTTTCTGCATTTCATCAGAGTATGAACTGTCAGGAAAATTAAGCCCAACTTGCATAAATGCCGACAGTTCATACAATGATGAAATAACTGCTCAATTCTTATAATTACAATCCACAATGGATATAAACTGTAATTTTAACTTTCTCAGGGCAGCAACATTTCCCTTTGTATTATTTTTTTTCTCAAGAGATGTGTAGGATATGACGTAGGAATCCTCGTTTTAGTTTTGTCGAATGAATGGCACGTTTAGCATTTCTAATATCTTGTCAGACATTTCAAACAGCTGTGGATCATTTTGGAGTAGACTTTCTGGTAAAAACAATTAAACATTCCCAATAAATGCTATAAAAAGTTCACCATCTTCACCATCTTCAGCACTGGGAACCAATGAATCAGCTAATTTGTTCACGAAGATAAGTAAACATAGTAAACATTCCAGCAAAACAATGACATTTTGCAAATTGTGAATAAAAAGTAAACTTCATAAAACAATGACGTCATTTCGCAAAATGGAACAAAAATCAATCATGGCGGGTTAAAAACTAATGCTATCTTACCCTAATATTCAGCATGGTGGGCACATTGCTGTTGAACATGTCTGTCAGGTTCTCAAATCCAAGCTGAGATGTGCCTCGGAGCTGCAATGAAGCAACGTGACATGTCAATATATTAAAGTTGAAAGGAACCTGGTTGCAGAATAAATGATCATGAACAAATAATAGATTAACAGCACACCTATTTCTACAACTTCTGGAAAAGACAATCATTGCCCAGGTGAGCTAAAATCTAAGGAATATCAACAAGTTGTTTCAATGAGGTCATTAATGAAGCTAGTAGTCTGGCCAAATACATAGCTAGAAAGTTAGAGTCTTAAAGGGACTATATCAAAACAAAATTGCCTTCCTATTGAACTATAAATGATATATTTAGATAGAAATGAGCAATACTAAGACATTTGCATTAAATAAATAATAAATAATATATTACACATGAGATATTTGTTAAAAACAAATTAGCCCAAAAAGTTAAAAAAAAATATTAATACCCCATGTGGGTATTAAATTCACAATTTGGGAGCCGTACAAAGAAACGACAGTAGACATTGGTTTGCTGGTAACGACATTCACTGAAACAAAAAGACGACAGACTATTTGCCACCACACTTATGCTAGTCAGACAATAAGCCTCCCATAGGATCTGATCTATAAACCAGTAATACATCAGGAATGCGCTGTGTTAAACAATAAGTGTTTCAATAACTTACACAAACACAAGTGTTTTCTTTATCAAAATCTTATCTGCTGCTTGAACCACTGGGCTCAAATACTTCGAATGAAAGGTATTGGATGAATTAGATGAATGACAGAGCATTATTTATATGTGTGTCTATAAAAGGAACTCTGATGCAGGTCAGATAAATTTGCATTTTGTTCTTTTACCAACATGTTTGATACCCATAACCCTAATCAACCTCAGAATATCATATTTCTTGTGCAGAAAGACATAACTAATTCACTGAACTGCAGTTCGTTGTATGTTATAGTTTGTTAACTTTGATAGAAAAGACATACCAATGAAGTTAAATTATCCAAACTACTATTTGCTTTACAAACTTTTTTAAATGGTTATAATAGTCATCTTTAAATTGAAGCAGTTTTCAACGCAGAAGATTGAAATGCATATTCAAAGCAAACGATGCACATAAAACATGAACCAGTGATTTTTAAGCATCGTCATCATCATCATTGTCATCATCATCATCATCATCTTTAGACGTCTTATCTTTTATCACTGTATTTGTGTGCAACAAGAGATGTTTGTAAAACATGTATGCCCCCCCCGACTTGCAGCCAAGTTGTGAATATGTGCAATTGTTAAGAATTTTTTATAATATGCAATCCCAAAGCGAGGTCTCGATACATGGTTTCTATGTATGAAGTTTCATTAATATATTTCGATGCGTTCTCAAGTTATTGAGCGGAAACCGTTTTTCTATTTTTAGTAATGATGACCTTGACCTTGACCCCACCCATCCCATATGAAATCCCAAGAGGGGTCTCAATATAAGATATCTATGTATGAAGTTTCATTAAAATATCTCTATGCGTTCTCAAGTTATTGAGCGGAAACCGGTTTTTTATTTTTAGCAACGGTGACCTTGACCTTTGACCTGTTGACCTAAAAATGTATAGGCATCTTTCTTTCCTCCCAAGTAACCAGCATACCAACTTTCATGATCGAAGGTCAAAGCGTTCTTTAGATAATGTGCGGAAAGAAAATGGTCTACGGACAGACCGACCATTCGACCGGCCGACCAACGGGCCGGTGCAAGCAAGATACCCCCACTTCTTCGAAGGGGGTCATAATAAAAGAACTATGTTAAATGTTTACATCATTGTGGGTGCCAGCATCTACAGCTTTCTGGTCTAGCAATCAAGTCCTCCAGACCCTGCTGACTGGATGGTTGCTGGCCTGTGGTCACTCCAGAGGTACTGGTTGTGTTCCTCCAGATGGCCTGACCAGCACAGCATCCTGGGACGGCATCGCATCAGAGTAGCAGACGAGCGCCAGGAACAGGCTAGACATTTCATCACGATGGTAACTGAAGATAAGACATCATTGACAAAACATCTGGTACAGTCGACTCCCTTACCTCAAAGTTGCCTAGACAAGCACAAAAACTTTGAGCCATCAAAACTTCGAGCTAACCAGAAACTGTATTCAGACATCATCTGTTGTTTTGCGTCTGTTACTCCTAAACCTCCGGACTAAATTTAGTGAATTAATTTCAGACAGAACACAATATAGGAATATGTGAAAGTTTTGAAGCCAAATATCATTTGTTCTCCACTGGAAACTAGCCTGGTCATAGTATCCATTAGCGACTTGACTCGACTTCGCTACAAACACAATTTAAGGAAGAAAAAATTAGAGGGGGACCATGCTAGAGCCATCAGAAAATAAAGACATGTAAATTTGAGGCAACAATAGAAATTTATATGAATATATATTCCAAAACAGTTGATACTTTCAAAACAATTGGTCAAATGGTAAAATTCAAGCCAACGAGAATTTGCAAATAGCAAGTTTCGACTAAAAGGGATATGACTGAAATCACTGTCAATAGCAAATTAATTTATGTTTCTATGTTATTGTTTAAGTTCTATTGATAGTAAATTCATTTAAGTCTCAGTGCCACTCTTTTATCAGTGAAGTATTGTAACAGTTCTACAATGTACAATGTCACATGATTGTGGATTCCCAGTGGTATAGATGTCCGATCATGTGATTGTGAGTTCAATGTAAAAATGATGCAAATGTGACATCAACACTTATAGCTCAATCACACCACAGCCCGTCCTTACCACTTCAACCACATCCTTCAAGGACGTATTGAGGACGACCTTTGACGTGTTGAGGACCGAGGGATATACATCAGGGACCTGGTTGTGTCTTTTTGGACGTGGAGACATGAGGCAGTTTTGAGCATGCACAAAACTTGCGCAGTGAGAACAAGGAAAAACAAGGACGTAGTGTGGACCATTTAATGACGCACATGTATTAGTGACAGGTGAAGCGCGTTTATGACATACTAATGACGCAGTATGCAATCTCCGCGAAAGTCGTGAATTTATTACTGGCCAAGAGGATCGGTAATGCCCCAAATATTACTGGCCTGGACAAACTATTACTGGCCACTTATTTGTTTGCAAGAAACATTTAAATACAATAAAAACAATATATTTGATTACAACTTAAACAATATACACTTAAGAGTACTTTATTTAATAAAGCTCCTACTATCAGCATGTTAATTTTGCAAGATATAAATGAATTCAATTGTACCTGTCAAAGTCCTTTCAACGTCTTCAACAATGTTAAAATTCAACTGGAACTATTCGACAAAATTGATAGGTTTCCTGCTACACAGTCATTACACGATCACGTCAACCATGTTGTCGGGAATCAATTCTCTCGCGAGACTTGTGACGTCACCTTATTGAAACACAAACATGTTTAAATTCAACCCTTTGAAACGCAAGACAAAACCAGTCGAACGAAAACCGAAAATGAAAGGAGATTCCGAGAGTGATGTTATTTTGTAAACAAAACGTACAGTAAAATATTTTTTACAGAAATTTTCACCGGACACGAGGACCAGCATTCGGACATTTTTCCCGGACCTCCGGGATTTTTATCAGCAATGTCCAAGGTCTGACGGTCTTTAGCGGAGACTGAGTATGGACTTCATGAATGTAGTACCTACGTGGGGACATTCTGGCAGTGATTTCTTCCCGTTGGTGCTACGCATCCGCAACGCGCTCATTTGGACATCTCTGCATCACCATAAAGACATGCTCAGGACTGGTACAGGTCAGTATCAGGCCTATGTACACTTTCACCACGTTAATGCGTCAGCCCTACATCAGTGGTGGGTCAACACCATGTCTGTTTCAAACGTAAAATGGTGCCTGTACATCAAAATCCAAACGAGAAAACAATGCGCTACGATAAAGTGTGGCGATATATTTATAGGACAAGGTTGGCATTGGCGTGAGGTATGTTTAGCTCGGTGATAGCGTGGCACTAGTGACGTACAGTATTCTTAGATGTGCCGCAACTGCATCATATGAACGTGAAGCACAAAGGATGATGTGCTCGGCAAGGTATTAGTGTTGACAGCCTGGTCGTGTTGAGGACCTTGTGTAATTAGTACTGACTGGCTCTGGTGTGATAGCACCATTACTTACAGCTGGGCTACTTACAGTTCTTCCTCCCAGCCATGACCCTGGCATGTGGGGAAGGGGGTATGGGGGGGCAGAGACAGGCAGTGCCTGCAGGTGAGGAACGCCTGGTCACGCTCCTCCTCCTGCCTGTCATCACTGTCCTCACTGTCATCCTCCTCCTCATCATCATCATCCGGTGCTGGAGTGCTACATGCTGGTCCCTGCTTCTTGGCCTATAAGTAGATGGATATCTGAATAGTGTGCACACCCGCAGCAGCAGTTTCAGTAGTGTACTTAATATTGCATTGTATTTATCATCATCATCATCATCATCATCATCTGGTGCTGGAGCGCTTTATGCTGGTCCCTGCTTCTTGGCCAGTAAGTAGATGGATATCTGAATAGTGTGCACACCAGCAGCAGCAGTAGTATGCTTAATACATTTATTGTTAATATTGTATTTATCATCATCCTCATCACCATCACCATAATCAACATCATCACCATGATCATCATCTTCTTCATCAGTAGTGAGCAACACCAATATAAATATATGCCTCTTCTACACCACACCATTCAAACACAGAGTAGAACCTTTAGCTTTCCAGCTCTTTCCCACTTGACACAGTTGGTGGATGTGACCACCTTCTTATTTATGGTTTGGTTATATGGGTTTTAGTAGACGTTTAATGTTGTAAAAATGTATTGCCTTGAACTTTTAACATTACCTACATTGTGATCGCTATATACACCCCAGTACCTTTGGGCCAAACTAATATTTGCCGCAGCCTGCACAATCACTCATGGCAGGATTGAAACAAACGTTATCTTGCCTTCATATTCAGGAATCTTGGAATATGGAGCATCAACATCAGTATCATGCAGTAAGAAGTTTCATGCTGTCCTATTGTTTTCAACTTTATAGGCACATAAATAAAAAAAAAGAGTACATAAACATTGTTGTTGTTTGTACACATTGCCTATGGTACCATACATACCAGTACTTACTATTGCCTATACTTAATAGTTTGGGGCAGATGTTTGCACTTCAGAGACAATGCCTAGTAATGAGTTACCAAAGGCTCCGATGTTTGACCATTAAATATAAACTAATGCTAATCACCCTAACACTCGTCTTTCCTCAAAAAACATTCAGGCAGGTATGATCATTTTAATGGTAATATTGAAAGTATTCATTTAATCAGAGTTTGTATTTGTTGATCACTTAGTTTTCATAACTTACTTTGCAATGCCTTTGATACCAATGCAAAACAGTTGCAGGTTGATGTTTACTGATCCTAAGGAAGGCTGCTTCTCTTCAAGCCCAGGTCTTGTTCTGGGATACTGGGAATGTGTAGTTTCCTTTACAGCACTTCTGGGTTTTCTCAACGTCATTGAACTGAAATTTATATGTATTTATATTTTATAGGCTGATCCATATAACTACTACCCGTAATACAAACTCGTGAATAATGTGTTTTACTGTCTTCAGTATGATTATGTGATCAAACAACTCTGGACTTGAAATATTTGTGTCAATCATACGGTGTACAACAATTTAAAAATGTACGTTAATGACTGAAAATTAAACATAAATTCCAATTGCCATTTGACTTTCTGTGAGAAAGGTAAAAGATTTCACACAATTATATCAGTATTACCTTGATTCTATAGCAGTTCAGCAATAATTTAAGATATATCAATAAATTTATCAGCTGGAGCTCCGGTAATTATTTCATAAGACAGATAGACCTGAAACCATCATTTTGCTTCTGATTTTTCTTATCTCCTGTAAATGTGTTAGTTTGTGGAAATATTTATGTACACTAGTGTTTAATTTTTTCACTGCTTGCTGGTTCATTGCATTCTCTTTGAAGCATTGATCTTTTCTCTAAAATGGTATAGCACCCTGGTACAGCTGCATCAGGACACATCATTAATGAAGGCAAAATCAACTGCAATACAAATTTATAAATAAATAAATAAAAAGGTATCAACTGCATACATGCCGTACTTATTTGGTTCATTTCCAGGACTCTGCCCGCAAATTTCCGGAATTTCTAATGATTTTCCGGGACATGTACATATGTTAATTATTTGTCCAGGTTTAAAATACAAATTTATTTCAATCCAATGCAGTGTACTTTAATTTTATGATGTTAAATATTGTAAACTTGTATAAGTACTCGTAGTAATACAAATATTCATTAAAATGCTGAAGATCGCAAAGTTAGTGCACTACGAATGTTTCATATAAAAAGTAAATATTTCAAAGTTCTCAAGTTTTTATTCCCAGTTGACACGTCTATATTAAGCAAATATTATGGTCGCTACATGCACGCTTTCCTTGCGTGGAACATGACGTGTTAGTGCCTGCAGACACTAGAGTCTTAAAGGTCGCGGGTTTTACATGACATACACAGACTATCAAAAAATTGTGTTTACGACACTTGAACAGTAAAATTGGATAGCATATATATATTGAATAATTGATTGGTTGTTGAGAAAGGAACGCTTGCGTGGGAGCATAGACACCAGAGACAACTGCATATACAACTTGAACCTGATCTTGTATTGTTGTTGCTGTCATTGCCAAGCTGTTATACCACACTTTGAACAGCCTTGCTGTTGGGCTAGCTCTTTAGCAACATGATTAAAGTGTCTGCCTCTCAAGTTGCAGGTTCAATCCCTTGCAAATGTTCAGTGGTTCAATCCCCTGCAGATGTTCAGGGTTTTTCACACATGCAACGTAAATAAACCTGACCTATAAATGGACCTGTGGTGGTAAAGTTTTGTAGAAAACTAGATTCTACTGTCATCTCAAAAAGCTGAATAATGTGATTATAGTCAAAATGAGTTTGGGATTCATCTAGCATAACTTGTTAGCACTCGGAAAATATTGAGCTACTTTTTATATGGGCAATATTTTTGGAGCGAATAACCCGGGGAAGGACCATTTCTGTGGAGGAAAGTTTTCCTTCTTTGTCTAAATTGTTTCAACAGGATTTTGATCGCAACTTTCATGTCCCGAAATAAGATAGTTATTGTGAACGGATTGCAATAAAAGTTATTTACCTGGGCAGATAATCCATTTCTTATTAATGTTCCATAAATATTTGTATAATGACATTTCGGACGCATTAACAACTTAAACCTACACACCTTTGCATTTTTCTCGATAACCGCTGCTGTGTACCAGTGTGTTAAATTTTATAGATAAATCAGCTAATTCAGGGCATTGCGTCATTTCTATTGGTCAGTTTGATTCTATTAATAAAGTTGAAGGTGTACACATGGCAAAATAATGGTGGTCTGTCCATAAATGTAGCAGATGAACATGCTGGTTTAAATCGGAATTTATGCATTTACTAGGTAAATTTTGGCATATGTTAAGCAGTTAAGGTCGCAATGCAAAACCATGTAAGAGTTACCTCCCTTGGCAAATTTGCTCCTGTCCAGAAATGACCTATCCGTTGACCCAAGAATAGCAAGATTTTTTTACTTAAATGTTAACTACTTTTACAATGGAACTTTGACCCAATCTGCATAAATTATGATAATAAAATAATCAAATTGCCCGGAGATTTTATTAAGTATGCAGAAACTAGTCATTTTGTTTTAAAAAATTAAGTTTCAATTATTAAAATTTATATTTAAAAAAAAAATAAAGCTTGTACACTAAAGATGTTGGCCTGATTTTGCAATTTTATGTATGCTGTTTATGATTGTGTATATAGTTTTCACAAAAATCTGGAATGAAAATGCATTCTGACCTTTTTCTCTCTTGGTGGAAATTTTGCAAAAATTCAAGATGGCTGCAAACACAAGCAAGCATGTAAAATAGTAGACCAATATTTGTGAAAAATAAGGCTAACATTTTGTAGTGAATAGTATAATTTGTGACAGTATTGTTTAAAATGTTGATTTAGTGTTTATAATATAATTATTAATTTGTTTTAAACTTTGTTCTTCAGCCTGAAGTTCAAGTAATTCAAAACGAAAGTGAAAGTAACCAAACCTATTCATACTCCATACCAGTTTTAGACAGAAGATTCATTTTATTTAAAGTATATATACAAATAACCTATTTATCATCAACAGCCTACTCATTACAACTTTTGACTTTGACATCATATGCTCTGGTATAATTTAAGATGCAAGATTGTTTTCTTTGATACAGATTAAAATGCATTTATTTTATTAGAAAAAGCACTTATTGTAAAACCGATGATGATCCATGAAGAAACATTAAACATTGTTTTTATAAATTCATCTTGGGGTCTATATCCTTTCATGCTCTTAATGTTTCTTTAACTGAGAACAATAATTTATGTACACATTTTTAACGCTGGATAATTGTTGTTATCTCAAGGTATCTGTTTACTGAACTTCAAATATTGAAATTATTAAGCAGCATTCTTTGGCATCCTGCATTCGTTCTAGTTGTATCATCTTATTGGTATTGAAGAAATTCTGCGCCTAAATAATTTATTCCTATACTATAGTAAGGCTATAACTATTTAAGGTGTCTACAACTCAGTTGTGTACTTACAATGAACCTAACCTTTAACTAATTGTTATGCTTTGACGTTAATTATTATGGACTATGGCAAAATGTGAGAAACAAGAAACGTGGAAATTCCACGAATACCAAATGCATTAAAGACTGCACAAAAATAAAATTTTAGTAATGTTGACCCTGACCACACCCACCCCATATGCAATCCCAAGCGAGGTCTAGATATAAGGTATCTAGATATGAAATTTCATTTAAATATTTCAATGTCTTCTCAAGCTATTGAGCTGAAACCGTTTTTTTCTGCGTAGCTGTCTAAGATCACTTTTGACCTAGATTTCTTGCAATAATTATGCAGCGGAAAATTGAATTCCAATAGAATTGGGCACATTTTCTAAAATTAGGGAATGCAAACTTCAAACAAAGATTTAACGTCTACCAACAACTGTTGCATACATTTGGGGAATAAAAATGTACATAATTGTTTACATAACTGGTTAAATTAAAGTTATAAAAATATCTTCGACATACACTCTATAAATATGAACAATTTTACTCATTGTATGTCATGATCAGAATTTTATATTCATTCACATAATGAAATAACTATATTGTTTAGCCTACATAATCGACACGCTCTATAAATAGCAATTACAATGCTACAATTCATGGGTACAACAGTATGTCACAACATACAATGTTGCCTGTTGTGCTCGCAAGCACAATATATAAATTTCTGGTATCTTTCTGATAAATAAACCAAACAAATATTAGCAAATTTGATTGAGCTTATATTTCCTATTTTTTATCATTGTGTAAAAATATTATGGTATGCTGTAACCGACTGTCGTCCCCATGAATTAATTCTAGAGAGTACAACTCCAGCAGAAGAATCATTCTAAAAAGTGTGCAGTAAAGCTGTGTTAATACACACGCATCAATCAACGTCTGGAGAATCATAAACCCGAGCATTGCAATAAATTGGGAATTCATAAACTTACTGCTCATTCATTCTCGCTATTATTTTCTGAAAATGCTAATTAATTATTTATTAAATTTGCCTGACAAATTCATGTATCAATTATGTTATTTAGTATTTAGCTTATTCATATATCACTGGTGAAAACATGGGGCGGTATATGATCGGTTTATTCTCGGTACAGATATTAATAATTATTTAGTATATTCAAATTTATTTTGGGGGCCGATAAGTTTTCTTATAGTGTCCGAAAAATTTAGTGTCCGAGAAGTCTCCTTAGTAGGGACCGAAAAAATATGGGGTCAGAAGTCTTCTTAGGAAACAAAAAATATGGGGTCCGTGAAGTCACAGCTTTGTCATCTTGTATTATTTTTAGGGCAAAAAAATGACATCTCAATATTAATTTCTACGCTGACTGTCTTTTTTAAAGACATTTCTTGTTATTATTAGTAACAGTGACCTTGACCCCACCCAACCTATATGCAATACCAAGCAAGGTCTCGATATTAGGGATCTAGATTTCATTCAAATATTTCAATGTGTTCTCAAGTTATTGCATAGAAACCGTTTTTCTATTTTTAGTTACAGTGACCTTGACCCCACCCACCACATTTGCAAACACAAGCGAGGTCTCGATATAAGTTTTCTATGCATTAAGTATCATTACAATAGTTCAACCTGTTCTCGAGTTAGAGATCTGAAACGAAAAGTTGCACCACCTCTACAAAAAATGACATACCCAAATTTGAAAATTTTGAATAAAAACTTGTTTATATGATGTTATATAAAGGATGTTGTTTAAAATTAGAATGACTTAAGTTCAACAAGTTTGGT
Source organism: Congeria kusceri (assembly GCA_027627225.1). NCBI lineage: Eukaryota > Metazoa > Mollusca > Bivalvia > Myida > Dreissenidae > Congeria > Congeria kusceri. Next base: position 32,032 of record JAPFQT010000120.1, on the reverse strand, counting down.
GTTTTTTTTCATGAAATCATGGATTGGGTCATGTTTTTGTCATTTTTTCGTTTTGAGCAAAAATGGCTGTTGAGGGTACCATTCTAAAAAATCATGATACTTTGTAACCCGATGAGGTATTTGAAAAATTATTTTTGCTTTCTGTATGGGAAAGATTCCATAACTTGATAGAATAATTATTGTTTTAGAAGCTAAGATTTAAAAAAATTGGTGTTTTATTGCAAGTTAAGGTGTTGTCTATGTAAACTACATCGATGGATAACTTTTATTTTTGCAAATAATAGGAACTGACATAAAAGGTCCTTGGCTGATAAGAAATTCCAACGAATTTAGCCCTGCATAAAAAGTAACACTAAATTCCTTGCACGTCTTATAAAATAATACTAGGGATTCATCATAATCTCACAAGTGGCAAGTCACCATGTGACAGAAAATCACAGACATTTTGAGTTTCTGTTTTCGACATCGACACATTATTACCATTCGTGAAACACAGTTCGTTAAGTTCATATTCGTTGTTTTCTTTGTAAGAAACTGTCATTAATGTCCCTTATTACCTATGTGCCAGTTGTTACGTTGAAATCTTCTCTTTCAGCTTTTCCAAACCAAACTATCCGCCATTGTTACAACAACAACAGTATTGGGTCAGGACGGCCCAAGTCTATTACGGCCCAGATCGTTGATATGAAAAAAAGCTAGAATTGGATCTTGATTTTTATTAAAAAATTGTTTCTTGAATCTCAATTATAGAGTCTACACAATTATTGCTACATAATAACTTGACATTCATGGACATGGCCGTCGTGGCCTTTTTCTTCAACGGCATTGGCTGTCCTGACCTGCATTCATTGGGTTTGTCATGAGTGATTGCCGCACGGTTGGTGCTGCAACTTAAACACTGTTCACATAAACCGTGCGATTGTTTAATCGCAGATTTGTGTCATCGAAGACAAAATCGCACCAGTAATACACACAGGAAGGCAACAATGTGATTGATTAGAGTCTCATCCATGGTCAACAACAACATATCTACATAAAATTAGTATATGCATGGCCAGTCTTGAAAGAAATACTCCTACATAAGATATACACAATTTAAACGTACCCTGGTATTGCACAAATATATAAATATTCAAACAATCCCTTTTCAAAACATACTGGTACTTTTTATAACAAATATATACTGTCAGAAAATCTTCAGGTTTTTCTTCACTATTTGTCTGAAGCTATTAATAAATGCGTTCTTATAATCTATTTTTCCAAATTAATTACACCGTACTATGAATTACACTACTAAAAGATAACACACTGAATTAATATACTAACCATTCTTTATTACAACATATATTTATTAGCCGTTTAATAAATATATGACGTTATATTTTGTTCCAACACTTTGTACGTTTTGATTTCTATGATTGTATGTTTTGACCATTTTTGGGAATGTTTTGAAGAAGAAAAAACATTGAACGTTTTAGTCATGGTACGTTTTGAACATAACTCGCAGAACCTTCTTGTCTCAACCATTAGACATACGAGGTTTTACAAGTCTTGAGAGATCATTTAATGTTTAGCTTTTGATACCTTACCTTGTTACATTGCATTAGATAATGTTTATGTATTGTTGTTACATGCTATACGATAAACAAATAAATACTAACGTTGAACCACGCGTCTTTATTCCATTTAAGAGTTTATCTGTCCGTGAAATAATGAAATAAATTATCAAACTCTGTATCTTGAATCACCACTTTTAGCAAAAAAAAATGCACAAAAGCCGTGTATTACATCTACATTAAAAGAAATTATCGTTGGGAGAGAAAATCCCTCCCGTATCCTACCCGTATCCTAATGTTTGTTAGCTTGCAAGACAGACGTATGTTGTGGTTCATCCTATTAATTAGCGGGGGTGAGGATATACCTGCAATGAGGAGCGCCAGTTGCTTACTTTTTTAGAACTCGACAGTAGAACATCTTGTGATGGCTATCAAACTCTCTTGAAGACAAAATCATCCGCTTCTGCACAGCCGAGCCAATCCCACAGGATGCAAGCGTATTCGATGGATAACACATGAACATAATATGAAGTCACAGCACATTACATCGATGTGTACTTGTAGCGACTTAGGCTAATTAATTGTTTAGGTTGTTAAAATGGATTGTTACAGTACATATTGTAAATGCACAATGCCAAATCTAATACAAATGCAAGAGACTAGGAAACCTTGTCGTTTATTTGCTATTTAACCATAAATAAAATTATGTTTACATTTATTGTCGTTATTTTATGTTTAAAAGTATTCTTTTTTATTATAAAATCAAACAATGCATCATGGGCTTATATAGTTATACAATAAATATATCAAATTCACACTATCTGCAAATCATTAAAGAAAAAGAAAATGAGGGCGGTTTGACTTTGTACGTATGTCTGTGTGGCCGGATTGAATTTTTTTTCCCGGTAAGATGTGTTGCTGCTTTAACTTGTGGCCGATTTGACTGTAATTCAAAGAGATTTACTGGTTTCTAGCCTATTCAACTTCCGGTCTTTCCAGTATGGCAAAATACGAAAACACATGTTGATCATGTAAATTTATAAACGAATATTACACTTAAAAGGACGTGACAAGGGTAATTATTGATTGATACCATGTGTGTTTTCTATAAAGAATCTAACTAAGTACATAATTAACGAAAACGTGTCTGTTACATTATGTAAAATTGACAGAAAGCAGTCGAGAACTGTACACACGTTTACACTTAAACACAGGTGTCTTTTTACGAAGTTTATTTACTTTAAATGCGCTCATACAGTAGTGTATGTGTATAAACAGTATATAAACATCACCACATTTAGTGTGTAATGACCTGCACAAAGTTAATGCATGAGTCACTTAACATATTTAATAAAGTTATACAGTGTAATACTCGAAGTCTTGAGATGGTTAAAACTCTTATTTACTGCATTAAAACTACAGCTAAAACTCAGAGCTCTGTTCTCCATTGGCCGGTCACGTCCTGAATGTCAAGTTGTGTGACCCGCCTAATGTGACGTCAACTCCGGTCTTTGCTTAAACCCATACATCGTACGGTTTGGCTACATACACCACATTAATCTGAAAAATGGTAAGGTGAACATTTTAAGAAACTATCATTTGTACAGTGAACATGTCATGAAATAATTAATGCAAGGAAAGAATGGAGGGAGTGGGTCCATTTGCACTGTTCTCGGTTAGTCAATGTCAGGCAGGCAGGATGACTACTGGATATACTGTGGAGACTTTTATGCACATGTCGTCCACACATATAAATGATAACATTCATTACAAATCATAAGGACATAAAAACATGACTTGAAATTTACTGTGATTATGACTTGAGTTCACTGGCGTCGCTCAGGCACAAAGAGTGTTGACCTTCTGAAAGACAATATTGACATAGAAGATAGCTTATACATTTATACATCTTGAATTCTTAATATAATATGTACTTGTTTTACTCTTATTCCCTTTGTGGCCTCATGATGTCATTGTTTTAACCTCCAAACAGTGTCTACATTCTTAAGTAAAACATTTCATTCTAGCAATATATCAGGAGATTGCTTATAAAATTATGTTTAAACTCGAACTTTGCATTGTGAACATATGCAGTCTGCGCGAAATGCCACACGCCCGACGCCCGTGGCGTATAGAAATCGTATCGGGCGTGTAAAATATTCGATGATGAACGCCCGACGGGCGTGTACGTTTTGTAAATTTTAAAAAAAGTATGTTTGAAAAAAAAAAACGTTTTAATTCACGTAAACACTTCACAGTACTCTGGTTTCTGTTTAGAAAAGTGTACTACGATATAGCGCATGCGCGACCTTTCTACGTCACCGATATACATGTTAACATCAACCATGCGTCTATTGTCCGGAGCCAATTTCCCGGTGTTTTTTTTCGGCGTCCTCTTGTCTAACGGTATGCATTCATCACCTTATTTGAAACACAATTGTAGTAGGTATATAAAAATATAATATATATATTGTTTTATTAACGACAAGAACTTATCATATCGGTTTGAAAGCTATTAAAAATGTCATGTAAATTTAGGATCTTCTTCAACTGTTAAATGCTCCGTGTACCGGGTTTTACCCTTACAAGTTCATGATTTGACTGGTTTACCGTTTTCATTTTTCGATCGTATTTTTGGAAAAACAAACTGAGTAGCAGTCCATTGTTTACATTAGCAATGTCAAAATGTTGAACTTGAAGTACATTGCGGGTGCCAAACCTGGAGTAAAAAATAAATGTAAAACGCAAACACCAGCTGACTATGAAAAAAAACGTAAAAGTGTTCTGTCTATTGAAATACAGGACACATTCAAATTGAAATGATTGTTGTCTAAATGAACATAAAACATGTTAATCCGTTGTTTTATGAATAAATTTTTCAAAACTGCTTCGGGCCTGTAGATTTTCATTCGGGCCTATGAAATTTCTTAACCCACAAGCCCGAATGGCCTGTACTTTCAAAAGCATTTCGCGCAGACTGCATATGATACTAGAATTTTTCAATTTAATATATCAGACAAGAAATACGTTTGTAGCAGTAGCTGGGAAGTAGTCTGATACAGATTGATCACCAACAGCTTACAACCAGCAACCAACTCCAGTCTTCACTAAACGTGGAGATCCTCAGTCAGATAAGAAAAATCTGTCAGACCTTCTGCACAATTGTCAGACCAAACACAATCAAACATGTTTCTGAATTATTTAAATGTTTTTACTAGTTTACATCATTTATTCATGTTGTATTTTATTTGCAATTAATTTTTCACATTTTTAATAAATAAAAAAATATGTATGCAATATTTACCACTCATATTCAGTCTCTGATTTATTTTCATAACTTGTTATATTTCACACAGTTACACTTATAAAATATGTTTTAAGTGTAATTAACACATATGTAGATCTATTTTCACTTTATACAATTATATTTAAAATCCTATTAATTATTTTTATATTGAGTCTTGTATATATTTTTACATATTTTATACAATGTTATATTTTAATAGTCTAAAAACAAAATGTAGTTTTTAGTGGTTAAAAAAAGGTAATGGAAATAAATGAACATTAAATAGCAAAAGCTAGCGTCCAAGTAATAAAGTTGGTCCTTGCTTCACCCCACCGACTTTTTTAATCACAACACTACAAATCTTAATGTTTGTTGATAACCGGTAATGGAAAATTTTTAGTGTTGTTTAGTGTTGTGTCCAAAATTTTAGTCCATTAATCAGCAACAAGTTCTGACTAAATAACCGATTAATCAGGATTCTTGTAAGTAAAGGAAATATACCATAGACAGCAACGTTTCAATGATTTACATTGTTTTATTTAGTTTTGCATTAAATATGTGTCTGATTTATATAGCAATTATCAAGAAAATAGGCATAAAACACGTTTTTGTAAATACAGTTTGTGTACTGCATTTACCTACTAAAGCGCTGGACTCTTGACTAGATACGTAATTATCAAATATATTAATTGAACAGTTAAGCAACCGCACAATAAACTATCAATATTGATCTTGTGTTGGGTGGGTAAAAAAATGCAAACTTAATTTATAGGAGGCCATTAGATCGTAGCTGACTACGGAGATGTGACCCATTGATTGTGAAAGAAAATGCAAACATTCTAAGACAGTGATTTAATTTTTCATCGAATCTTGATCAAATTTACAGAGTTTATGAAGGGACCATATATAATATCACAGCCGAGTCTTCAAATTGACCAGATCAGGCAATAACACAGGGGTTATTTCTGGGGTGAAAATATATGTAGAAAATGGTCTTAATGCATGACGGGTACCAGTACTTCATATTCGATACCAAATCGGTACCACATCTTCTTTTTACATCTTCTTTTTGTCGATGACCATTAGATCTCAGACAAATTTGAAAATAGGAAGTGTAGATGATAATACAGCTTTACTCTAAGAAAGAACCATAAGAACACAGCAAGCATGACTTGACCTTGGCACAGCCGTCCTCATTAACTTTCTGAACTGCAGCATTAACACTAACCCTCTGAAACAGAGTGCAAAAATATGGATACCATAAAAAAGACCACAATTTTATTATTTTTATGTGTACATTTTATAACCTTTGCTAAAATCTTTCACGAAAGTAATTTCTCTATCTGTAACAATACTGAGTGGAGCCATCATGCTCTTTGTTTGTAATTAAGACATGTAACAGCTTTGCTAGAGACGAATATTAGTTCAATAAATCATATTAAAATATATAAATGTATAACATTTTATTCTGTTGATCCATATATTTAATAATATGTGCATGTGCGTTATTTAATTATATTATTCGGACACTGAAACATATAAATGAATTGGATCAGTTGCTCAAGTTAAAAGAAAGGGATTGGAAATGTTTCAAGAAATAAAACTCATGCATAGATATCTTCAATGAATCAACAAATTCCAAATCTTAATCGACTAATTAATCAGTACTGATTAGTCGTTGATTAATTGACTAAATGATTAATCGGTACATCACTAAAAATTGTAAAAGGACTGTTTTGCTGAATTGGAATTTATTTACTTTAACTTTCACTTTCAACAAGTGTACTGCCAATACTCTCACTAACTTTTAAATGTTACATAGATGATTTGGAATACCGATAATACTTTTGTTAGTGAACAGTAGCTAGTAGATATAATTTTTCCAACAAATGAAGACATAGTTTTGATGCAATACGTGCACGCAATTTGTCTGGTTACACAACTTGATATTGATTCTCATAGTATGTAATGTTCATTTCACAAAAGTAATAATTATATTGATTTCTTTTAATTTGTAGTAATTAATTTATTAAATACGTGGGAGTTAAAAACATGCACATCACAAAACGCTTACCTAACAGGATAGTGTAACAATTCGCTTGCCCCTTTACTGAGGGCGTGATAAACTTTCTATCAATGACGCTCATTTGCATATCGGAAAATTAACGCATTCTCATTTGCTGACTGGTTGACTGTAGTAAAACTGACTTCTCCTGCGTCTAGAATATATGGATAATTGATACACTGGTGCAGACGAAAAGTGTGTTTATTGCAGAGTGGGCGTTCTTTGTCTTTGATAAACATGCGTACACAAACGGAAATGGTTGCATCCTAGAATCTAACAATCTTATGGCGTGCTTACTGTATTTATACGAGTGTTTTTTAATTGCAATCAAAATACGTGTCATGTAATTCCGTTGAATTTAAAAATAGATGTTATGATGATCGTGTGCTGTTTAAATTTCGATTTGAACGAAAATATTATAGTCTGACAATTTGGGTCGACAAACTTGAAATTTCTTTCAGCCCTTGACACATTTAGTTGGTCAGGTCCGTAGGCCCGACGGAGTTTGGTGACGACTTCAACTCTGTCACACACAGGTTGTAAGTGGCAGCCAACTGTTACATTCAGCATCGAATTTAGCTGCCCATGATCAGAATCTGACTCAAAATAATCTAAATGTAGTCACTCATTGAACATGCAGTGTCTTTATGTTATGTTAAAATCAACTCAACTCTTCAAAGCTTAAGTAGAAACATGTTTTGTATGGTAGACCTCAAAGAACTGTCTGAACTCAAATGAACTGTCTGTCTTTCTGAGATACACACTACCCGTTTTAATTGGCTTGTTAGTGTCTCTATAAGCCATTTGAATGCTATGAGCTCAAGTAAATATGTTGAAACTAAATCATTTCCCTTTGTATTGCAGACCTTGAGGCTAGAGAAAAATCTTGACTTTTCCTGTGAGAAGGTGTTAAAACGGTTTTTGCAAAGACTGACCGACAATTTAGAGCCCAGACATGGGGCCATTAGAGACTCCATCAATCAGATGTGAGTGTCCAGCATCATGTTCAAGTTAGGTTCAAAACATGCGGTTGACATGTGAAGTTATTTTAAAATTGTAATACAGAGTGACATCAATGAAGACTATAAGTTGATACTTTTGCCATAGAAACATGGGATGGTCATGGAATAATTGCTGAATGCATGTAATTTGAAAATAAGAACATTAATTCTGCCTGTGAGTTCCATAATATTATGTTAAGCACTGGTACATGATTTTGAAGTACTGTGGTAAATGGTTGATTAATAACTAATTACAAATGTATTTAATGGAAAGATAGGTATGTTCGATCATATGTCTGTTTTCATCCTGACAAAAACTCCTTTGTTTGGTAGGAGAATACTTCTCTCTTCGACTACCAGTGGCCTGTTGAGTACTCGCAGAATGACAATAAAACTTCATGAATTTCCTACTAATTCTTATACTTACCAAAATACCATGCACATGAGCTGGTTATTTTTCTGTTGTGTATACACAGTTGAAGTACAGAGGACAGATTGGTCAGCCAGGGATTCAAGTACAGTACGCAGCGGGAATGGAACTGGAGCCAAACACTAAACCTTTACTTACCTACCTCCTGCATGGGTGGAAGTGATTGTAGTAGTTGTCAAGTTGAGGATTGCAACCTGAAGGTAAGATGACATTTATATTGACATTAGTTGCTGCTCGGTGGTATGCTGTCCAAATGTGGTATGAATGCAATAATCAGATTTTTAGCTCACCTGAGCTTAGAGTGCTCAAGTGTGAGCTATTGTGGTCTGTCATCTTTCATTGCCTGTCTGTCAACATTTTGCATTTAATAACTCTGAAACCACTGGATGGAAGTTGAAAAAAATGGTCATATATGTTCAGACCTCACAGCTTTTAAAATCAAATTAGATATAAAATAACTATTTAAATGTAACGAGTATAATTAAAACAAAAGTGGATTCGGAGTTTGTTCCCTTTGGAAATCATGATCATTTGAACGCTTATTGAATTTTAAGTGCATATGACAGCGTTTATTTACCTTGATATAAATCATTCTGACTGACGAAAACGCAATAAAGGAGGTAGATTTTCAAGAGAAAAAGACACATCGACAATGTAAATTTTGTCAGATATGATCAGCTGCCATGATCTGTGACAGTGTGGTTGGAAAATTACCGAGAAGCATATAAGTTTGACTGTTTATACCTACGTGAAATGTTGTAACATGGACTAATGAGATGTCAATAATTTTCTCTATCGGAAAACTGACAAAAAAAACAAGTCAAATGGCAAGCCTAATACCAAGCTTTGTACGGGTTAGTAGCAGTTCATTATCTACTTGTAAAGCCATTTGTTTGTATGGTAATAGTTACTAAGAAAATGACAACTCGTGAATGGTCGTGTAAATATTTTTATTTTTTTTAAGCATAAGTTTGTTTTTTTTTAATTCTCACTGGTCGTGTAAATATACTTAATAAAAATGTTTGATTTTTATTTATACACGGAACATAAAGTTCGGAAATATAATAAGATGAAGTACTAGTATTAGTTTCCAAGCTTATTTAACAAAGTTCTATGTTTTGAAATAATCATATAATTATGTTACAATTTCCATATTGAAAATGCTATCAATTTTGCTTTGTCATTCTGTTAAGTTTTATAACATAACCTTATAAGTCGGTTACTAAAACATCTGTAAAAATTCAACATTTGGCATTAAATTTTGCTCAATTGACATCGGTGCCATATCAGACAATCATTTAAGCAATGATTGTTGTGTAAATTCATATTAGTCTGTATGTAGAATCTACTGTAAAACTGTGTACTGAAAACTATTTTTCAGTGATGCTGCTGTTCAGAAAAGCAAACACACATCCAGTACGATGGGTGACATGTTGGATGGCAACCAGGCTGTTAGTGTTCAACCAGAGGCATCGCTAGTAGCAGTCGCATTCCCATATTCATCAACAGCTTGGCGCAACCAGCTGATGTTAAAAAATGAGAAGGCCAGAAACATTGATGCTCTAGGTCTTCTTGCCTATACTGACGTGATAAAAATACTACGGCAGAGGACATCGATGGCTCCGGTGTATGTACAATCGAAACATGCAACTGTGAAGGCGCGGACAGTTTATTTAGTATTTAATATGTAAATATAATGGATGGGAAACCCTATATTACAGTTGCAAAAAGGACATTATAAACTTTTATAACACAAATTATTGGATTTTTAGAAAAACACTCATTTTTTTAACCCAGTAAAGGTCATGATTGACATGGCCTCAATGTTAATTTTTTTAGATTAAAATTTGTTAATGCAGCACATATTGGTTCTGTATGTTATGTTTATGTTTATTTCATTTATAAAATGTAGTAATTGTTAATTTAGTTCTTTAATTTATATTCTAGATTATGTGTTAGACTTTTTGAATAAATATTGTTTATAATAGAATATACAATGATGAAACAAAGTTTAATTTTAATGTTTTATCTTCAAAAGTTATGGAACTAATTTTATATATTGCTTGTATTTTGTATATAAGACCTTTTTAAAGTTTTACGGGAGTATCTTTCTTAGGTTCTCCATTATTATTTAAAAATATTTAAAAAACTTATCTCTGAAAAAACAATACAAAAATTGTGTGGCTTATTGTCCAAAAATAAAATATATTATGGTTTAGATTCAGAACATGCATAAAATAAGCAAGTTTAAGCAAGTTTATCACATTTTGTTTATGGCTTTCAAAAAATAGAACAGGAAAATTCTCATTGATCATAAATAAAATTAGCAATATGAGTACATATTACATGTACTTCACATATAAATTCATTCAAGAATAATTGTTGATTATTTTCACAAGATGTGTTCAATATACCATTCATAAATGTTTATTTATATGAAGTTTATGAAATATTAATAAAGTATTCCACTTGTAAAGATGCCTATAGCTTTTCAGTTTTTGTAGCAAAAGAGGGGGTATGGTAATTAAAAAACTATTTCTGACAAACCAAAAGGTAAAATCTCCAAAAAATTTGCAGAATAGTCCATATATGAATGCCCTTCAAGAAAATAATATGATTTATGGTGTTCTAGACATTGAGTATTATGGGTTGAATACCTTAACCATTCAATTTTCAGAACATTGCAGACTATAAAGGAGCATATAATTGTCGTTTTTTTAATGTGTATAATAAAAAGTTAACAGAAGTAAAACTGGCTAAGATGGGGAGACTGACATACATTGCAACCGCAATACATCATTTGTGCCTGTAATCTGAAAGTCACTATCATATGGAGACTGACATACATTGCAACCGCAATGCATCATTTGTGCCTGTAATCTGACAGTCACTATCATAGGGAGACTGACATACATTGCAACCGCATTGCATCATTTGTGCCTGTAACCTGCCAGTCACTATCATAGGGAGACTGACATACATTGCAACCGCAATGTATCATTTGTGCCTGTAATCTGACAGTCACTATCAGGGCAATCTGGCTAAGATGGGGTGACTGACATACATTGCAACCGCAATGCATCATTTGTGCCTGTAATTTGACAGTGGGGAGACTGAAATATATTGCAACTGCAATGCACCATTGTGCCTGTAATCTGACAGTCACTATCATAGGGAGACTGACATTTATTACAACCGCAATGCATCATTTGTGCCTCTAATCTGACAGTCACTATCGTAGGATAACTGACATACATTGCAACCGCAATACATCACTTGTGCCTGTAATCTGACAGTCACTATTATATGGAGATTGACATACATTGCAACCGCAATGCATCATTTGTGCCTGTAATCTGACAGTGGGGAGACTGACATACATAGCAACCGCAATTCATCATTTGTGCCTGTAATCTGACAGTGGGGAGACTGACATACATTGCAACTGCAATGCATTATTTGTGCCTGTAATTTGACAGTGGGGAGACTGAAATATATTGCAACCGCAATGCACCATTGTGCCTGTAATCTGACAGTCACTATCATAGGGAGACTGACATAGATTGCAACCGCAATACATCATTTGTGCCTGTAATCTGACAGTCACTACATAGGGAGACTGACATTTATTACAACCGCAATGCATCATTTGTGCCTCTAATCTGACAGTCACTATCGTAGGATAACTGACATACATTGCAACCGCAATACATCATTTGTGCCTGTAATCTGACAGTCACTATTATATGGAGATTGACATACATTGCAACCGCAATGCATCATTTGTGCCTGTAATCTGACAGTCCCTATCATAGGGAGACTGACATACATTGCAACTTAATGCATCATTTGTGCCTGTAATCTGACAGTCACTATCAGGGCAATCTGGCTAAGATGGGGTGACTGACATACATTGCAACCGCAATGCATAATTTGTGCCTGTAATCTGACAGTGGTGAGACTGACATACATTGCAACCGCAATACATCATTTGTGCCTGTAATCTGACAGTCACTATCAGGGCAATGCATCATTTGTGCCTGAAATCTGACAGACACTATCAGGGCAATGCATCATTTGTGCCTGTAATCTGACAGTCACTATCAGGGCAATGCATCATTTGTGCCTGTAATCTGACAGTCACTATCAGGGCAATGCATCATTTGTGCCTGCGATCTGACAGTCACTATCAGGGCAATGCATCATTTGTGCCTGTAATCTGACAGACACTATCAGGGCAATGCATCATTTGTGCCTGTAATCTGACAGTCACTATCAGGGCAATGCATCATTTGTGCCTGTAATCTGACAGTCACTTTAAGGGAATGCATCATTTGTGCCTGTAATCTGACAGTCACCATCAGGGCAATCACATTATAGTTTGGACAAATCCGGTTATTTTACTTAAGAATTTTATTGGCCACTCTGTCAATAATGGCGGGCATAAAGTATTGGCCCTGTCTGCGGGTATGAACGTACATGACATACATTTGTTCAGATGTTTGTACAGAGCACAATATCATCCAGATAACTTGACAGAAGTGTTATAAGTCAGTATGTAGGCGCAAAAACCAGGTCCAATGTTGCCTTTTGTGATCACCTTTTGTCCATAGTGTGTCAACATTTTCATTCAAGCAACATCTCTTCCTAAGCTGCTTGGCTTTCTTTTACCCAACTTCACAAGAATGACCCTTGAGTGACCCTCTTTCAAAATTGTTTAAATAGTTTGGATATGCTGCATATGTAGGTCACCAGAGCTAAAAATAGATTTAAAAAGTTGCAACTAAAAAAACCTCCTCCTCTGTAACAGCTAGACTGAGAGCTTTCGTATTTGATGTGTAACATTTTCTAGTGGTCATCTACAATGTTTGTTCAAATTATTCCTCTGGGGTCAAAACTGGCCACGCCCCAGGGGTCACATGGTTTAGGCCAAATAAAAAATATAGTTCCGTGGCAAGTGGATTTGAAAAATCTTCTCCTCTTAAACCTTTTAAGAACACATGGGCATACACCTATGACTGGAAGCCAAATTATGCTATCACCAGTTTTATTTTGGCAGTATTAGCCCTGATGTGGTGCAAATGTAAAACAAAGCCAAAATATGGTTGTTTTCCTTATTTAAACAACTTAAACAACTTAGAAACTGAAATATAAACTGCTTTCAAAAATATAAACAACATTATGGTTCATAATAACCAAAGGAGCACACAATAGGGGCATTTACATTTTTGAAAACCCACTTACCAGCTTAACAAATCTTTACAGTCCACTAAAATCTGCCTTTACATGGCTATGTTGATTACACGATGCAAATTTCTCGCTTAAAAATTACATGGTACCCCTGAGTTGGGAGTTTATATTGTATTATTATACCATAATCATTAAATAATTTAAACAATACAAATTCTTGTTTTATTCACAATTGATTAACAACTTCAATTACGTAAGGAACACACTTAAAAAAATAATATCTTTTTGGACAAGTAACTTTCTTGAGGACAAGTAGATTTTTAAATTGGCTGTTGACAAAACAGACAAGTGAATAAGTTACATATTTCCATACCCCTAATTTAGGGTCTACATTATTAAAAATTTTTACAACTCCAATGAAATGAAATATACTGTAAATACTGTATAATTAATGAGGCCTAAAATAAAATATTGTTTGTTTCCTTCCATGACCCATGCTGATTAAGGGTGGGCAGGTAGGTAGGGATTTCTTTTTCACATAATAACCTATTATAATTTTTATATTAACAATACCATCATATTTTGTAGAAATTGTGTGTTCATTGGTAATAAAACTTTGACAGCCTGACTATAAACAAAAAGCATAGTCTGAAAGAGAAATTCATACTTGGATTATTTTTTACAAAAATGTACCCATCATTTGGATACAAATTAAAAAAATAATTTTGTACATGTAGATAAATAACTACTTTTGATAAGGCCCATTTTTCCGGGTAGGTAGCGGGAGGAGAAACAAACAATATTTTATTTTAGGCCTGAGTTATCATCATTGAAATGGATAAAATAATAATGTGTTTGTTATGCACAACCATTTAATAATTTGGGGTGTTTCTGTTGTTTTCTTTGAAATTGTTGAAAACAAGTAAATCGCTTACATTAAGTAAAAAAAAACAGACTGGTATATAAATCAGAATGGCTGAGAGGTTGGGTCATTCCGGGGTGGCAGAAACATTTTTCAGTGAGCCAGCTTGCCATCAGCTCGACTTATTTGTCACAAAGGCGGTAAGGTGGATGTGCGTGAGTGTGTCCATGTGTCTAGGCATCTGACCGATCTTGTTCTGACTGAAATTTCATCATTCATCAGGGAATTTTGCAATATCTTGCCACAGATGTTCTCAAGGTGGAGATGGTGTGTCATGAGCAAGATCTTTGAGCCTAGTCAAAGGTCAAGGTCAAATATAGGATTCATAATTTATCAGGGAATGTTTAAAATAATTTGCAACACAGGTTCACTATGTGGAGACAGCATGTTGCGCATAAGAGTGACCTAACTCAAAGGTCAAGGTCACACTAAGAGGCCAACGGTTAAATATGGGCATTACACAGCTTGTCCGTACTGTAACTTCATCATTCATCAGGAATTTTAAAAATAACCTGCCACAAATGTTCACCGTGTGGAAACGTTGTATCACACACAAGACTTGCGTCCACAGCTCAAAGTTCAAGGTTGCACTTAGAGGTCAAAGGTCAAATATGGGCATAATACAGCCTGTCTGGCCTTTTTACTGAATTTTAAAATAATCTGTGACAAATGTTCACCATGTGGAGACAGCGTGTTGCACGCAATACCTGTGATCCTAGCTCAAAGGTCAAGGTCACACTTAGAAGTCAGGTCAAGGTCACACTTAGAGGTTAAAGGTCAAATATGGGCACACTACAGATTGTTTGGACCAGATGTTCTTCACTTGTGAACACTTTAGTTCAGATGCTTGCATTTGTACAGTTAAGACGCTTCATGGCATATTTAAAAAATCTGTGAACAAGTCCCTTTAAAATGCCAATATTAGAATTGAAATTGGAATTTTGCCCAGGCACACACCAATGTGTTAATACTCGCATGACATATTTATGCGTTCATGTATGTGCGGGTATTTTTTTCCCCTACTATAACTGTAATTACTTGCATATAACTGCATAACGGAATGTTTCATCCAATCTTGGTACATATGTATCCTGCAACTTTCAAAATTTGTTTCCCCAAATTTCAATATAATGAGTTGCAATATCTATAAATTTTAACCACAAATATATCTCAGGGCTTCCATTAAGGGAACTTTTCCAAAATTGCAGCCATGGAAGTTGCAGAACTTCCAAAATTTCAGCCATGGAAGTTCCATCATGTAACTTGTTAATCACAAGATAGAAGGAAAATTAAGTAATTTATCTATGTTAACCTCTTTCACTGAATAAATTGGCATATAAACACTTGATGAAAAAGAACTGGCCTTAAAAACACCTTGAATTCATACTTAATTTCATTTCTGAAATACTCAGGACTTATGTAGCGCAATACTGTCAAAACTTCCAAATATTATGAGAAAAACTTCCAAAATCAGAGGCCAGGAAGTTCAAACTTCCAGTTTTCAAAAGTTAATGAAAGCCCTGTATATCTTCCAAAATCGATAAGGCTTGCAGCTAATCTTGTCATTTTAATGTTTTCTCAAATCTTTCTTTTAAATGCCTGATACCATATAAAACTTTGATCACATGTTATTAAGACTTCACGAAAAAACAAACAAGTTTGTTGAATTTATACAACCCATTTGCTGTTAAATTCGGAAACATGTATACAATTTAAAAAATTTAATTGTAAAATTATGTGCAGGACCGTTACACCAAAACTATTTCATAGATGGCGTGAGTTCTGTAATACTCGAAAATGTATGAAATTGGTATGTAGAATTACCGAAATCCTCAAAGTTACCGAAATACCCAAAATTTGTTTTAAATTAAAGTTGTCTATAATATTAAATGCATTTTATATATAAATCATTTTCATCATCATCATCACCATCTTCATTATGATCATCATCATTACCACCTCCTCATCATCATCATTACCGCCACCATCCTCATTCTCACTACCCTCATCATTATAACCATCAGCGTCATCGTCACGAAAATCATCATCAATTATCATCATCTTTATTATCGCCAATCTGATCCTTTTTTTTAATCATAGTAAAAAGTAGTTCCAATTACAACTGCAAAATATATATCAAATCATGTTTGAATCAAAATAATTTTCGCATTATCGTTGTTTATCGGCCAATAAACAAATCTATTTGTCATTCTAATGGCTATTAAATAACTCAGACTAACGCCCTCATGGTTTAATTCCTACGCAACAGAACTCCAAATTGTTGTTTATTGGCCGATAAGCAATAAATTGACAATTATTACTCGAGTGATAAGTTACGCCCCTTCAATAAACGGACGATGCATTTTGTTGTTCTTTATTGTCTAAAAGAATGAAATGTTGAGGCCAGACCTGGCTATTGAGTATTCAATGAAGATTGGCCAGTAATTACATTTATTTTTAGCTCCATTGTTTTGAAAACTGATGCTTATATTCGAGTCATTTTGACGACCTGGGTAGAACTAGTACTGGGTGTCTTTATGTGATCATTCAAGTAGGGTTTGAACTCATGACCTCCCAATCTCAAGGTGGACACCTTATCCATTAATCAGTAGGCATGATTAAAAAGTTTTCAACACACATCCTGCCCATGGTACTAGTGTTTTAGTGATTAAGGAATATAACTTTTACGGGTAGTCGGGTGCCAACAGGTTATTAAAAAATGGGAACCCTAGTAAACAATCGCTACCCGTCCCGGCCCTATGCCAGCACGCACACCCTTGAAATGAAGTAACTGGTATTTGCCTAGCCACATGAACCGGGCCCCAGAACTACCAGTCAGAGAAATATGGTTATTGTATTATTTCAACTGTTAACAATTACAATCAACTGAAGCTGAAACTACATTGTGAACTTCAAATGAGATAACAAAACAAGCACAGTAGCTTTCTGAAATTGTTTAGGTGAACATCCCATCATCCATTACAAAATTATAAATAAAATATAACAATCTTCTAACTCACTGGTACAATAATGAACCTATTACCAGACTGTAACCATACACATACCACATACAAGAGGTTTTGTCATGCTGCCAGATATTGATTGGCTTCCAGCAGTGTGCAGGTAAACAGAACTAAATGAAACTTTAGACCAATGTTTAGGCCTGCAACTACAGTGTATTGATTTTTACAGAACATGTCTAAAGATTGGGTTTATTGATTTTCAGATATCACCCGGTAATTTGATCTTGCCTATCAAATAATGCAGCAAAAACTGCAAATGCTTTTGCAATTCAAGCACACTTGACAGATGGACCATTCTGAGTCTAGTTCTGCATGCAGCAGCCCCTTCATATACCATCAACAGCTACAACTAGTCTCAACATAAATCATCTACACTCTTTATTTTATACTGATTAAAGGGCTGATTCTGATACTGATTCCAAAGATGACGGAATAATATGTTGCATACAGGCTTATCACAATTACCCACATTATTTGACTTCACAAAAATGGTGTATATACCTTTCAAGCAAAACTACCAGTACATTTTCTACCAAAAATAATTATTGGGCAGCGTCGTAGCCACGCTGAGGAACGACGAGGCAGATGCCTCGGCTAAAATTTGCAGACCAAAATAACAAAGTTAATGATGTGTATTGTATGACTTCACTTTTAGAATATATATCGGTATAATACATCATGTTTATATGTTCTGTTTCATGTATAATGGGTACAACTGATCTGCCGCAGTTACATGTTCAGGTGACACAGTATCAAGTCAGCTATCTAATGTATTTAAGCCAGGCTGTACATCTGGTTGATGCATTGTTAGATCTCATACACAGGTATTTCCCACACAAAACTTTCCCTGTCAAAACAAGGTTCAGAGATGATCAATCATTTGGCTTGGGGCCAAGTAGATAGGATCAACACAGATGAGACTTCCCCCTCCCCCCAAGCTCTCAAGTATGAACACAATGCTTACTTCTGGCCAGCCATATCTATCAAGTGGTGTATGCTGAAGTGGTAACTATTATAGCTATAGCTATTGAACAAGATCAACTACAGTGTGGTTTAAGGCCTTAGCAAATCAAACTTCTAGCAACAAATATTTGCCACAAAACATTTGTGAACTTGTTTTTTAACAGGATACGTTTAATAAGACAGAGATTTGGATGAACAACTAGTCTAGCGATCTACCGTATATAATACATGTACTTAGTTATCTGACAATCTGTAACAAACAGCAAAGAATTCATTTTCATCAAGACTTTTCGACAAATTTTATTTATTTGCTGTGCATTTGAAAAAAATATTCTACAGCTGTCTTCCTAAATCCATATTCAACACAACCATTGAATGTTTAAAAAAAGCCAGCCCAGCAACAAACTTGACTGGGTCTATTCATGTCCACCATTCTGCAAGGTCTTGACTGCCTGCCAAATCAAACAAGCTGTTGAGACATATTCCTTGCCACATTCAACTTGAATAAACAACCAGTTTATAAACCTTAAAATCTTTCTTTCATGGATAAGAGTAATTATGAAAAGGTTTAGCTGTCCTTTTGAATGATTGGTAAGCTATTCAATAGGTAGTTTATAGCTTATACATAATATGGATCTTATTTGATATTGCTCATGAAGACAGTATTGATCTGGCTTGCCAGCTTTTATAAATAGCTAGGCACTCTGCCAACCCAATCTGATGTACAAGATCAATTTCCAGTTTTTCAAACAATCCCTTCCTACATACATGAACAATCTCAAGCCTCCTGCACAGCAATTGAACGATCTGGCTCTCAGCCAAGTTGATAACCTTCCAGTGTTGATAATAACTGCTCTAGGTTATAGCCATACAATGGTCTGACCCAGTTGCAGATATTCTGCAAAATTGCAAACACAACCATTATTATTACCTCATTAATTTGAATATTTATTAAAATTACCATTTTTCTATATGATGCAATTAAAAAGTGGGTATATTGATGAGAGGATATGAATGCAATTTGCCCATAGCTGTGCCGTGTCTGCACACTGCTAGCAATAGACGTGGGAATGACTCACCCCCATATGATACACTGGGACATTTATGCAGGCAACATCACAGCCATATTGAATGCTTTATACACAATCAGTGGTTTGATTGAAGAAAAATCATAAAACAACCAATTGTTTCATTTAAGAAATATGAGACAACCAGTTGTTTTATTAAAAAATATCTGGCAACCATCAGTGTTCATTCTGGGCTGCGCCTTTGTGGGATTCCCGGAAAAAAAATCATAAATGGGCGCAACAAAAAAACTCAGTGGGCCATTTGCGCGCATGATAAATATAACATTTGGGCGCGTGATAAATATAACATTTGGGCGCGTGATAAATATAACATTTGGGCGCGTGATAAATATAACATTTGGGCGCGTGATAAATATAACATTTGGGCGCGTGATAAATATAACATTTGGGCGCGTGATAAAACCAATTTCGTTGAAAGAAAAGTAATTGTTTTCTAGAATTATTTTAAGACCCTTTTTTTCACATGAAAATTATCGAAAATCATATTGTGAATTGTAAACATCACATAGCTGGATTGTTAGTGGAAATTAACTGTTGCTAGGCTACCATGCCCGCACTGATTTATAACTAGTGATTTTATTGGCCGATAAAGGTTACACGTGATTTGACCTCGCTTACATCATCACAAATTACTAACAGTGCTGTCTGAAATTTGCATGCATGCTATTTCAGTTGATTTTCATAAGAAAAAAAATGATGTCAAAGCAAAAAGCTGATAAAGCGAGCATTTAGCGACAAAATCTTTTGAATTTTCCACCAAAATTCCTAGGCAAAATGAGAACACTGTCAAAAATGAGGGCAAAAAAATTCGGCCCTACCCTAAGTGCCAAATCTTCTACAAAGGTTGATGGTCACACATTTTAGAAGGGTTTGTCCGAGAAACGTTTGTGCATTTGTGACAAAAACATATGAGGCAACCAATTGTTTCATTTAACAGCGTTTTTTTGGGCCTCATTTTCATGCCGATATTCGGTTCCATTCACAAAGCCAAAAAGTTTACCTTTGTCACAATTTTTGGCCCAAAATTCACATATGGAAAAGTGGATGAAAAAATACGAAATCTTAATTAATTTTGTGAATTTTTTTAACACAGGATAAAAGGAATTAATTTTGTGAATTTTGTTAACACAGGATAAAATTTCGGTAATAGTTTTATGTAGACACCACTTAGAAAGTTTACTCAATTTTAACACGACGCGTGTAACGTTTTACGGATATTTTCGTGAACCAGTTGGTTGGTGAAACATGTGCTCATCCGGGTTACTGTAAACGCTCATTGGGTTATAATCTGTATTGAATCAAGCGTTTGAAGGCTTTTTAAAATGTAAACACTGCAGATTATTTTCTTGTTTTTTTTTTAAAAAAGTAATTGCAAAGCATTTTTCATGAAACTCTCAGTACCCCCTCCCCCAAGACCATTTGTGCTGCAGTTGAACAGTTTCAACTTCAGTGTCTTCACAAGTAGCTTTACCTTCAGTAACGATTGTGAGTCAGTCAGATGCACATACTGATAGTGGTGACCAAAATAACATCAATGAAACCCATGTTTTGTCCCTTAATTAGCCTTTTACATCTCAATCATGTGACATTTCTATTGACTCTGGTGTTTGGCTCAAGTGAAGCCATTGGACATTTTGCAAATTTAAAGAATAATTGACAATATCAAATCTGCAATAGAGAGAAATTTAACTGGAATGTTTCATGGTAAGGTTTCATGAATGTAAAGATCATACTTTAATATCATGTGTGTGTACTGTAAGTGTGATTAAATACAACAAAATAACTAGTTTTTATGTGATACTTGTTTGTATTTCTCTGTTTTAATGAAAAGACATATTTTCACAAGTTTGGCGTTTTACCAGGCATTTTTTACAATATCAAAGAAAAGGGCATATTCACAAATCACTGAAAATAAAAACTGTTTGAGACATATGAGACAACCAATTGTTTCATTTAAGACAACGAGGCAACCAATTGTTTTTCATTTAAGAAAATCATGAGGCAACTGATGTGGCGTACAAATAAAAGTAATATGCCCCCCAAAAATATGGGTAGGTAGGTATGATTTTTTTTTTTGGTAAATGGTCAACTTCAAGATTCTAAAACTGAATGAATATTCAGAACATGTCTCTAATACCATAAAACATTGTTATAAAAATGGATGCTATGAAAACAAAACACTTATTTATTCAATTGTCGATATATCAATTTATATAAGCGTTTAATTCTTTTTAGTTATTGAGTAAATCAATTTAAATGCACATATTAAAATATTCATGGTAACAAAAACTGCAGGTCTGTACTACTTTTGCTAAATTGATTGCACATTGTTGTAACATAATAGGTCTTTAAGTAGTTTAATTACAGGTACACACACAAAATGCTTACCAGGATATCTAGATCAATGACCGTCAATATTTAACGTGATGATGATGATACTATTGATGATGATTTTATTCAGTCTACCAGTCCATGTATCATTATGTTTTCAATGCATCTGATAAGCAGATACAAGCAATAAACTTTACTTTGACTTTGAAAATTCGCTTTCACACGCATTTTCATCAAGATTATGACCAGCAGTTTAGTTGCATCTTTACAAATACACTTCAGCTTCAATAAATAGTGAATAATTGACCTGTTTTCATTTCAACTCTGATTTAATCTAATAACTAATACAAAGTGTAACAGGTTGATGCCATCAATGTGTGGGCCTTCACGCGACACCCATAGCATGGTCAGTTTGTTCTTAGTATATGTGGGCCTTCACGAGTTTCTCAGGACACCCACAAGAATGTCAGTTTGTTATCAGTATGTGTGGACCATCACGGGTTTCACGTGACACCCATAGCAATGTTACTTTGTTCTCAGTATGTGTGAGCCTTCATGGATTTCACATGACACCCATAGCTATGTCAGTTTGTTTTCAGTATGTGAGAGCCTTCACAGGTTTCACATGCTACCCATAGCAACATCAGTTTGTTCCCAATATGTGAGAGCCTTCATGGGTTTCACGCGACACCCATAGCAACATCAATTTGTTCTCAGTATGTGTGAGCCTTCACATATTTCACATGATACCCATAGCAACATCAGTTTGTTCTTAGTATGTGTGGACCTTCACGGGTTTCACATGACACCCATAGCAATGTCAGTTTGTTCTCCGTATGTGTGGACCTTCACGGGTTTCACATGATACCCATAGCAATGTCAGTTTGTTCTCTGTATGTGTGGGCCTTCACAGATTTCACATGACACCCATGGTAACGTCAGTTTGTTCTCTGTATGTGGGGGCCTTCACGGGATTCACATGACACCCATAGCAACGTCAGTTTGTTCTCAGCATATGTGAGCCTTCACGGGTTTCACATGACACCCATAGCAACGTCAGTTTGTTGTCTGTGTGTGAGGGCCTCCACGGGTTTCATATTATACCCATAGCAACGTCAGTTTTTTCTCTGTATGTGTGGGCCTTCAAGGATTTCACATGACACCCATGGTAATGTCAGTTTGTTCTCTGTATGTGGGGCCTTCACGGGTTTGACATGACACCCATAGCAACATCAGTTTGTTCTCAGTATATGTGAGCCTTCACGGGTTTCACACGACACCCATAGCAACTTCGGTTTGTTCTCTGTATGTGTGGGCCTTCACGGATTTAACATGACACCCATAAAAACGTCAGTTTGTTCTCAGTATGTTGGGGCCTTCACAGATTTCACACTACACCCATAGCAACGTCAGTTTGTTCTCTGTATGTGGGGGCCTACACGGGTTTCACATGACACCCATAGATTGTTCTCAGTATGTGGGGGCCTTCACGGGTTTAAATGATACCCATAGTAACGTCAGATTGTTCTCAGTGTGTGTGGGCCTCCACGGGTTTCACATGATACCCATAGTAACGTCAGATTGTTCTCAGTGTGTGTGGGCCTTCACGGGTTACGCATGACACCCATAGCAACATCAGTTTTTAGTCAGTATGTGTGAGCCTTCACTGATTTCACATGACACCTATAGCAACGTTAGTTTGTTCTCAGTATGTGTGGACCTTCACTGATTTCACATGACACCTATAGCAACGTTAGTTTGTTCTCAGTATGTGTGGGCCTTCACAGGTTTCACATGACACCTATAGCAACGTTAGTTTGTTCTCAGTGTGTGTGGGCCTTCACGGGTTACGCATGACACCCATACCAACATCAGTTGTTTGTCAGTATGTGTGAGCCTTCACTGATTTCACATGACACCTATAGCAACGTTAGTTTGTTCTCAGTATGTCTGGGCTTTCACAGGTTTCACATGACACCTATAGCAATATCAGTTTGTTCTCAGTATGTGTGGGCTTTCACAGGTTTCACATGACACCTATAGCAACATCAGTTTGTTCTCAGTATGTCTGGGCTTTCACAGGTTTCACATGACACCCATAGCAATATCAGTTTGTTCTCAGTATGTGTGGGCTTTCACAGGTTTCACATGACACCTATAGCAACATCAGTTTGTTTTCAGTATGTGTGGACCTTGACGGGTTTCACATAATACCTATAGCAACATCAGTTTGTTCTCAGTATGTGTGGACATTGACGGGTTTCGCATTATACCCATAGCAATATCAGTTTGTTCTCAGTATGTGCGAGCCTTCACAGGTTTCACATGACACCTATAGCAACATCAGTTTGTTTTCAGTATGTGTGGACATTGACGGGTTTCGCATGATACCCATAGCAATATCAGTTTGTTCTCAGTATGTGCGAGCCTTCACAGGTTTCACATGACACCTATAGCAACATCAGTTTGTTTTCAGTATGTGTGGACATTGACGGGTTTCGCATGATACACATAGCAATATCAGTTTGTTCTCAGTATGTGTGGGCCTTCACAGGTTTCACATGACACCTATAGCAACATCAGTTTGTTTTCAGTATGTGTGGACCTTGACGGGTTTCACATAATACCTATAGCAACATCAGTTTGTTCTCAGTATGTGTGGACCTTGACGGGTTTCACATGATACCCATAGCAATGTCAGTTTGTTGTCTGTATGTGTGGGCCTTCATGGGTTTCACATGATACCTAATGCAATGTTACTTTGTTCTTGGTATGTGTGGGCCTTCACAGGTTTCACATGACCCCCGTAGCAATATCAGCTTGTTGTCTGTTTTCGTGAGCCTTCATGGGTTTCACATGATACCCATAGCAACGTTTGTGTGGGGCTTCACGGGTTTTACATGATACACATGGCAAAGTCAGTTTGTTCTCAGTATGTGTGTGCCTTCACGGGTTTCACATAACACCTATAGCAACGTCAGTTTGTTCTCTTATGTGTGGGCCTGCATGGGTTCACATGACACCCATAGCGATGTCAGTTTGTTCTCAGTTACAGGGCACCCATAGCAGGGTCAGTTTTATCTTAGTATGTGTGGGCTTGCAAGGGGTTCACAGGACACCCATAGCAATGTCAATTAGTTCTCAGTTACAGTACTGCTGAAGTGGAACAATAATTGTACTTCCCACCACTGAGTCTCAGTTGTGGACAAGCATGGTGACATGGCTTATCCAAGCTGAGTTATGTGAAGTGGTAGTGGTAGTTGTGTGTACAACTGAAAGCTGTGGTGTCATAAAAATGTGAATCAGAAAATACTTTGTTTCTTGTGAGCCATGCTGTAGGTCAATGATGTGAAGGCAACATTGGACAATATACTTTCCAGGTGGATGAAGTTGATGCGTTATGCATAGAGCAATTCTAATCCAACTTAACTATATATTCAATGCTGATACAGCAATAATGCATACTCTACATCACTCATCTCACGGCATGATTTGACTAGCAGAATTTCTAAATTCCCCACCACTATGATGTTTACACTTTCAAGCTGTTGGGCTACTTTATGTTTCTAGAAACACAAGGTTATTGTGAACTATAATGTTCTTTTGTCCGTATCATTTCGTGTCCGCTCTATAACTCTGTCATTTCCGGGTTTAATTCAAATTGCTTGGCAGAAATGTTTACCATTATGAGACGATGTGTCGCTTGCAAGATCCAGGTCCGTATGTCCATGGTCAAGGTCACACTTAGAGGTCAAAGATCGAAAATGGGGTCTGTTTTTGTGTCCATTTATTAACTGTCATTTCTGGATTGAGTTTGAAATTACTTTGCTGAAATGTTCACCATCATGAGATTATATCTCTGGGTGTATTTTCATGCCCCTGGTATCTTGATGCAGGAGGCATATAGTGATTGTCCTGACAGTCCTTCCATCCGTCCGTCCGTGACAAGGTTTAGTAGATTTTACCGTTTTGTCTAGCACCAACACCGCTTGGACTTAAAATAATTTAATGGGCTGTCCAGCACTTACCCGGGGCATATGTTTTTATCGAACACAATGTATTGTTTATTCCTAAATTTTGTTCTGTAGATCTAAATATGGAATTGTGTGTTTTCATTCTGTACATTATTAAACTGAATAAACTGATTCTGTTCTTAGCTCGCCGGAGCACAACACGCTCAGGGTGAGCTTTTGTGGACACCTTATGTCAGTCGTGTGTGGTGTGTAGTCAACATTTACCGTGTGGAAACTCTATAAACCACATTTATTGCCCAATATTCATGAAACTTGCCCATGTTTCAATATTATCTTGGTTAATTTTGAAATCAGGTTATGTGGTGTCAAAACTAGGTCACTAGTTCAAATTGAAGTAAAAGCTTGTAAGCACTATTGAGGCCACATTTTTGGCCCAATCAACATGAAACTTGCTCAGAATTTTTTTTCTAAAGATATGTCAGTTGAGTTCAATAATGGTTCCGCACTGTTGAAAATCATGGCCATCAGTGGGCGGGGCAGTTTTCTTTATATGGCTATATTGGAAACTCTCATAAAATCTTGGCTGTAACTTGAGTCTGGAGTTCAAAATAATTTCATAGAAATGTTCCTTAGTTGAGCATTTAACTAATTCCTTAAAATCATTTTGAGTCCTTAAAAAACGAGGCCACCAAAGGGCAGGAGAATTTTCCGTTTATGACTAAATAGAAAACTTTGAAACTCTTTTTTGTCTGAAACCACGTGCTGGATTTCAAACATTGCATAGAAATGGGCCTTGGGTAACACTTTTAATAAATTCCGCCTTTTGTCCGTGGTGTATCGTATGTTGTCAACATTTACCTTGCGAACATTCTATAGACCACATTGATTGTACTGGATCACAGTGATGAACTTATTCTGTAGACAAGAGGAGGTATCTCTGTCCAGGTTTTTCTTTTAGTAATTTCTCCTTTTTCAACACAACTTAGTATTTTTTGCTTTAGGTCAAATTGTTCAATATCTATAAGAGGTATTGACTTGAAACATACTTCATCAAAGTGATGAACCTATTCTATAAACAAAAAGCCAGATTACTTTCAAATATGAGATTGAGAAAGTCGAGCGTTCAGCACTAGTAGGCAGTGCTGTTGAGTCTTATATGACTATATTGAAAAACTTTGACAATCTGTTTTTCAGAAACCACTGGTTGAAATTTAAATAATTTTACAGAAATGTTAGCGAAGTTGCTCAAATGGTTCCGCTCTGTTGAACAACTTTGCCACCAGAAGGTGGAGCCATTTTCATCTATATGTCTTAATAATATTGAAATGGTTCTGGTCCATAAAAAAATGGTTGCAAGAAGGCGGGCATTATTTCCAAATATTTAAAACTTTAAAAATCTTCATGTCAATAACCACTACTTGGATTTCTAAATATCTTTGCTGCTAGAGAGCGACCTTTTTTTCCTTATATTGCATATCAGCGTCATTTCATTTCTGACACTCCTTATGGAAGAAGCCAGTAGAGCGATACAGGCACTAGTGTGCTTCTTGTTATACAAGTGAAATGAACAGAAACAGCCACCTTACTTGTAGTAAACTGTAATTTAGAAGATTCATGAGTTGCAGTGTCACATTTAGACTATAACAATGGGGTAACACTTACTGTTTCTCTGAATAATGATTTTATTTTTAAGTTTATAAGCAAACCATTCTTAGTTCAAGGATCTGTCAGTCTATTATCGTTGTATATAAATAAATATTAAAATAAAAAAAATTACTTATTCACAGATTGAAGAATTGACAATTTTCCAACTTTTTATCCTGGATTCCACAAATAAGACTAGTGTTTATAAAGGAGTGACGTAACACTTGGGACATAGAAATACACTGCAGATACCAGTGCCGTAATGAGTAATCATCTTTTGAAATTGATTAAATGTTTCTAACGCAAAATTTGGAGTGTTTCTGTTGTTTTCATTAAAATTGATGACAACACATGGATCACTTACATAAAGTAATAACAGTGATAAATATAGAAATCGGAATGGCCAAATGGTTAAGTCATTAGATTTTTGATCTGAAGGTCTGAGGTTCGAACCATGATGGGAGCAACTTTTGTCTTTCTTTTCTTTTTGTAATGCTTTTCTTGTTATATACTTTTAAGTTTCTGATGCTTAAATCTGTCAAATTAAGACATTTAATGAATACTTGAAAAAATACAAAAATCTGTGAACTAGTCCCTTTAACTTGAGGTAATTGCTCCAGGAAGAAAATGCTCTAGTGATATTATCAAATATCTCAAGCTTTCAATGTTTTTAAACTTGGAAGCAAGAAAGATTTACATGTTTTGGTGAAAGTTAAACTGTGTGGTATTCATAGTCAGTTAAATGTCTTAATGGGACTATGTCACCCGAAAAGGGCCTCCAGGAGGCAATTTAATGTAAAAAAAAAAGAAATTTGTATATTAATAATGGCATATAATAACGGTTAAAACTGGGTATATATAATGGGGAAAGAGTGCATGGATTCTGAGGTAACATTCAATTGATAATATGGGTTGTGTTTGTTTGGCCCTTTTCCTGTTTACATTTTGACGTCAGAATTGTGGGCAAACGACTCCTTACCAAGCATGATAGTGCAGTTAATTAAAGCGCTGTCTACTGTCATCTCTTTGAATGGCTCGTGAGTTCTATACCTGCTTGGGGTTTAAATTTTTTCAGGCTGTTTATGCCTCTAGCACCAACACCGCTTAAAATAACACTTAGATATTTGCACAGTTGTTACTTATGACCTTTCCCTATCACCCAACCTTACTTTGACCTTGACCTTATTTGCACTTAGAATAATTAAAATGGGCTATTTCTTTGTTAACTAGATTTGACCATTTCGTCTGGCGCCAAAACGGCTTGCTACAACACTTGGATACTTACACAGTTGTTGCGTATGATCATCCCTAATCCACCCGTATCACCCAACTTTACTTTGAACTTGACCTTGAACTAATTTGGACTTATATTAATTCAGAAGTGCCATTTCTTTGTTAACTAAATTTTACCGTTTCGTCTTATACTAACACCACTTATTGCAACACTTGCATAATTACACAGTTTTTACTCATCACCGTTCCCAATCCACCCATATCATATAACCTAACCTAACCTTGACCTTGACCTAATTTGGGCTAAGAAATGGGCTAGCCAGCACCCACCAGGCGCACGTGTGTTTATCAAACACAGAATCTTGTTTGCTAATTTGTTTTTATCAAATATCTTATTGTGCATTGTATTATTTTTATTTATTTAATGTACATGTGTTGGTAAGGCGCATTTCTATCAAATAATATATTTAATAGTGCAATAGGAAACCAATTTTTCGTTGACATAGTCCCTTTAAATTACACTTTTTTTTACAACCAACACAAAATGTGTAATTTAAGACATTGAATTGAAGATTAACATGAGCTAAGAAGTTTGGTTTCCTTAGCAATTATTTCTTTGTCACCAACATCAATACTTTCACTGGTCAAGTATTTACTAAATTGATAAGAACAGACACCTAAGCACATACAGTACTACTTTGGATAACACATTTATCAATATTATTATGCCCCCACCCATCAACATCGGGGTATATTAGTTCGCTACTGTGGGTCTGTTGGTCGGTCGGTCGGTCGGTCGGTCCGTGTGTAAACCACTTTGGTTTCAGTCCAACAGTTTTCATCCGATCTTCACCAAACCTCATGAAAATGTGGGCATAATATATAGGCCATGTTTGATAATCAACCAAATTCACCCAGCAAATAAGGAGCTTTTTTCCGCTCTCACAGTTGAAAAGTTTTCATCTGATCTTCACTTTATTTGATTAAAATGTTTGTTGGCGTAATATCCCAACCAAGTTTGATAATCTGTGAAATTGCCCTAGGAAATGCGGAGTTATGGCCTTTGAATGGGCCTTTTAGGCATATCCGCACCATAAATCCAAAAATTTTAACCGATCTGCACCAAATTTGATGAAAATTTGTCTGGGCATAATATTTCAGACAAGTGCAATAACCAATCATATTGCCCCAGAGTTATGGCCCTTGATTTTTCTAAAAATAGCCTTTTTAGCTGTTTCTACTCTCTCATGTCCAACATAAATGTTCCAATTTACATCAAACTGGATATTTTAAAAATTGCTTTTCACATGGTGGGGGAGGCGGGCATACATGTTTTACAAACAGCTCTTGCTCAATTTTGCAGAAAGAATGCTTCTGAAAAAAGTAACTAAATGCATTTAGGCTTCGCAGTTCGAGTCTATAATTGCTTAACTTTTAAATATTAAACAGTTGAAATAACTGGGACAAGATCAGAAGATTAAATTTGAGTATACGGATTCATTGTTTGTCAGTGTTTTTCTAGTCAGTCTATACAGACATCCGGTTACTATTCAGATACTTCATATGGATATCTGGATACTGAATTTAGCGTCCGTTGACATCTCTACAATGTGTTTTTCTATTACATTATCAAGTGTTACCAAGAAAACAGCACTTTATTCAAGATGAATGTTTAATACCAGATAAGAGTTATCATATCCTGCCTGAATGACACTTAATATTTCACAGTATCAACATATTTTTATACTGCCCAAAGGAGGAAGCATGCAGTGGCCGCTTTGTCAGTCCATGGTAATTCAAATTCCACTACCATATAGTTTATATGGGTGGGAAATGAATTTCTCCGACAATTTTATCCATCAAACTCCATGTCTGTGTGTCTTTCTATATGTATGTTACTTTGTTTCTGCATGAGATATCACCTGGAACTATTGACTCAATTTCAATGAAACTTTATATGCAGCATTTATATAGGTTGGACATGATTGCCAGGTCGTTCTGGTCTGATGCTTTTCAATAAATTATGGCCCTTTGATTATAAATATGACATTTCAATCGGAAATTTTCATTTCTGGGCAAGATCTCAAGAACTAATAACCTGAATTTGATGAAACTTTATATGCAGCTTCCCTACCAAGGGGGCTGGTTACGTGTATGTCACATCCAAGAACAAGGTCACTTGGCCCAAGGTCAAGGTCACATTTACATGTCAAATATTTGCCCAGAGCATATTTTCATGCATACAGTTATTTTTAAAGAATTATTGCCATCATTAGACGGGGAAGTGTAACATAATTACTCATAATTACCAAAGTTTTAGTTACCCACTTTGATTTTTCTATTGTCTTGGTTATAGATTTAAGAATATACATGGAATAGTTTTGATTCCTTAACTCACCACACAGAGAGGCCATGGAGATAAATTAGATGCATAAATACCATGACTCTGCCTTGTTAATTGTTTAATGTTTCTCTTTAGTCACTAAACCTTTACCCAAAGAAAGCTTCTCTGATGGGCGTATCTTTATGACAGTGGCACTCTTGTTTCATTTGTCGCTTCACTGAATAAATAAATTTAGTTTTCAGACTTATGGATATGTGGATATGAACTATCATTCAAATTGTAAATAAAATAAAACGTCAGTTTCCAATGTCTTAAATTTTCTTACGACCAATAGACTTGAATCTCTTATTTCAACAATCAAAGATATTCTTGTAAAATGTTGTTACAACAGTAAATATAATTAATTGTGATCATCCAACATTCAATTTTCATTCAAAATGTAGAACAATTTGTTGTTACGATATTAATTATTGCAATGTGAAAATAATGAGCTTTTAAGCTTATCCTGTTATAACATGCTTAAGAATTTTTGAGAAATCTGGGCAAATTTACATGGTCGGTTCATAGTTCAGAAGTTGTTGACATTCTAAATGTCAGTTAGTGTCACTTAGCTTAATCTGTTACATTCTGTCCGAGTATCTATCCCTTATAAAAACTCTCTGACATTGTTTTTGACACGATTATTTCATACCACTTTAACTATACTACATGTATAAGTTATGATTAACATTTATAAATTCAATTCTAAACACTTAATTTACACAACATACCATAAAAGCGCTATATATTCGGACACTATCCGGTCCGCTGAATTTGTAGGTCACCAGAGCTAAAATAGATTTAAAAAGTGAAAACTTTAAAAATCTTCTATGAAACCGCAAGGCTCAGACCTCTCATATTTGATATGTGACATCCTCTAGAGGTCCTCTACAAAGATTGTTCAAATTACGCCCCTGGGGTCAAAACGGACCACGCCCCGGGG